>JAFIRS010000148.1:600000-1130253 GCA_018342105.1 Gonioctena quinquepunctata
GGATTGAAATTAGTCATTGTTATAGTGAAAATTGGATATCGAGATTTATTCATAATAAATCATTCTGGATGGTACCGCAAATGTATTCGAGGTATTAATTATAGCTTTCATATTGTTATTCCTCAATCACTAACTTTAGGTCTTCAGATTTTTTTACGTTTCTCTGTTTCCTTATGTTTCCTGGTGAGCAAATTTCATTTTGTTGCACTACCATTATTGGTTATGAATATTATACTCTACATCAAATATAAGTACAAATCATTATATCCAATATATGACTTCTACAAATACTTCATAGGTTTTTTAATTAATACTTAGCTCAGGCTATAATTTCGGTTAGGTCTTTTCCATTTCAATGAGATAATAGCATTCACAATTAATATCCACCCTTTTGCCTTCATTTATTTAAATTTTTCTCTCTTATAGATCATCCATCAGATTTCTACATCCCTAAGGCTTTAGTATTTTTTCAGATATTTTCTTCAGTGTTTGAACTTCTATGTTATGTTATTTTACTTTCCATGACTGTTTAAAATAAAACGTTTTAACAAAAAATTAAACCGACGTAAAAAGAAACTGAAAAGCAAAAAATAAAATGAACCTTTTCAGTCAAACAAACAAGCAAATTCATTACGTAAAGCGTAAAATGATGGCAGAGGGGTGCATACTTTGCATTTATCAAAATTGAAAAAAAAAGCCAGAGCGGTTTCAGAGATATTGGGGAAGAACTGATTTTTTTTGTTAAATTTCAACATCCTGTATCCCAGAAATAAAGCGATTGCGGACCTATGTTCACATGAAGAATGTTTCTTGAAATCATCTAAGAATTATCGCCCTTTAGGATCAGCATTCAATAATGAAAAACCCTGTATAGGTGATCGACAGTAGATGCTCCTGACGGGAATCCAAGTTGTTCTTCAGCTTCCAGATCTTGGTAATCTTTTTCTATTCTAAGCTTTAGGCTTGATGAATTGATAGTGATAATGCCTGGGCTTCAGCCTCTGGATTGTTTTACCGTTTATAAATAAATCTATTGTACAGACTGGTCAATAAAATGAATAATTTGTTGCTGACAAATAGATTATTGCAATATCCCAAGGTGGGAGCTTTTTCGATTTCTGTTCCTTGCATGCATCTCTAGTTTCAGTTTTTTCTACCCCAATTAACGATCCTATTGTGATGATAATATTTTCGAATTACTTTTAGCTATTGAATTCTTCTGTGTCCTATGTACGTGAATATTCCTCATTGTTCTAATTTCAGTATAATGTCTCAAGGATCCAAGAAATTTACAAATTTCAATACCACTATATTTTCCTCCTATCTCATTATCATGTCTGGAAAACTCGATCTCTCCGGACCTTTTCTCCGTTTCAACAAGTGTTTGGAACTGCCTAAGCAACAACATTCAGATGTTATAATATCCAACTGTTCAGCATCACGATAACTGGTCCAAAAGAAACTCGCACAACCGGCACAGCTATAAAAAATAAATATTCTGTTACGAAAGTTATGCAATACCGTTACGGTCGATCCTGCAGAACCACAAATCAATATTTTTCTAAAGAAGCCGTCATTGTTAAGATAACAATATGAATGTTAATAACAAATGACCTAGAATTAATTGTTCGCCGTTTCAATTCATGTTCTAAAATTAGTACCGTCTAAGCATTGTTTTCGGCTAAGCTATTAATGGATAACAGTGCTGGTAAAGGCATTGAGGAACTCGTTTTGAAATAGCAGTGTTCAGTTCAAGAAGCATTGTTTTTTACTCAAATGTATATTTGCATCATATTCTACTGATGATAAATATTTCTGTTTCCCATCAACATTAACAATCTTCTACTACATTTTTTTATACTGTTCAAATATTAATTTATCCTTCATATTCATTCACTATAAATAACCATAATGAGTAATAAAGAAATGCAAATTCGATATATAAAATAAATTTAAGATGAAAATCTTTAATAATGTTCGGTACTGTAGTTGGACACATCCGCTATTTTGGAAAACCCCAAAAAACCCACAACACCATCAAAATTCAAAATATCAAATTGCTCGTAGAAAATGGCATGAGCTCCTTTAGAGATGAGAGAATCCATCATGGAGTGTACACGGGAGTCTTCGAAGAGATACCAACAATCAGTATTGGGGCGTTTGAAATATGCCGTAGACAGTCCATTGGAAACACTGCCACTAATGATCCTATAAGGACATTCATTCTATTCCCAGCTGCATAATTGTCCAAATTTAAATTTTGTTTGAGGTAATTAATCACATTGCCCAATCTATTACCATTGGTTGAAGAAACACTTTCCAATGTATAACAAACATTTTGGGAAATGTTTTTATATGAACCATCTTCTTGAATTCTCTATTCACTGTAGCATACGTGGAAATTTCAATTACATTAGTTTTTAATAGCACTAAAAGATGCATAAATCCGAGAATTGTAACGCGTCGACACTTTGTACGACCTCTGACTTTATCATTGTTCCGATAAAAACACAATTTTCTCATTATGTAGGTCTAGATGAATTCCTTATATCTTGCTAGGTTTATCTTCAGAACAATTTTCAGATGGAGTTTGCTTGTCTGTTCTCAAGATCAGATAAGTCGACATGAACCAATAAGACATCTACATAACACCAAACATAAAACTAGTCAGTGTTGTGGCATATTGTCAAGACATTTACATAACACCAAACATTATAACTGGACATAGTGTTGTGGCATCTTGTCAAGAGAAAGATTATCTTCTGAAATATGGATACTTTCTTCAACAAGAAATACTTTTTTTAAGCAATGGGATGACATTTCCATCCAAAGATTGTGTTTATTTAGATAGAATAAAAAGAGGCAACCAGAATGGGTATTACTGTGCAATCAATCAACAGTATTGGCCGATCCGAAAGTAGTTTTGATGGGTAACAAACTTAGCTTGTGTATGATATTTTGACAAAAGTATGGCTTACATGTTTTGGTGAATTTCAGTTTAAAATTCAGCTCATAACCCTGATAGGCCCAAAAACTCTGTCGGATATTTCAATAACATTTCCATCTACATTTTCATATACCTGAAAATAAATTTTTGGCCTCAAGTAGGAATATATACAGACAGTTTCAACGGAATCATTAACGAATTGATTGAACAGTGAAAGTTCCGATTTCTCCGGTTTCCTGATCAATGTACCTACAAAAGTTCTCCTTTTCATAAAACGTTCAGCATCTTCTGAAAAACAAATAATATTCATGAAATTCAAAGAGAAGTCGTTAACAGGAATAAAAAAATTACATACATAAGATAAGAAAAATGTATTCGATAATTTCTTTGCTTTGTTGGTTGCCTCCTATTTTATCAACCCATCGTAGAGGATAGTTTATTCCGATTCATGTAGAAAACTTGGAGTCAACTAAAATAATTTGAATGATTTGCAAGCTTCTGTCGATGAGATAAATGGCAAAATTTTCATTTTCTTCTTCAGCAACATACTTATACGTTAGGAGTTTATTGTACAACTAACCGTTGTCGAAAAGGGAAACATTCTCAATTGAATATTGATAGAAAGATTTTTCTGTGAATTGAAAAATCCACGATTAAAATGAAGTTATTTTTTGTGAATGTCTAACAGAAAACAACTACTTCCCCGGCTATCTTGACGAAGGAAGATAGTGACTAAAGTTTATCTTTCAGTCGCAGATGATTCCACATCTGATTTTATGAACATCCTGTTTATGTTTTCAACAAATTAACCGTTGTCGTTCAACGTTTTTCTATATTTTATGAAATGAAAGCGATTTGACCCCAGACCAAAAGCAGTTGAGAATGCAATGATGATTCGAAGGTCACATCGATTTTGTGGAAGACGTAAATGTTAAATATCACCTAATTTACATAATGCAGTCATGGTATTAGGACATTGGAAAGTTGTTTGTGACTTTACTGAGGCTCGGTAATTCGCTGAGGTGTTGAATATATCAGTTTTAGTACTGATTGTATACTTTCGAAGCAGTTCTTCGGAAATGTGGTTTTTGGGAAAATAAATCAATATTGCCCGAATGTGCAAATGTTGACAAAGTCTTCTTAACTTTCACAGATATCTCTTGTAATTGTAGAACAAGCACTCCGAGCGTTGGTCTCGAGTTTTAAGTAATCAAACCTGCGAAAAAGCAAATAATCTCTTGGCCCTTAGTTATCCGTAGAGTATTGATGTATGGTTAAATAAACAATGCAGGGACTTGTACAAATAACGAAAAAATGCGGTTGTACTGGGAAAACATGAGTAATGTATTTGCGATTCCAATATACATTTATGTATTGAAGTGTCCCAAAAAGAGATACTTATGTTCATTTTTGGTATAGAAATTTATTTTCTCGTACAATATTCATGATATAGTAATTTTATTCAACATTTCTTTTCAATCTAAACTAAATAATATTTTTTTTTTATGAATGAATCCTTGTTGAAACTTTTTTTGGTGAAACACATATTAATAAACGTTTAAAATAATTTTTAGTAGCACCGTGGATGAAATATATGTGGACCAAAATAATATTCAGCTGACAATTTCAAATTTGCTACTTGAACAAATGATAGATAGTAGCATATACTAAAGTATGATCAAATTTTTTTAAGAAAAACTTGATCTTCTGTGGAATGAATATTTAGTTTTTAGAAGAGAGATATTCATTGATCATAATTTCATCAATATCGTCCCGACTCCGTTCTGAATTGAAATTATTCATATTTAAAGTAGATTTCAACCTTTTTCTTTCCTATATTTTTTGTAAAAAACTGAATCTCGCTGGGCGTTAAAAATAATTTTCAAGGGAGATATCTTCACCCAGAACAAATTAACGATGAATGTCATTTCCACTTTCGATATTAATTCAAGGTTTTGCCAGTCTCTCGTTAGGTATTGGAACTTGATTTTATAGAAATAATTTCGTGTTATTCCACTTTTTTTAACAGCATTGCTGAAAATATCGTTGAGAAATAATTCTGAATCACAGTTAATTTCCGTAGTTTATGCAATCGAATTTGTTATTGATTCTGGAGAATAACAAGACGCCTTTCTTTCGCTACAAAAACATCCCCATCAAAAATATAAAACCGCTAAATGATAGAATGAAAAGAAGACATATCAAATTCAAATTAATTCAGATAAATTCAATGATATAAAATAAAACTTACTTCCGTATTATATCTAGCAAATGCAAACAAATATTTCGTTCCCTCGAGAAGCTATGATCACCAGGAGCTGTTTGAAATTCAAACATGCATGCTGCCCTAGCAATATGAAAAAAAATTGAATGCTTTGTCTGACTTATATAATATCTGCAACACTATATATGTGATCTGAATCATATTTTCTTTGAATATCCCAAATATCCAAGAACGTCACAATTCAATATGTATGGACTCCAAAGCTCTATAGATATCGTTTAATTCGTACCACAATATTCACCCTCATTTACAGATTCCAAGTTATGAAGATCATATCTCTGAATTTTCCTTCGCTATTCGATTTCAAATATTTTCGAATTGATTATTTTAGTCACTGGTACAAAATTAGCTGAACAGCTTCCTGTGGGGCAAAAAATATAAATACAAATTTAAACATCACGATTATCTTAGGACTAATTTTATAATCAATTCAATATTATGGATTTTTCTAACCGAACATCTTCAATTGAGTTTTTTATCAAAATTGAGTTACTCAAAATGGCTGCACCTAGATTGCATCGAATTTTGTTATTTGGTTCAATTGCATAAAACATTTTAGGTCGCAAATTACGAATATCTGGTAAAATTCCAAAAACTGAAGGTTACAGTACGAAAATTACAATTATAATTTTAATTTAATTTGAAAATTATATTCTAAAAAGGTAAAAATAAGTCGGAAATTGTTCGGGCGGCGTATTTTTGTTTGAATACAAAAAAAGTGGTGTTCTTGTTCGACAAGTTTTTGAAGCACTGAAGACCAGAATAATAACTTACGTCACATCTAACCAACACATTATTTTCATCTTTTAAATTAATTTGCATAAACTCTTGTCTGCAACAAGTTTTATTGCTTAAATCCATTGTATGTTATCAATCTATGGATAGAACAATTATGACTTATGTGATATCTGACAAAAAATGTGTGAAATCAAAGAAGTAAAGCATAAAAGAGGAAATCGATAACCAAGCCTTACTCCCAAAATGCCAAACAACCTGTTCATTAAATACTCCAAATAATGATCATAATTTCCGAAACCTCAAACACCATGCGGGTCTGTGTATCGAGTCAATGGGCTGAAAGTAAAAGTAAACATGTGTTCGGTCCCTAAAATTACTGTTTGCTCGCCACGAACCCTTATCTTCACGTACAGGTAGATTATGAAGCCACAAAGAATTTATAGCGGTTGATACAACTTCGAGATTTAGGAATCTTGACGGTTGAGAGATTAATTTATCAAAGTTCCGACAACACGTCATAAATGAGTAGACGGTATATCAAAAGTACGTGCAGCACTGTTTTTTTAATAATCATTGGCTCCTGCGGAACATAAAATCATTTCTCATATCTGAGTTATTGCAGGTCATTAATCTCAGACCGATGCTAGTTGGGTGGCATAAAATATCTTCATTTTGATTTTTCATTTCCAACTAAAGATTCAATTAATTTTCGTATTCTTATTTTGGTAAGATACCGGAATACTGGAAAATGGGTTTGGTATTACAACTACACAAAAATGAGACAATAAAAACTGCAACAACTACAGAACAAATAATAGAAAAAACACTACGTACGAAAATAGAACCAGTAACTAGCTTTCTTAGACATGCAAGAGACGTTTGGAAAATTCCCGCAAACAACAATTCGGGAAAGCTTATCAGAAATAAATGTTAGCAGCAAACTAGTCAGACTTACTAAATGCTTGTACAAATAGTCAAGGAACTTCGTAATAAGTAAGAAGTCTGAGAATGAAAATCGAACCTGCAAGATTTTTTGAGGAATGTCTCTGCCCCTATAGAGTATTGAATTTACAAAGAAATTTTTCCGCATACAAAGTAGGTCGTTTTCTTTCTGAATTACCATAACTTGCAATTGCATATTTGCTGTTTGTGAGGTAACTGATGGAAAGAATAAAACGTTTTTCGCATAGGATGGAGTTCTATCAATGAGTAGACTAATATTTGTGAGTGATTATCTTCTGATGGGTGTGTCTAACCATGTTCATCACATAGTCAAAAACAGAAAAACTCAATACATTTGTTCAAAGTTCATTTATATTTTTGCGCCCGATTCATATGAATTTTTTCATAACATTTAAATAATTTTTTCGATTGATATTAATCCTTGCAATTGGAACTGAAGATATAGAACATACGTTGAATGCTATATGTATGAATGAATATATCGTTTTACATTTAAGAAATTATGTTTTGAATTTTTCTAATAACTGACCAGTGCAAACACTTTCTCTCTCATGACGTACATACTTCATCTAATATATTCGCAACTGTATCGTCAAATCATCAACTCTGTATGACCTGGTTGCTGTAATGAATAATTGAGAATAAACAAGATATTTTTTTATCGGAAATAGGATACGAACGATACAACGATACAAATTATGTATCTGTTTTGATTGTTTTGTGTATAATAACAGCACAATCAATAATGGGATATGTATATTGAGTGCAATTTAAGTATATCGACATCATGAAACTACGATGTTTACAAAGCGGATGTTGAGGTTAACTAATAATCGAAGAACTAGTGACGGAACATGTTGCTTTCCTCTCATACCGGCCTGTATACCAATTTATCAATCGAATGATTCTGATCAAGAAAATACAACTATTTAGTAGAAAAATGAGGAGATGTCCCCTTTGGAAGTTGTTGAGACATTGGCGATTGGGAATTATTATTGTAGTATTTGGATTCAACAGATTTGATTGAAATTCCGTTTGTTGTACCACAAGAAAAAAGGATCAAGTCATTCCTCAAACCTTACATATACTACTATTATTACTCTAGTCAACAAGTGCTTTCTTGGTCAACTTTTTTCAGCAGTCTCGGAAAAATATGAACAGAGAGATTCGGAATAGCATGTAGATGATTTTTGAAAAAATTTAAGTTTTGCTCGCGAAAATCGCAAAAGTTATAAACAATGTACTAAAACAAGGGGGTTTGGTTTTTGCAAATATCTAAAAAACTAATTGAAATTTTTTCAGTCTAAAAAAGATTCAAAAAGAGGAGGAACCTGAAAGAAAGTCCCAACTTCCGGAACTGTAGGTCCAATATTTATAATTTTCCCAGAGGGTTGAAAATACGGCCGAAAACGGATACTCTGGCTTGCGCGGACACTTAACAATAAAAATTATTTAAACATATTAAATATAAAAATTAAGAAATGAAAAAATTCAGGCACCTACTGGATAGATGAATGAACAATAATCCGCCAGCAAAACAATTTTATCGCGATTTTTCAATTAGTTACGCAATAGTAAATTAACAATTTTTTGCTGCTTGAACATGAACATTTCAAGTACGATAATTGTTAAACTATAAATCTGAGATTTTTTCCTTTTTCGAAGCTATTCTTAAATGGCTTCTAAATAGATCCTTGTTGAAAAAATTGGATTTTTATATTTTTTATTACCAATTTACTTAGTTGCAAAATTAAAAACTTTGATTAATCAATAAAAAATATATATATATTTTCAGTGATCCGTTTTTTTTTATCGGAAATGATTTTTTTTAATTTTTATCTCCTATTTTTATTCAAGTGTTATAAACAAATGCGTTGTTTATAAGATAATTGAATTTTTTTTGTTGGAATCCCAATCTTTGATGCAAATTATTATTTGAAATAAAAATGTTCTTCAAAAAAAATTATTGCTTAAAAACGTATTTGTTAATTAACAATTTTTTCTACCACTTATAATTAATAATAAAGAGCTGTTTTTTTATATCATAATTCCTCTTGCTTTTCGATATTTAAAAAAATATTGGTTTATTTTATTTTCCATTGTTTATTCAATAAACAATTTGTTATAAACAAATAAATTTTTACCTAATTTTTTTTCTTTTTCTACATAATGTAACAAAAACAAGCATGAATATTTTTTGTTTTTTTTTATATATTTTTTATCAAATTTTATAATTACCGTTCTCCGTAACTCCATCATTCTCACCTGGTTTTTCGTCTTTTAAATTATTATAATTCATAAACTAATGGAGGTATGATCAAAACACTTGAGACCTATTTAATCTCCATTAATCAAATAACAAGTTCGGCTTAAAACTCAAGTTGTTACCAAATATTTATTTAATTTATTGCAATTGTTTATAAAAAATACTTTGAGAAAAAATTTTGTTTAGCTTTAATGTCTTAACTATTACAAATATTTAACACATTAACATTTAACGTTCATTAATAAACAATTTGAGCTTTTAGATTTAAGTCCACTCTATTATTTTTTAAATGTACTCATATCTGGAAGAATATTTCAAGTTTACTTTTTCTGGCTGTCTCTATTATGTTCATAATAATTTATAAATGACTAATGGTTTTTCCCGCAATATTACGAGACAATAGATTCTTTAGTAAATTCTAGTTATTCATCAATGAACAGACTATTTTATGCACGTTCATCTTCATTACCATTAAAATCTCCATTTTATTGTAATTGACGCGCATGTCTACGAGTAATCATCAATGTTTACTTAATGATAATTTCAATTCAATTCTAACATGTCTGTTTTAAACTTTTATTCTTAGCTCTTAATACGTTTATTATAAAATTCGATAAGAAATATTTAAAAAAAATCCCAAAAAACAATTTATGGTTGTTTTGTTAATTAAGTAGAATAAGAAAAAATACGAGGTAAAAGTGAACAAATTTTTTTAAAAAAAAAAAAAAAAAAAACCTTTTTTTTAATATTAATTATAAGTAGTAGAAAAAAATGTTAATGCCAAATAGTTTTTAATCAATACATTTTTTAAGGAACGATTTTTTTCAAATCATTTGCATCAAAGATTAGGATTTCAAAAAAAACAATTGTCTTATAAACAACGATTTGTTTATAACAGTGTTTAACAATAGAGATAAGAATTAAAAAAATCATTTCTATGCAGCTTCCAATAATAAAAAACGCATCTGTAAAAATAGAAAAAAAATCAATGAATAATAAAGGTTTTTATTTTGCAACTACGTAGAATGTTATTAAAAAACTGAAAAATATAATTTTTTCGATTTTTTCAACGGGGATCTGTTTTGAAGCCTTTCAAGAATAGCTCCAAGGAAGGAAAAACATCTCAGATTTATAGTATGACAATTATCACACTTGCAATGTTCATGTTCAAGCAGCAAAAAATTAACTATTGCATAACTAATTGAAAAATCGTGATAATTTTTTTTGCCGGCGGATTATTCATTCATCTATCCAGTGAGTGCCCGAATTTCTCATTTCCTAATTTTATATTTAATATGTTTAAATAATTTTTATTGTGTCCGAAGTGGGCGGTATTTTCACCCCTCTGGGAAAATATTTCCGGGAGTCGGGACTTTCTTTTAGGAAATTTCCTTCTCTTTTAGAATCTTTTTTTAGATTTCAAAAATCGCAATTGGTTTTTTTGAGATATTTGCAAAAAACCAAGCCCCCTTTTTTTTCAGTAAATTATTTATAACTTTTGGAATTTTCGTGAAAAAAGTTCACCAAAAAAGCAATTGTTGACTAGACTCAATCATCACCTACTACCAATAAAAATTGTGTAATGACAAGTATCACCTGGAACCGCATACAATCAACATAGTTATATAATAATGAAACAACTACTTCAAAAACGTGACAAGTTTTTAGAGCTATATCGTAAACTCGAATGCGTTCAGTGATACCAAACAAAATTACCGTTTCGCATTTCATAGCTACAAAAAAGACTATATCTCTTATTCTTCATTTGATGTTGATTATTTGGTCTCTTGTACTGTTCTTACAGTTACTATGCAAGGTTGTTTCTACCAAATCTCACAGGAAGGCAGTCCAGGGAGGTTAATGGAATTCTGAATGAGATGCACGCATCTGGAATAAAATATTGACATTTTGTCGTTCCACGCGTGCATTGAAATTATACGGTGCGGTTTTTGTGGATTCATGTTCATCACTTCATTTTCCATCATGATTAACGCAGTAAGGCATTGGAGCAAGTTTCGTAGATTTACCGTTTTTGTGAGAATTCAACGCCTCATACATTTTAGAATAGATAATGGTAAGACAGCGGGTTCATTGAACCGAAATTCCTATTTCGTCGAGAATATCTCAGTAAAAAATATAAAAACCGTTATTTTAAGGTGAATAATAAAATTAGGAAACATTAAGTTGAAAGACGTAGTGTGCCTTTCGATTCATTTTGCTGTTCTGAAGTTAAATATTCCTGGTTGAAAAATATGTCGTCGAAGTCACAAATACATTATGAGAACAGCTAGTTGAGAAACTTGGAAATCTTTCTTGATTTTCCTCATTAACCGACGAAATAAAAAAGGTGGAGGTTCTCTAGTCGACGCGCATATTTTTTTTATGTATGATCACGCAAAATTTTCCACAGAGCAGTTCGATTCCGATAATTCTTTTTCCATTGGATATAATATACTTCGAAGTTGGTCCCATTTGAATTTGTTCAAAAAATCCATCCCTAAGGGTAGCAAAATGGAGAATATTGATCGTTCACCCTCTGAATTTTGGTCCGTTAACCGATTTTATCAGGCATAACTTTGTACTGGGTTTTCCGATTTGGATGTTTTATTTTTATTAGATAGGGTATACCTCATAGTTGATCATATTTCAATTTGGAATGAAATGATCCACCCCTATGGGTGGAAAAATAGGGGATGATTGATTTTTCACTTGTGAACATTGGCACACAGATGTAGTTGACATTGGCAGATCCTCCTACATCCGTCACAATAATAACATTCAATGAAATGATGGAATTATATACAAAGTGATGAAATCAACTAACCAGAACTTTCAAAAATAAT
The DNA here is from genome assembly GCA_018342105.1 of Gonioctena quinquepunctata. NCBI lineage: Eukaryota > Metazoa > Arthropoda > Insecta > Coleoptera > Chrysomelidae > Gonioctena > Gonioctena quinquepunctata. The sequence continues at coordinate 612,042 of JAFIRS010000148.1, forward strand.
TTATATTATACCGTGCTTCTCAAAAGTCCCCTCCCCCCCTCTTATTTTTGGAACGATTATACATAAACAAGTGAAATTCAGAAACTGAATATTAAAGGTTCTAAACTTCCCTACTACTGATGATAGATGACGAAATCGTCAAAGATGACGTCACAAGGCCATTGTGACCAATAATTTTAAATGGAACCCTACGGCAAGCGACACCTCTTTTAAAAGGTATCGAAAAAACCTATTCAATAATACTAATTTTGTTTGTGCTTATGGCAGTTTTGGCAACTCGCTTTTAAAAAACGCAAAGCTGTGAGGAATTAAATCAGTCAATACTAAAATTCCAAATTCAAGCTCCGCCTCTGGATAGTTGTCAAAGAAGCTGATGTTTTTGTTAGTCTCCCTAATTCGACGTTTTTGTAAATGTCCCAGTTTTTGTACATTTAATAATTTGTGTATTGTTGATCGAACGTGTAACTGTTTTAGCAGCTTTTGGTACTTTTAATATTTTTGTACATTTTAATAATTTGTTAAACTGTTGTGAGCCAAACGTTTAAGTGCTTCAAGAAACGAAATGGTACGTGCTTTAGGTGATAAAGTAGCAGCGGTCCTAATTCTTGGTGAAACTGGACAAAATATTCATGCAGCAGAACGCATTTTTAATGAGAGGTTTCCCGATCGCCCCGTTTCGAGGACTCATTTAAGGGAGCTTCTTCGTGAGTTTGGAACAACGGGTACTATTAATGATGCGAAACGATCTGGCAGACCACAAATTTCTGATGAGAAAAACATTGATATACTGGCAGAAGTAATAGTTAATCCTACTTCTTCAACAACTCAGGTTGCATCTACCGTGAAGTCAGTCGAAGTACAGTACACAGGGTGTTGAAAAAAAACAAATTTCATCCATGCAAATTAAAAATGGTTCATCAACTCTCAGACGACGACCCAGACCGAAGACTAGAATTTTGTGAAAATATGGAAACTAAAATTAACCAACAGCCAGACTATGTCAAAACTATTTGTTTTAGTGACGAAAGTACTTTCTATCTAAATGGAAATGTAAATACACAGAATGTGAGGTATTGGAGTGACGCAGATCCTCACCTGTTTCGTGAAACACATACCCAATTTCCCCAGAAGGTGAATGTTTGGGCAGGTATCCTGGGAAACCACATCGTTGGGCCTCTTTTTTTAATACTGATTTAACTGGTGAGGTTTATCTGGAGCTGTTGCAAAACGCAATAGAACCGTTAATCCTTGAAATTTTGGAAGATAATCCAGATGAATTCGGCAATTTGGAAATAACATTCCAACAGGATGGTGCTCCTCCACACTATTATGGTGCAGTAAGACGGTATTAGGATGAGGAGTATCGTGGTAGATGGATTGGACGACGAGGTTCAACGGAATGGCCAGCTCGATCACCGGACCTCACACCTTTGGTTTTTTTTCTGTGGGGGTACCTTAAATCGAAGGTTTACGCCACTGAACCTGACAATATTGACGTTTTAAAACAACGTATTGTTGCAGATTGTGAGGCTGTTTCCGCAGACACATTTGCAAAAGTACGAGAAGAGTTTAAAAATAGGATATTTCACTGTCAGGAAGTGAATGGAGGTCACTTCGAGCAATTTCTTTCAAGTACATACTGATTCTTAAATCTGTAATTAATATAATACTGAATGGAATTTAAATTTTAATGTTTACTAATGAGCCATTAAAACTGCCATAAACACAAATAAAATAAGTATCATTGAATAGGTGTCGCTTGCCGTAAGGTTCCATTTAAAATTATTGGTCACAATGGCTTCGTGACGTCATCTTTGACGATTTCGACATCTATCATCACCAGTAATATTCAGTTTCCAAATTTCACTTGTTTATGTATAATCGTTCCAAAAATAAGAGGGGGGAAGGGGACTTTTGAGAAGCACTGTATAACAATAAATAGTTAAAGTAGATAATCATATTATTCAACAGTTAATAGTTGAAGTAAGCTAGGTGAGTAAGTATTTTGGAAGTAATCAAAAATTAAGTAGGTAGTAATTAATAGATTTCAGCCACAAAAAATATAAAATAAAAACTTTTTAACAAAAATTAAACCGACGAAAATATCAACTGAAAGCAAAAAATAAAATAAACCTTCTTAGTCTGTTAAACTCTCTAAACAACGGTGTACAGTTTTTTTGAGTTGTAATTAATGAATCATTTGTGAAAAAAAAAATTAAATAAACCTGTATGATATTTACCATGAACCCATGGTAATAAACATCATTGAAAATGGCTGAAATTATCTGGAGGATCAGTTGATATTTCAACAAGTTGTCGCTCCTCCGCACTATGCTTGGCCTGTTCGGCATTATTTAAGATCAGCACTTTCTGAGGTCATTGGATTGGTAGGCAAGGTTCTATCGAATGGCCCGGTCTCCCCTAGATTTCTGTATATGGGGTCATTATAAAAGCAGAATTTATTCCACCCTCGAAGATTCACGGCAACGAATCCCTAACGAATGTCGCCAAATCATCCCAGAAATGCTCCAAAATGTACGAGAACGTTTTCAGCAGAATCTATATTATTGAATGGAAGTTGGAAGTGCGCATTTCGAGCAATTTTTAAAATTAAAACTCAACTCTTCACCTAATGAGGTTCATTCCAATTGAAAAAACTGTACACCATTGTTTAGAAAATTTAACGAGCTTTCAAACGATGTGCCACTCGACCCCTTTTCCCTATTAAAAATCTTAAGGGTTGCTAACCCCACTGCTCGAAGGTTGAAGTGACTATGCTACAGACAGGACAACAAAATGTCCCCCTCGAAACTAAAATCGACCTGTCCGAGCGTTTTTCCATATCTACGATATTATTACCCAAAACCTCCATGTCAAGTTTTCGATGGACCACCCTGTATTGTGATACTAATTGAATTAGAGTTCATCTTCTAGTCCCGCGCTTCCAGCTCTTTTAGCTCCAATTGTTCGTGGTTTACACATCTCGTTCGTCCTAGTCCGTTGCAACTTTGAAAAGATGTTATCTGAGGTTTCTTCTTCGTCCTGGCAGAAGCGACAATATGCGCTCTCAGCAAGATTTTTCAGCAGTCTAGAGTATTGTTCTGTTATGATCCTAAGATTTTTCCCATTTGGTTCTTCTTGTCAAAGAGTTTGGTATAAATGCCTTCGAGTGGATTTGTTCCACTGTTTCAGACCAGTACTCGAATTTTTCCACGCTGTCCAGTGTGAGAACACTTTCTTTCGGCATGCTCTTCGATATCCCGAAAAACGGATCTGGCTCTTCTACTTCTTCACAGTGCCTCCTTCTGTCAGAAAGTCGGCTTCCTTATTTCGTTTGGAGCCTTTGTGTCCAGGGACCCAAAGCAGAGTTATAATGTTGTCCCTTCCTTGCTTTGAAGGGCCTGGATTCTATCCGACTTGATAACAAACCTTTCAGCGCTGCATGACTTTCACATGATTCAGAATGATTTATTTCCACTGTTTCTGTGCAGTATTTCTTGTAGGCAAGTTTGATTTCGAGCAGTTATGTCTGGTATATTCTGGCCATGTTTACGCTGGTTTACTCTTCGTACCACGGCCGCAAATCCGTCTTTCATTTTGAAGCCATCTGTGTACCATTCAATCTTCTTGCGAGTCTTCCACTCTTCTGTGCTCCTCTGTTCCACCAGACGACTGCTACATACGTGACCATAGGTTTTATCACTGTGAGGTAAAGCCAGTATATTTGTTTGAGATACATTGCGCTGAGACAATTTCTGAAATCATCATGTTGGGGATGCAAACTTACATACCGAATACCGAAAGAAGAACATCATGCCGATAAGACCTGGTTTAACAGAAACTGCTCTAGAGCTGTGGCTTCCAAACAGGCAGCATACCATCGATGGCTAAAAAATCCGGGCCCTGAGACCAGAGCAGCATATGTCGAGGCTAGAGGCATATGCAAAGAGACAATAGAATGCTCAAAAGATGCCCACAATGGCAAAATAAGATCAAAACTTGCTGATTGTCCTAACGGATCCCGTTCATTTTGGTCTTTCGCCAAAGCTGTGGGAAGGAACTTCACTTCCAGCTCATTTCCTCCTCTAACCAAAGAAGATGGAACACTAGCAACGACTGCCCAGGAAAAATCCAATATCTTTGCGCACCTATTTGCTGGAAATTCCACTCTGGATTCATCGGGAAAACAACCCCCGAACATTACACCTATTGACAGTCACATGCCCGAGATCACCTTTCGCCAACGTACTATCAGAAAGATTTTGCTGGGTCTCAACACCAACAAAGCCTGTGGATCTGACGGAATCCCGCCGATTGTTCTCAAGAAATGTGCCCCTGAACTAACACCTGTTCTTTGCAAGTTGTTCAACCACTCTTACAATTTGGGGTATTTCCGTCCAATTGGAAAATTGCAAGAGTACAGCCAGTCCCTAAAAGGCAAAAGGCCCTACCTAGCAACTACAGACCTATCGCACTGCTATCTATTATTTCAAGGTCATGGAAAAGCCATCAACATCGAGCTCATGAAATATCTGGAAGACTCAGGAATTGTCAACGATAGGCAATATGCTTCCGCCATCAGAGATCAACTGGTGACCTGCTCGCTTACGTCTCACATATATGGCAGCTATTTATTGAAAAGTATGGAGAAACTTTAGCTGTGGCTTAGATATCTCCAAGGCGTTCGATCGAGTTTGGCACCAGGGACTCCTCGCCAAGCTCCGTCTTATGGCTTGCCCCTCAGCTGTGTTCTCTGCTTGCTAGTTTCTCTCAAACAGGTCTCCATGTAGTGGTCGATGGAGTTTCATCTGACACTCTACTCATAAATGCTGGTGTTCCGCAAGGATCTATGCTCGCACCAACACTATTTCTACTTCACATCAACGACCTGTTGAAAGCAACTTCATGTCCAGTACACAGCTTTGCCGATGATAGTACCCTCCATACCGCTTTCTCTTCCAGGGCCTCTATATCAGCCCGTGAAACCAGAAATGAACGAGGAAGAAATGTTAATAATATAAATATGGACTTAGCAACAATTCTCGAGTGGGGATCTAATAACTTGGTAGAATTCAATGCAAACAAAACACAAGCATGTCTTTTCTCTAGAAAAGCCGATCTCACTGTGCCTAACATAACTTTGTCAGGAGTAACCATACCACTGAAGTCATCCATATCGATGCTTGGTATTACCATCAGCAATGACCTTTCCTGGGAAAATCACGTGAGGTCCATTGCCAAAAGTGCATCCCAAAAACTTGGTTTTTTGTTTCGTGCCAAGAGCTATTTCACCCCCACTCAGCTGCTTATGATCTATAAGGCACAGATCCGACCTGTCCTGGAATACTGTTCCCATATTTGGAGCGCGGCACCTAAACATATCCTGAGGCTATTGGATTCTGTCCAAAAGGGCAATTCGTCTCGTCGGTGATGCCTTGCTTACAAACTCGCTCACTTGTCTGGAACACCGTAGAAAAGTTGGCGATTTGTCTCTATTTTATAGATATTTTCATGGGCGATGCTCTTCTGAAATATCAACAATCGTTCCTGCTTTGGCAGTCTCTTCGAGACTAACCCGTCAAGTTCAGTCATCACACCCCTTCGTGGTCACTTTGGAGACCTGCAGAACATCACTTTCCAAAGACTCGTTCATCCAACGAACAGCGAGGCTTTGGAACTCATTGCCTAGGGAGGTGTTCCCCGAGGCATACAACCTCCAGAAATTTAAGAATAACACCAACTCCTACCTTCTTTCCCTTGGTTCCCACGATGTTCTCTGAACATTACAGGATATCCCTTTTCGTGAGAACCAGAACATAAAAAAAAAATCCGCAGATGCTCCCACAAGCCCAGATGGCTTGCATTGCTATGTTGAAAACTTTTTCTAGATGAGTATTGCACGTGAGTTTCTTGTCTAAAATTACTCTCAGGTATTTGGCTCCTATGGGGTGGAATTGTTTTCCCATAGAGGACCGGCTTTTTAATGAAACTAGCTTCCTCTTCCTGATGAATGGTAGTATCAGTGTCATACTGGGGTTAACTGAAATTTCTTCTTTTCCACACCACCTAGTAATAGTCATGGGAGCCGCTTGGAATATGTTCGATATCATTTCTCCAAACTTTCCTCTAAGCATTATAACTATCTCGTCAGCATAGGCTAGTACCTCGGTTATCTCCAATGCTAGTTGGATCGAAACTCAAACTGATTTAATGAAAAATTAAAAGCACCAAACAAAGATTATGCATGATACTTTGATCAAATATCGACCTGTTATGAAAAAATATCCTGATTATCAAAATAATCAACAAACTACGAATACATATAACGCACGATTTATAACTGAATTAAATCCGAAACTATCTACATGGCAGATTGAATGAATTCAATTAATAATGCGAATCATGCTATTTAATCAGAAAAAAAAATGTTAAATTGTTTTTCTTCTGCCTCATTGGAAAGAATTGACCCGCTGAAACTCTCAAACACTTTTAGACATTCAAATTCAATTCAATCCATTAGTGAACATTAGAAAGTTGGAATGTTACGTAATACCTGCTCGAAGAGATCGAATTGATGTTCGACTGGTAATTAATCGAAATAATCTGAGACAATCGCGCCTTTATTTTTATTGAGTCGTTGATTCATAGGGATTCCATCGTGTTTCAACATTATCCATTGTTCGAGAAAGTAATAGCGAGTAAAAGGACAATTATACCACATAGAAATTCCTTAGAGGATGAACTTTGATTTAACAGTTTCTACTTTGGTACAGAGAATTATCTCTAAGGAATGTATAACTTCACCTTCTCATTATTTGATCCTGTTTCGATTACTTCATGAATATGTGAATTCATTCAATCGTCAAGCAAAACGGGTATCGAAATTAAAGAAACTGAAGAATTGGGAACACTCTACTCGATTTCCTTTAGCTAAGTTATTGTAAAAAACCCTTCACTGTCAACAGACGTCACAACATTGCAGTTATTAGCTGACCGGGGGACAAACAAAGCATTTGAGTGTGTGTACATCAATATTTTTTGTGATTGTTAGTGGTTTGTTGTGATTTTTATGCAGTCATCAATTATCTGATGATATATTGTAAACGACATTTTTTCCAATGAATAGAAATATATTTTTATAAAATCTACCCTGAAACACAAGAGGTATTGTTAGAAGCTTATTTTTGTGGAGGAAAATATTGCTGAAAACACAGCGAGAACTGAGAAATTTGATTGATATTCACAATATTTTTTTTCTAATAGGCAAAACTTACACTTCGATCTAAGTCGTATAAGGGTCAATAGAAAATGTCGAAATGTATTTGTAGAGGAGTGAAAAGAAGAGAGGTTCAACAATAGAATAGATGAGATTAAATTTTCATTAAATTACAAGTTATTGTATTATATGGTCTTTATATTGAGGTTCAATAATTCCTTTTCCACACCTTTTAGATTTGAATTTGTTTGTGTTGACTTGTGTTCTTGGAACAATGTCTTCATCAGGATATGACTCAGTACTTTTATAGACGAAATAAAAAATTGTGAACTATGTTCTTTCCCTATATAAAACTTTGGATTGGTTGCCACAACCAACAAGAGAACAAAACTTCATAGTATACCATACGTTAACGTATTTTTAAACTGAAAATTCCATGTTTATGTTTATAACACCCCTGTAGACTTAATTATGCACTCATGGTATTAACAATGATTATTGGTTCACAATGTGAGGAGTTCCTTCCTTTTTAACCGACGAAACCAAAAAGGAGAAGGTTCTCTAGTCAACGCGTATATATTTTTTTTTATGTATGATCACGCATAACTTTTTACTGGAACGTCCGATTCCGATAGTTCTTTATACAGTGGATAGGGCGTACTTCGGAGGTGGTCCCGTTTGAATTTAAAAGATGAAATCCACCCCTAAGGGTAGCAAAATGAAGGACATTGATCACTCACCCTCTGAATTCTGGTCCGTTAACCGATTCTATCAGGCATAACCTTGTACTGGGAGATTCGATTTGGATGATTCTTCTTTTATCAGATAGGGTATACCTCATAGTTGATCATATCTGGATTTCGAATGGAGTTATCCACCCTCATGGGTAGAAAAATAGGGGATAATTGATTTTTCACTTGTGAACATTGGCACAATCAATATATTCTATGAGAGGATGGAATGATATACAAAGTAATGAAATAAACTAACCAGAACAACAAAAATAATTTATATTACAACAAATAGTGAAAGTAGACAATCATATTATTTAACTAAGTAAGTATTTTGGAAGTTATAAGAAAACAAGCAGTAATTAGTAGATTTCAGCCACAAAAAATTTACAAATAAAAACTTTTTAACAAAAAATTAATCCGACGAAATACGGAACTGAGAAGTAAAAAATAAAATAAACCTTCTTAGCCTCAATAACTAAGCTCCTAAACTAATATAAGTAACTAATTTTGAGTCGGTGCCAAACAAACAATCAACGGAGATCATTAAATTACTTCAAAAAAATTATCAGAATGTCACCGCCCAACTCGATGCCATCATTTTACGCCTTACCTAATTCATTTGCTTGTTTGTTTGGCGCCGACTCAAAATTAGTTACTTACATTAATTTAGGAGCTTAGTTATTGAAACTAAGAAGGTTTATTTTATTTTTTACTTTTCAGTTCCGTATTTCGTCGGTTTAATTTTTTGTTAAAAAGTTTTTATATTCACGCTTTATTAGCATCACCTGTATGTATGTATGAATATAGGCAATGGTATCTTTGAAATTATTTTCACCCACTTCCAGATGTCCGAAGTATTTGAAATGTTGCACACATATTAAGAACCGATGACAATACAATAATTTCATAATTTCGTCCTGGTATTCTCAGCTAGATAAATATAATTTGTATTTCAAAGATATGGCGAATGCACTGGTTTTTCACAGCATAATTGACATTTCAAAATATGGCGAATGCACATTCGCCAAAATTTAGTTAAAGTTTTAATCTCATGTGGAGGAATCAATCGAAGAGTTTTTCTCTCGCAGTCTTTTTAAGTCTTCTTCAGTCTTTCGTAGCAATATGGACTAAAAACTTCAAAATAAAATTATAGTTTGAAGAACAAAAAAACACGCTTATAAAGCAATAAGGACTAAAATGTTGAAAATGATAAGAATAACGGCTTTGACTAAAAATTGTCTACTATGTAAAAAAAGCATGGGGTGTTTTTAACTTACTTTTCATAATTATATTGAGATAACTGATATCAAGCACCTCACGCATTTTTACATAAGAGATTATTTTTTGGTCAATGACTTTATTCTCATTATTTTCAACATTTTAGTCTTATTGCTTTATACGCGTGATTTTTTTGTTTTTAAACTATAATTTCATTATATTCAAACTGTGAATTCAAATGATTGTATGGATTATTCAAATTTCAAAACTCTTGATCGGATGGCGTTGAAAACCACGTAGTTATATAAAACGAATTATTATCTATTTAGCTTATAATGGAAGTTTTATATAATGAATTAATTGAAAATACAAATCCTTTGGAACTCCTAGCTGAATCTTCCTGAGCTCCATCTCGAGAATGAAAAACATTAGTGAAAACGTACGCCGCTGTAATCCGAGATCTTTGCATCGGTTAAACGCAATACAAAGCACTGAAGATATGGGTGAACAGAAGAATAAGAAAGTTAAATGATTGAAACCACATAAGTTGAACAACTTCGAGAGTAAAATAAGCAGTGAGTCAGATTTCTCAATTTCGCGAGGTCAGCCGGTCCAGAAAACTGGTCGCAACATTTACAATACCGTCTACCTACATTAGTTTCACCGCCTACTAGACACGTCATAAGACCACCTTAATTTATTCCATACAGAATTCTAGAAGTGTTTGAGCAGTTCCGAAATCATTGTCCGTAAATTACATCATTTCTGAATAAAGCAAAACATACATTCGTTTAAAAATTAAACATTCTGAAACACATGGTAAAAATATGTAATACCCAATATAGACCGAGAGCCAGCAAAAAAAAACGTAGGATTAGCTCAGAGCTAAAACTTTTTGAGAAGTAAGCCAGTGTTATAAATAACATATCAGCATAAATATGGCGGCCCGTAGTTGTCGGTTGGGCTGCGCAATTTTTTTGAATATGTCAAAAAAACGATGCTCTTGCAGAATGAGCTCAAAGGTAATTCTTGTTTAATATTATACATAAGATAGCCAAAGTATGAAGAAGTGTAATTTTTTTTTGCTCTCTTGAAATACGAGCTCAAAGCAAATTTTTTCACCCAATGATAGAAAAATATGTTTTATCACCGATTATGACAATGCCATACTGATTCAAAAATGTTAAATTTTACACTAGTCCATGTATCATAGGCACAAATACGGCGGTCCGTTTTTAAGACCCCCGTGGTCCATTTTGATGAATAGAACAATGCCATACTGATAGGAGGTCCTTGAAAGGCCGCCATGCTGAAAAAACATTTTTTTCAACTTTCATAATATCATGGGTAAGTTTTGGAAAATAATTCTCTAGTCTTTACATTAATGAAGAAGTGATGTGAAATTACATTTGCGAAGTTTTATAAAACATTATTTAATAAATTATATAGGTCCTAATTTTTCATAAAACGAAGAAATGAAATTAAATTTACTGTATTTCATTTCTTTTAATAAAGTATATAGGTCCTAATTTTCATAAACGTTGCAAATGTAATATCACATCACTTCTTCATTATGTAAAGACTAGAGAATTATTTTACAAAACTTACCCATGATATTATAATATTTTGAAAAAAAATATTTTTCAGCTTGGCGGCGATTTATCGACCTCCTATGCATCTATTCATCAAAATGGACCACAAGGGTCATAAAAATAGACAGCCATACTTGTACCAATGGTACATGGTTATTGAAAAATTTGGCATTTTTGAATCAGTATGGCATGTTCATAATCGGTGATGAGCACTTTTTTCATCATTGGTGAAAAATTAGCAGAGCTCGTATTTCAAGAAGCATAAAAAAATACCCTTTTAATTGAGTATGGCGGACAGTTTGCGACTTGCATCGATATGGCATACAACTCCTTCATACTTTGACTGTCTTATGTATAACATAAAATAAGAATTGCCATTGAGCTCACTCTGCAAGAGCATCTTTTTTTTTCCAACACTACGGGCCGCCATACTTGCGCTGATCTGTTATTTATAACACTGGCTTACTTCTCAAAAAGTTTTAGCTTGAGCTAATCATACGTGTTTTTTTTTTCTGGCTCTTGGTCTATTACGAATAACGATCTTCAATAAAATACACCCGGACGATAAAAATTATCTTATGTAGATCTCCTCTAATTATTCGAATTTGAAAAGAGAGTTTCCGTAGTAAATCAAATTCAGAACTGATCCTTTGAGATAAAACACTACAACTCCATCAGGTTGTATGAACCAATTCTGAACTATCTCCAATTATTAAAAATGTGGTTTCGAAACCATTTTTTTGGCAATTCAAACATATTTGCCCCAATGTTCTATCTCTTGTTAGTATAGTGAATATTTGAAAACAGATTCTAAAAAAATATTGCCTAAAGATTCTTGATGAGTTTATTGAAATGCCAATATATATTTTTTGTATAGCTGCCATTAAAAATAAAAACTGTTTAACAAAGAATTAAACCGACAAAATACGGAACTGAAAAGTAAAAAATAAAATAAACCTTCTTAGTCTCAATAACTAAGCGTAAGTAACTAATTTTGAGTCGGCGCCAAACAAACAAGCAAATGAATTAGGTAAGGCGTAAAATGATGGCATCGAGTTGCGCGGTGACATTCTGATAATTTTTTTGAAGTAATTTAATGATCTTCGTTGATTGTTCGTTTGGCGCCGACTCAAAATCAGTTACTTACATTAGTTCAGGAACTTAGTAATTGAGACTAAGGTTTATTTTATTTTTTACTTTTCAGTTCCGTCGGTTTAATTTTTTGTTAAAGAGTTTTTATTTTTCAATTTTTCGTGGATGAAATCTACCAATTACTACCTACTTTTTTCTTGATTATTTACAAAATACTTACTTACCCACCTTACTCCAACTATTACCAGTTAAATAATATGATAATCTACTTTTACTAGTTGTTGTAATATAAATTATTTTTGTTTTTCTGGTTAGTTTATTTCATTACTTTGTATATCACCCCATCCTCTCATAGAATATAATGTGACGGATGTAGGAGAACGAAAATAATGACAGTAGCGATCTGTCATTGTCAACTACATATGTATGCCAATGTTCACAAGTGAAAAATCAAATATCCCCTATTTTTCTACCCGTAAAAGTGGATATTCCTTTTCGAAATCCGAATATGATCAACTAAGAGGTTATACCCTATCCAATAAAAAAACAATCATCCAAATCGAAGAACCCAGTACAAAGTTATGCCTGATAGAATCGGTTAACGGACCAGAATTCAGAGGGTGAGTGATCAATATCCTTCATTTTGCTACCCTTAGGGGTGGATTTCATCTTTTATATTAAAATGGGACCAACTTCGAAGTACACCCTATCGACTGAAAAAAAAATTATCGTCTCAGTGAAAAGTTATGCGTGGTCATACATTAAAAAAAAATATACGCGTCGACTAGGAACCTCCACCTTTTTGGTTTCATCGGTTAATGACGTTTTTAGTTCATAAGAATGTGAATTAAAAACTGACGTTTTCACATAATGTGGCAAAATCACTTTCAACATTAGGGTTGAAAATAGTTTAAATACTATTAGTGTTGAAAATAAAATGATAATAATAATAAAATCTGTTCAATAGACAATTTTATAAACTGTTTTATAATAACAAAACACAGTTACCTACTATGAGGAATTATTTATAACTATAACATGAATTGGCAATTTGAAAAACGTTAACAGGAAAACAATAATATTTTTTTAACAACTGATCAAATTTCAACAGACCTGCTGAATATGATAGAAATAGTGTTGTGAGAAATATTTTTCAGAAGAGCAAAAATTCGTATAGCCTATGAATGTATTCCGTATAAATTTTTTTTGCGGATCGTTGGTAAAACCTGGAATGGGATAAATAAATTTCCAATTTAAAAGTTTATTCTAATGGAAAATCGGAAAAGTTTCTTTAACATTGAACATGTCAACCCAATCAAGTGAACAATCTGTTCCAGATATTCCAACATTTTTTGGCAAAATCAAATTTCACCAATATAGATGGTTGAAAAACTTTTCATATATTCCAGACCTCATCGGTGATACTATATAAAATAGGAAAATAACTTTGCATCATTTAATACATTTTATTTAACATCCATCTGAGAATATCTGTCGACCATAATAATGTAATAATCTTCCAGCTGTCTTTCTCAAGATAGGCGAGTATATATACCACATGGTTTTCTCGTCCTGGGATATATTGAATATAACAGGAAAATAATGACTTACTGAATGCTTAGCAGAATCAAAGAGACATAAGGCGCATAATTTGAGTTATGTAATGAAGCTCGTACAGTTAGATATGTTAGATATATCAAACGATTATTTACTCACAGAACATGTTGATATAATGGATCGTATTAAATATGATTTCCTTCATTCTTTGAAATCGATTTTTTTCTCATATGATATCGAAAGTATGGATTTTTATTTGTTGCTGGCACCGTTTTCGTACAATACAAGCTCACGCACATCCAATATCTCCTAACACTTCCGTACAGAAAAAAAAATCTTTATGTAAGGGAATTCCTACAATTATATATTTATTCTATCGTTCAAGCGCTCAATTTATTAGATAATGCAAATAACCATATTTGGAACTATTAGTTACAGGAAGTAATTTTGTTATTTTTTCTTTTCTGTATCTCATGTGTGCAATGAAGTTTCAACATGTTTCAGTTTGCAAAAAAAAGACACTAAATTTGTAGGAATGATGAAATTGATGAAAAATTGAGTTATATAACCAAGTTTCTACCAATAGATATTTGTTTGATGGTTCACTTATGCTAAGTAACACAAGTATAAATATTTCATATAATTTCATATAATAATTCTTATTCATATATTAACAAACAAAGCATTGATAATTCTTCAAAAATTAAATGATATTGTATTTTTTGGAATGAATAAACGCTCTAACTGTGCGGAATTTCAATAATCTAGTTTCAATATGTTACCTCTATTTTTATTCACCCTATATTGAAAACCAATCGCGCGGCCAGTCGTTTAAGTAGATTTATTTATTGACCCTGAAATTCAGATTCAAAACACTATATATATATATATATATATATATATATATATTCAAAAAGCTATATGAAATTATGAAGTTTGAAGTATTGGTGAAAAAAATCAAGATTAATTATTTTTTCAATCTTTCAACAGAAATAATCGATATGTGTATGTATTTAGATTATGAACCGTTTACCTACTAATCATACAAACATATAGAATCATCGTATATTGTAATATCTCAATTTTCTCGACAATACAATTACTTAGTCATGGAATTGAATAACCTAGCTTGTATACAACAACCCAACGAAATATAACTCCAAATTAAATCGAAGTGGAAAGAATTGTTTTTTTTTTCAACGAAAAGTTGCCCTGTAATGCTGGCGTAGGTTTATGAAAGAACTGAAACTGGCAGGGGAAAGTAGATATTTGATAACATTTCAAATTCTGCCATGTACTATTAAAACAATGTTCGGCAAATTTCGAGCTCAACAGCACTCCCACTTATATAGATAGTATAATGTTTTCACAAAGATTCGATTATCAAAAAACAAACACTCTGATATGAATAGAGAAATATCTAAAAGAAAACAACAGTTTATTGAATTTATTCATTTTCACCCCACCCTATTATTGTGACAACCACGTATTGCATTATTATCTAGGGCATAAAAACTCATATGAATATCATTCCAATTCTACAAATCTGATCTCTACAAATTATGTTTCATACACTTTGTGTATTGTGTTTCTCACATTTGATGTTCTAATACAAAGTTTTTAATTCGCATCGAGTTCATTGGGAAAAATACGATTAATAGAATCGAGCAAGTGAATGATGCAACAAATAACTATGGCAAAATAATGTCAAGGTACAGTTCCATTCATTTGATGAACTTAGTCACACATTAATTGGTAATTTGGTATTCTGATTATTCGAATTCGGTGTTTCTTCTAGAATTCCTAATATCCTTCGAAATGTGTGCAGTTTTATTCGAAATGATGAAATCCGATTTAGAGAATAGTTTTCACCTTGATCATAGTAATAAACCTATCTGGTTTCTCTTATCATGCATTTCTGGTATTCTTCGAATATACCGCCGTAAAAATTATGATAAGTTGAGATTCCAAAACTCAAACATATTTGATAATTGTTTTATATTGTGGATAACAATCATCAAATTAACCACCAGAGAGCTAGAGTGCTAGTTCCTCTGCAAAATAGTATAAACATCATGCATTTTGAGTACGTGGGTTCATGTTCACTTGATGTAATATAAACGAGTTTGTAATGTAGCTCATCTAGTATTGTTCAGATATTTTCCCGCGATGAATTCCACTCCAACAAAGAAATGATTCATCACAGATATTTTACACGAACAAAAAATTGGGTTACTAAAATAACAGTTTCAGTCTATCTTTAACCTTTGCGATCAAATTTGTACAGTGTATTGAGAAAAAATGCAAATAAAAAAACCTTTCATAATTCCGATAGCATCACCCAGATCGAGTTTGAATTGTTACCCAAAAACGCTGACAACTTTCATATTCATATAAGAATGAAATTTACACTGATTTCCTTTGAAGGATTGACCACTTTCTCTTCTTCAAAATCATGATGATGGTTAATCATGATTTTACAGTATTCTTCCTGGAGTTTTTAAGTGTCAAATCACAGGAAATTACCAGCTACATAAGATATTCTTTGATTCATTTGAAATTACTATTGATTTTGCCGGTGGCAATTATCGCTAAATATTTTTTGACTTTCGAAGGTAACCACTTATTCAAAACTTGTTTGAAGAGGTTGTTTTCAAGCATAATGTCTGTCTCAATCTATTCAGAACTAAGCCACTCATTAGTAAACAAATTAATTCCGTCGATAATTCTAAATATTGATAAAAACCGGTAGGTGGTTGTCTAGTAAAAATTGTGTGGGGCATTCAAGGGAATCCATTAATTATTTGGCAAGCTGTGGCCGGTAATGTGATTAAGATTGACATGGGCCTGGAAATGAACAAAAAAATATTGATCATAATTATGCTAAATAAGCCAAAGTATTGGAACTAAATCCAACAAATCTGCTTTCCCAATGATGATTATTTTCATAATTTCCGAATGATTTTGACCACTCCAAACAAACTCCTGAACTACTCGTAACATTTGAATGTCATTAAAAAATAAACTAGCACTGACGATTTGTTTCTAATCCAGTTTATCTCGTCAATCAGTCAATATGGAAATATATATTTTAGATTCATTTTGAATCAAACGCTAATCGAAGATATTTTTGAGTTTCGATGATATATACATTTGTCAAGTGGAATTACTCAATGTTTACACGATTACAACATAGGTAGACAGTTGTGAGGTAATATGCTGAATAACCTTCGCTGCTCCTTTTATTACCCAGCAATCATTCAATGACAAATCTTCATTATTCTGTGTCTGTGAGGACGATAATTCAAGCAAATATCAAAACTGCGATGTAATGCATGAAAAGATATAACGATAATGATTTGATTGTATATATTTTCCAATGAATTGTTATTTTTTAATGTCAAATAGCCCATGTCTGTATTTAATCCTGGATAATCCACGATAATAATCGGTATTTCGGAAATATGGAAAACCGCTAACGATTGACTGCAAGGTATATTATCTAGAATATTCCCAAAATGTATGTAACCGAGAATTAAAAATGGTAAAATATGTTGTTTCTGTTGGTAATTATATTTAATAGTGACACTCACAAAATATATTGAGCATTAAAATATATGCGGGGAAAAACTGATTTGTCTAATTTATGATCTCAATTAAATATCATGGCAATAAAATTTATATTAATTGAAACTCGAGGTCGAATAATAATCACGTCTTCCATCTACAAAATGACATTCTAGTACTGATTTTTCTGTGCATGATGAAATCTAGATTCAATTTTCGATTGTTAAAATTATAATAGGTAAGAAATGAATTCATTCAAAACCCATCCTAAAAGTAGTTGTCAATTTTAATCTCATTCATGTTATTATTGTCATATTCATGGGAACAAAATGCATTCATTACATGATAGATATCAAATGAAAATAATATTTCTGGCCCAATTGGGAATTTCATCGTTGGTATAGTTTTCCCAATATCAATTGCAGAAGCATAAAAAAGTCTTGCGGCGAAATCCTGTGAGCAGCAGTGGCGGAGATAACTAATTTTATTTAGATTTTTTAATATCCTAAAACGTATTTCGATCGGCACACACCAAGACCACAGACGCTACTGGTTTTTAATCTTTCAGAGCTATCAAAACACAAATATAACGCGTGATTTATGACCTCCCATCGTATAGACACAGCTGCAAGCATTGATGTCCGACTTGATTGGCCCAGACGAATCGGTTGTAGAACAGACAGCCGTCACTCAAGTGCACGTTGACCAGCGGGCTCTTTGTGCCGGCGGAGACTGTATACAAGTAGTAGCGTGCTAGCGAAGTGAGTTTTTATTTGCTCCCTATAGAAACAGCTTCTGCAATTGATATTGGATGGCCTATAACATATTGAAACTATTGTTGGAACAACCTACAAATTCTGTAATATTCATTATGTTTTTATGCTTCCGTCAGTTTTGATGGAATTGTGTTGGTTAATTTCCTAAAAACATAAAAATTACTTATATTCTGAATAAACTAATATCCGCTGAAGTAAAGATGCAAAAGACGCAATAGACATTATTTTCTGGCCATTAAATACATGATGAACGTTGGAATTGTCCAGCCCAACTCCCTCATAAATATTATCATTCTATATTTACGACTTCGACATACCTATTAGTTTCCACCGCTTTTATAAGTACTTGCGTGAAAGTAAATGTCACATCTAAACTATATGAGTTCAACTACCTTATGTTTAATTCAATACTTGCATGTCTACTTTAGAGATATTGGTTACACCAAACATCTACGTCGAGTCTTCGGAGGCAGAACAATGCAATAACGTTATTATTTATTTAGATGATTCAATGAGTGGGATTTGAAATGAAATATTATTTCTTGACACATACTAAACCACAAAATACAGATGAAGGTACAAAAATGTGTGTTCATAACATACCTTATTGATGTGGTGGAAGTTATATAGGGGAAACATCGAGACCATTGTCAGTACGGAAAGAAGAACATACAGATTATATAAGAAATCGAAAAATGGTTGAATAATATCAGAACCTATCTGATGGTGAGCATATGATAGAATGGAATGATTCAAAAATTTCAATGAGTAAACCAAATCAAGAAAAGTGGAAGTTGAAAGAAGTTGTCCCCTTTCTTTTCAACTGTTTTCCAACAAACTCTTGTCGAAATGGACCGCACTTAGTTACAGAGGAGTAAGAAATAGCAGAATGTTGATCAACTGATAACCACAATCCTATGGATCAAAATAGCAAGTGTGTCAACCGAAAGAATTTGGCAGCTATATTTGAACTCAACAAATGACTCTTTCATTTCTTTTAATTTGAATTATTTTTTTCTGGCTGATCCTTTCTTATTTCGCATACTCAATAGAATATCATTTGTTCATCAGGTTTTACATGCATGATAGTTAGAAGTTTGCTAGAGAGGAAAAATGGTTTGAAGTAACCCGATGGCACACCAGTCGGAAAGGTAGATTTCAAAATTGATTGTTTATTGATTCGAAATTGTCATCCCAATAATTACCAATCATGTATCAGAATTTTTCTTACACATTTTCATTCAAAAACACAATTCTCAAGTCAGTTGAACATTTCGAAGGTACCTTCATTCGGAACTGAATCAAACTTTGGAATTCTTGATGGAAACTATGTACTTATTATTATACATTTTTCGATTCCGCAAACATCTCCAAGTAGGTCTATCCAGTTTCGGAAACTCACTCAATTTTCCTGATTTATTCCCATGCTTATCAAAGAATTCTCATTGTTTGGTAAAAAGCAAAAGTGTGCTATGAAAACAAAGATAACTTTGACAAGAAGAAATGTACATCAATATAGATATAGCTAGTGTGCTTTAGGTCATTAAATTTTTCAACAAACATGTGTACAAGTGATGAAAAACTGCAGCTATTAATTTATGGCGAATGGAATAAAAATTCGAGGAAAGCAGCTGAAAGGTATCCCAAAAGACATCATCCATGTTTTCAATATTTCCCCGTTGTGGAAAACTTAGACAAAAAACTTCCAACCATAACCCTTTTATCATTGATGAGGTGACGGAAATCAATATTTAATCATTTATAGAAGTGAATCTACTAGGGAAATTACTCATGAGTTACAAATCACCTATGAGTCAGCAAGGAAGATTTTGGAAAATCATCGGTACTGATCGTTAAAGTATCAAGTTCACCAGCATTTGTATGAAAATTATGGAAATAGAAGATTAATTCATTGTGATTGGTTACTTCATAACATTAGTGCTAATCCCGACTTTGTTTCTACGATATTGTTTTCCGACGAGTTAAGATTCATGAACAATGGAATGTTCAACAGACAGAACTGCAAATATTGGGGCCAACGAAATCAGCATGAAGGAAAGTAATTTTCAGGAAAGATTCGAGTAAACGTACGGGCTGGTGTAAAAAGTAAAATAATTGGACCAGTTTTATTCCAAGGACAGTTGACAGCGTTGAGGTATTTAGAATTCCTCCAGAATGATATTGAAGAATTGTTCATGCACTCACCACATGCTGTTTCTGAAGTGATGTATTTTCAACATCAATAAATAATTCTGAAATCTACCTTTCAGACTGGCCGCGCCAACGTGTTGTTCCCATTGAAATCTACCTAAAAATGTATTGAAATTTTGACTGGATTATCATTTTAAGGAATTTTTTTGAAAAATTGCATGAAATGCAGCATCACTGAAAAATGCATATTCATTCCACTATATTTTTAGAAATAATCAAACTTATTCCAAAACAAATGAAACTAATGAAAATACGCTTGCAGAAACCAATCGTCAGAAAATCCTGATGCAATTCGGAAAAAAATAAGCATGGTCGAGGCCTTAAACACCTCAATTATGAAACTGGTTAATTACTTTAATGTTTGTATGGTCTAATGGAACGTTCAATCTGAGTTTCATCAACATTATATATATAAATAATTCTAACATGAAATAAATCAAAGCAATTATTCGCGATTTCAATGACTTTCTGAACAACGAATATGACGAAACCTCAAGGAAGTTTTGAAAACACCAGGATAGGATGTTCAAGAACATGAAAAACCCGTTGAAAAGGGAAACATTTTCAATTTCTGATTTTTTCTTTTGAGTTAGGGTCTTTTCAGAATATCTATCAGATGTAGTTCAATGTCCAGCATGGCTTTGGACGGGAAAGTAGTTGTTTTCTGTTAGATATTCACAAAAAATTACTTCATTTTTATCGTGGATTTTTCAATTCACAGAGAAATATTCCTATTCAATATTCAATTGAGAATGTTTCCCTTTTCAACATGATTACCCCTCAAGAGGTCATATTGACGATGGAAGATAGTGACTGAAGTTTATATTTCAGTCGCAGACGATTCCACATCTGATTTTATGAACATCCTGTTCATATTTCCAACAAATCAATGAAGAACCCATTTATGAAATCGATTCAGTGCGTCAATCATCATTTTGGTTCATCAGGAAATTAAACATCAGGTGCTTATAAATTGCTCAATCCGTTCATATTGATGATACAGTGATAAAAACTCAAATGACTCTTATGCAATATAAATCAAAGCTATTAATATGTACGCTTTTGTGTGGCCCTAAGGCAGAACAGAACGAGGCAATCACCGTTATTATTCGTTTTGTTGCCTTTCACCATTCAATATCAACTGCTGCCACTGCACGTCCGCAATTTAATTACGCCAAAACTGGCAAGGTTAGATCACCAGTGCAACAGTAAACCCGTTGGTTTGTTGATTCGGTGATGATCACTTTTCCAAATTATTCGGTTTACCCATAATCGAGTTCTCGTGGAAAGAAGGCATTTTAATGGTGTAATTCTGCGTTTATTTTTCATTTCGATTATTGAAAGTTCTTAAGAGGAAAGGAAAAATCAGTTTACCGAACCACACCCTACTGAAAGTTGATTTGTCAGTAATCGTTGCATCGCAACCGAGTAGTGCTTCTCAACACTCGTTAAAATGACCAACCATTGATTTGTAACACTTTAATCTTGATACTGAATACCTATCACCATGAATGCCTTTCAGTTCTTTTGGGTATTGAAATCTCACTAAAAACATAATATTGAATTTATAACTTGGCAAGTTTCAATAGTCAATAAATTACTACTCAAACTCCATATTTTTTATTTTAGTGTTTTAACCTGATGATGACAAATACCATGTCGAAACGTCGTTAAGAGAAATTATATGAATTGACCGAATCAGACCTTCATTCCGAGAAATATATATATATATATATATATATATATATATATATAAATATATATATATACAGGGTATAATCAAACCTCTTGCACACCCGTGAATGACAGTGTATAATGCCATTTTATAACGAATTACAGTGGTCAAAAATCTGGAAAAAAAAATTTGAAAACGTGTTTTGTTCTTTATAAAATTCGACAAAATTTTGAGTAGCGCCTCCCACCCAATTTCAGGTGACCTGCTTCGAGGAAAACTTCGGCAATTGCCGAGTGCAATAACATTAACTCGACATTAGATATTTTTTTTTTTAACTACGTTATGTATGTGTTTACTCGAATAAGATATAATGTTGAATTGATTGTGTGGTGAATGTAAACATTGCAGGCTGCCTGATATATTCAATTTCGAAGTAAAGAAAACAACTAACGTTGTTATATCCAAACTGGTGATAAAGTCAGAACAAGTTTACTTCATACTCTGCTTTGAGGAACTTATCACAATTATCACAGTCACTTGTGAGAAACAAACAACACAAACATATTGAAAAGAAACATTCGCTATTGAACATTGTTTCGAAAAATAATATCACGACCATTGTAGTGATTCAGACATTCAGAACACGTGAACTGAACACTGTTGCCAAGCAAGATTTTCGCATGCACGGTTTACGAAGCTGTCTACGAACAAAAGTTTGTCAGATTCTACAAGTGTTTTCTGATTGGCTGGTGAATGAAAGATCCACGAGCCTGGTGGATATGACATCCACCAGGCTCGGCTCGGCCAATCAATTAAACCACACGCCCGACATTCCCAAATCGAACGAGTTACGCATAAAGTTTTCCCAATATCAATTGCAGAAGCATAAAAAAGTCTTGCGGCGAAATACAGGGAGCAGCAGTGGCGGAGGACCTAATTTTATTCAGATATTTTAATATCCTAAAACGTAATTCGATCGGCACACACCAAGACCACAGACGCTACTGGTTTTTAATCTTTCAGAGCTATTAAAACACAAATATAACGCGTGATTTATGACCTCACATCGTATAGACACACCTGCCAGCATTGATGTCCGACTTGATTGGCCCAGACGAATCGGTTGTAGAACAGACGGCAGTCACTCAAGTCCACGTTGACTAGCGGGCTCTTTGTGCCGACGGAGACTGTATACATGTAGTACCGATTATTTTTCGTTCCGTTTCTTCGCATATACGCTCGTGTTAGCGAAGTGAGTTTTTTTTTGCTCCCTATAGAAACAGTTTCTGCAATTGATATTGGATGGACTTATACCAACGTAATTAAAAACAACAACCTAAATTTCAGAAATCATGTACATGGAAAAAAAAGCAAGACACCCATACAAACACAATGTTTTTAAAATAAAGTGTGATACAAAGCAGTCCTCTATATTTGAATGCCACCCATAGGTTATGTAATAAATGTTGAAAGAATGTAATTAAACAATTTATAAAGCTCCAGACCAGGACCAGAAACGTTTTGCAAATGATATGTATATGTAGAAAATACAAAGAAGTAATTGAAAACTGTCCCAGTTGGAATCTGAATCCCAAAAAACAACAAACAAATAAATCATAATTAAGATTCAAGAACCATTTCCAATAAATATATATATATATATATTTATATATATATATTATATATATATATATATATATATACAGGGTGAGTCAGAATAAGACCGTGCAGATTCCTCACCTCATTTCGAGGTGAAAATTTGCTATCAGGGTATGTCCTAAAATGCATCCCCTCTGAGATACAGGTGTCGAAAGTACGAAAAAAATATATCGGAATATGTGTCAACCTCCTGAACATTTTTTGATGTTGGGAGAATCGGAAACATAGTACGGGTGAGTCAGAATGAGACCGATAACTCTATTTTTTCATTCATCATATTATTT
The DNA here is from genome assembly GCA_018342105.1 of Gonioctena quinquepunctata. Lineage (NCBI taxonomy): Eukaryota > Metazoa > Arthropoda > Insecta > Coleoptera > Chrysomelidae > Gonioctena > Gonioctena quinquepunctata. The sequence goes on from JAFIRS010000148.1 coordinate 635,623, forward strand.
GATCGATTCGATGTCGCGGATTCACTGATATGTTACCATACTTTCTTGCATATGATTGTTTTGCCAGATCAACTGACAAACAAACCCGACCTCAAATTCATAATACTCCACTTAGATAAGAGTTAAGGTCTGAAATAATTTTTGCGAAAAACTGAAGATAAGATTTGTCCATTCACTTGTCCCAAGAAAATATGAAGGAACATACCATCGTAACTACGCCACTGGTTTACGAAAATAGAAAATTATAACTTCAAATTAGCACGTTGATAAACCTTGATTAGTGTACCAAGTTTAAAATGTTTTCCTCCAGGAATTTTGGAGAAAACAAATTAAATCTTGATTGTTTTCGTACTTCCGACACCCTGTATCTCAGAGGTGATGTATTTTAGGACATACCTTGATAGCAACTGTTCACCTCGAAATAAGGTGAGGTATATGTAGTCGGAGTTTGTCGGTCTTATTCTGACTCACCCAGTATATAAAGAAGAAATTGAAATTATATATTAACAGTGCTTGGATTTAAAAAAATCAACAAAATTTTCAAACGACATTTTTAAATAATAAATTCAGATCACAATGAGTTACTGACAAATTAAATCAATTTTGAATACAATAGTCACTTGGTCAACTTTTCTCGATTTTTTCATCTTCACGTTGTGAAAGGTTAAATATTCAAGGAACTATGTGAGAAAAATTGGAGTCACACATGACAAATTAACAAACTGTACATGAGGGCATATTTGTGAAAACACGAAACGAAAAATAACTAATGAAAAACTTCCAACATGAACTCTAGAAAAAGGGCACAGACAGCAACTGAGAAAATTTTTATTTTCTAATGTAAACCATAATAAGATATTGGTAGAAAACGTGTTTCAGTCACCATTACGGAGAATTACCATCAACAATTGTAGAGCTTAGAATTTCATTTGATATCTTCGAAGAAGACGACTGGTCCAACGTACCAGTTGTGAAATAGCTCGCGATAAAAAGGTAATCAAAACCTCAGAGAAAGTTGCGTGCTTCCATTCCATCGATGATAACAATAACATGATGAAACTAGTTTTTATTCAAACTCACTTGACGATGAACAATAGTTTTCTGCTAATGGTGCTAATGGGTGAGATAATTAGTTGTGCCTCAACAAAATTAGCCCAATTACCTATTTTTATTTTGATGATCTTGTAAGGAATCCCATATTAGATGTGTTTTACGGTTAGCGTAATGATACTTTGAGGCCGATACTTTTCTCGCTTGTTGAACAAATTACTATATTGGAAGAATTCTCGAAAACTACTATTACGAATCAAATCATAGTCTTTTCGTATCACTCATCTTTTTGCGATTTGCCACCCAATTATTTTCCAAACCAGAGATCCTCCAAATGTGGTTCTTTCTGATTGTGGTTTTTATTCATTCACATTGTGCATATGGACGATATATTTTTTTGTGTCGATTCTGCCAAATATTAATATTTTATTATTTCGTCATATTCTCAATCGCAGATCGAATTGATCTCTTGTAACTTCATAATTTGATAATTACATCCGCCAAAAACTAAGACAGTTGAACTTTGCTGAGTTGAGTAACAAAATTATAAGTTGGTCTCGTATTACACACAAGAAAACTGGAAGGAATACAAACGTTTACGGAATCTAACAAACCATGTACTAGAGAAAAAAGGGAGCATTTATATATTTCTAACATCACGGGTAGAGAGCTGTGGAGAAATCTGAAATTGTTGAATGTATCACAAAAATCGCAAGCTGATATTACAAACTAGAAGTTTAGACCAGAATATTCATTGTTGGAATTGAAAACTTTTCAACAGAAAAATATGATAGATACGAATATGGGGTTCGGGACAATCGAAATACTCAACCAATTATTTTTTATTAAATTTACATTCCACAATACAAAACAATAATGTACTCTCCCAATTGATTAACCCACCCGTTACGTCACTGTATACTTTCTCCTAATCTGAATCATTTCAATGAATATAATTCCGTGAGCGATACGCTGCTTCTCATATAGGTCATTATCATCTAGAAAATTCCCGGTGGTGTTCTCTTGAAATCTCTCGAATCATGTGTTGCTTTCACTAGGAATTTCCTGGAATTTCCAGACAAGCACGCAATGACATTTTTGTAACACTATTATAGAAACCATGAGTTTTCAAATGATCATATAACAAACAAGGAGCTTGTTTTTATTTCTCGCTGTTTTGAATTATTTTTATCAGTAACGTGGTTATGCAAATATCTTGTACTTATCAGCGAACATTGCAATGTAACTAAAAAAAAATACGTTGAGAGTTCCCAAAAAGTTATCTTGAATGATGACAGATATTGAAAAATTGCTTATGGCTTCATTCCCTACTTTCAGGAGGAAACTGGAAATGATGTTCCTTCAGCTGGTAGGATATAATATAATCTTATTTTTACAAAAACCACACAGGGGGCTGATAAAAATGGCTTGTACCCAACTATAATAAAGTGAGTCCGTCCATAGTTAGACATGTTAATGAGTTAAGGTTATTTCTGACAGTTAATCCAAACTGTAAAAATGTCTAAACCTGCAGAATTGGCAGGTTTAGACAGAACAAACAAAACATTTTTAAATCATTCTCACCGAGCCACTGCCGTTTCCCAATTACCAAAAGGTGTATCAGGTTGAACTAACAGGCTATGATAGTAGTACTTCTATCAAATCATATTCACAATTGGTTTGATAGCATCACGAAAATAAAATAAATGATATGAGAACCAACCTAAGAAACACTGCAGGATCCAGTAATAACCAGCGCTCCGCTAACAAATATCAACACGTAATTTATAGTAACTATAATTTTCATTGAATCAATATGTTCTTGAATCAATACATGCTTTCTAAAATTCAAATTTAGTCAAAAAATTATTGTACTAAATACAATTCCTATTTCAAAATAATTGAGGTTATATATCTCAAACTTCCTGCACAATTGCAAATCGTGTCAGTGTGACAGACTAATCCTCCCGCTTTGCTGTCTGATTATTCAAACTGTTAAACTGACACTCTTATAATTATAAAAGTTATCAATGTTATTAATTTATTACTACTGATTATATGAACATCCTGTCCATATCTTCAGATTATTGAAATTTCCATCTATTGAACAACTTCTATATCCATTTCTGAAGATTCTGGTGATGTAAGAATTCATGAATATAAGTTTTACCTATATTTGTATAGGTTTTCTCTCGTCTCACGAAGTGGGTATCAAGTTATCTGAATGGTCAGCAATGCCGTCAGCCAAATGCTGAATGTTTCTTCTCCCAAACCAGTTATATTTCAATAATAATGCAAATGTACATATTTATCTAACATGTCTTTAACCGTTATGTTTTTTTTTGCAGCGAAAATGAAGATTATTCTCCCGCTAGTCGTTTGGATATCATGGCTTAGTAAGACGGTGAGTTTTTTGATTTTAGTAAAAAGTGAATGATTGGATATGAAAGACTCGCCTCTATCGATGTGTCATCTGCTCCAACATATCTGGAATGAACAGTATTTAATTTAAACTTGTTTTTGCACTTCCTTTCATCAGAAAACGTCCAATGAAATAAAATAAAAAGATTCAGTGTAATTATAGACCAGTTACGGTTGATCTTTACTGATTACTGATTGGCAAATTTAAATATTAACTTCAGGTGTGCTTTGAAATAACGATGAAATTTATCAGTACATACCTATCAAGTTATCGATACATACCTACAGCTTATTTTAGTTTGCTGGTAGATATTTGAATAAAATAATTATATATAACAGCTTTATATCTTCTTATTACAAGAGGATGGTCTTATACCGGCAGATCATTATGACAACGCAAAACCAAAATAGTTTGTAATAATATTAACTTTGTTATCAAAATCTAAATCCGTATTTCATTCAAATAGCAAGTTGAGGTAAATAAACCAATACTTTCTTTCATAATTCTGAACACTGACAAGACTTCTGCTGCTAATTCGGATGTCTTCGATTTTTTGCAAATAACCTAAAAAAAGGGATGGGCTGTTGCTAAATCCAACAGTGAGCATATTCAAATAACAACTTTATATTTTTTATTGCAAGAGGATGGTCTTATACCGGCAGACCTTTATGACAACGCAAAACCAAAATAGTTTGTAACAATATTAACTTTTATCAAAATCTTAATTGGTATTTTATTCAAATAGCAAGTTGAAGGAAAATGAACCAATACTTTTTTCATAATTCTGAATACTGACAAGACTTCTGCAGCTAATTCGGTATGTCTTCGATGTTTTGCAAATAACCTAAGAAAAAGGGATGGGCTGTTGCTAAATACAACAGTAGCATTTTCAACCCAAATGCCTTAAATACTCTCTTCACTCTTCGGGATTTAAACTTATATAATAGTATCCTCCTCAACCTTAGGTTATAATCAGATAATCCTGAAATAATTGATACATATTCGATGAATCCGCATGAGGAATGGATAACTTCATGGCTTCAATATATGTAAATCAATAATCAACTAGGGTCACTAAGAAATAAATCATGCAAATGAACGGTTTGACTATACTTGGAAATGAACCAGTTATTGAATTTATCCCACTAGCAATGGATTGGGCGTGGTCCATTGTTAAATGAAAGTAAAAGTGATCTATTAAACGCTTAGAGCTCGTAATAACAGAATTTCGTAAGTTTTCATTGAATAATACAATTCGAGTTTGTCAGCAGTTGGTTTTTGCTGTACCTTGAATCGACAGAAGAAGTTTGTTTTATCATATTGAATATCTATAAAAATAATTTTTCTGTATGATTATAATTAGGTGTAATATTATCCAAACTTCGTTTTGATCCAATTTGATTACCAGATTTATCCTTCACAATGATACAATAAATAATTCTCTTGATCTCTATGGCATATGGCATGGTGAATATTAAATCAGGAAGGTATATTTATCTGGTGATAAATCAAATAACTCTTGTCAAAAATACTGATTGGTACCTCAATAATTTAGAGCATTTATCATTAATGTCTTCTGAAATCTGCGCACATAATAGAAGTCTAGCGTTTCTCAAAGTCCTCCACAACTCATTACAACCCATCAAACCCCTTAAGCGACACAGTTACTATTATTATATATAATAAGCCAAAAAGGTAACTATGGAATTTCAAATTGTTCTTCCTCTTTTTTCATTATTCTTGTTGTATTGTACTGTTCTCCACATGATAATTTAGCCATATCTCATATTAGAGTTGCTTTAGATATAGTGGCCGGCAAAATCATTTTCTTCGATTTCAAAACTTCGTAATTCATTTTCTTTGAGTGCTTAAATATGAATAGCAGGTGGAACTATGAGATGCCATTGATGATAATATAATAGGTGATTAAATAGAACAGAAATGTCAGCCCATTGTCGTTATAATAGTCAATAAATGTATACAAGAAGAACTATTGAAATTAATCTGGTAATAAGGCAACTTTTCTACATGTAATAGTTCAAAATTGTTTCGGTCAAAAGGTAAATAGCAGAAGTTTGTTTTACCATGTTCGGAAATTAGTTGTCTGCCTGTTTTAGCACATAATAAATTTGGACTAGAGCTCTTCACACGGAACAACAAAAAAACGAATATCCGGATATGGAAACAGTTTTCTCAATGGTAAAAGAAACTCAGCTTTTACTTCTCGTTACTTGACTAAAAAATATTGTTCTACGAACCGAGATAACTCAAATTACCTCCACCCGAAGAAGCTGGTGTATAACGAAACACTGATCATTGTTTTCTAAAACATAATTCAGTAAAATTCAAAAATATCTTTTATTTTTGAATTTCTATCTGGAGTTAAAATGTGTGGATTACTACATTTCAAGTAAAACGTTATAAATGAATGACACTTCAAGACTTGGGTTATTTTCACTCTATACTTTCAAAGCAAATCGTGTTCACCATGATTACGTAATTTACTTTTTCTGAAATCGCTCGAAAATGCCTACTTTCTTCAGACCCCAAAATATGCTAATCTTGTATTTTAGTCCGTTGCTAAGCAACGAACTGTCCGGAAAACGGTTCGGGAAAATTTTTGCCGGCTTAGGGGGTCAAAATCGGTCCCTACCGGTTTTTTATATACATTTCAGACAGTAAATAAATACACGCAAACAACCAACTCATATTAAGAACATTCATTGCGTATATTATTACACATATGGAACGTTTAGTATAACTCTTTTTGTATATTTATAGTTATGTTGCAATTTGTACAATTATTAAAGATAGGCTGAACTCTACTGAAAAGTAATTCTCTTTGTCACTTTCCCCTCTTAATTTATCTGGTATGTTACCTGAATAGTAGCGACGTTATTGTGTTTTCTTCTTCGGCAATAATACTATTTATTGGCAGATTTCCCTTTGTCACTTCCCCCTCTGAATATTCTATCTGCTATGTCTACTTTATTTGTATATATTCTTCGCCAACGATTGAGGATTTCCATTCCCCATGCCTCTATAAAGCAATTAAATCTGCCCCAGCATTAACCAAAATTGTCGCAGAGGAACGACGGAAACAATGTCCTGTGTATTCATGTGCATATGGCAAATTTGAAAATGTTCCGACAATTTGAGGCATTTTGCCAAACTGATGTATTCCCACTACTTGCCTGCAACCATTTGAATATTTAAAGAAAAAGCGGCAACTTTCAAAATTTTCTGGACGACATGCAACATATTTTCTATACAATGAATGGCATTTAAGATTCGTTTATCACAAATTATCTTGGTTTGTTCGTTTGATTATCGGGTATTTTAATCAAAAGCTTAGATCCAAAATCTTCCAGGTCATTCAAATTCAATTGATATAGTTCATCACGGCGACATGCACCAGCAACACCAAATATTAAGGCAACCTGAAAAGTAAACACTATATAAATATCTAGGTAATTTTAAAATTCTTTCATTCTGAACGTACCTTATTCATTAAGTATATATAATCTGGTGTTTGAGTAATAAACGTTTCAATTTGTTCGTCTGACAAAACTTTTGACTTCTTTAGTTTATAGTTGTCACTTTGACGTTTCAGGAAAGCACGTAATTTCGAATATTTTGTCATATCAATATCTCCTTTTGTACTAAGTGTAGCTCTCAGCATGGAGTAATTTGACCATAACGTAGATGCCTTCAACTTTGTAGATAAATCGGAAAAATATGCAATCTTGACATTTTCAGATCGGGAGATCGTCTTATTTTCTTGGCAATAATCCATGAAACGTTTGTAAGCGTATTCATATTTTGCCTTGGATTTATTTGGCAATAAATTTAAGAAGACATTTTCTGCAGCATTAACTAACTATGGTGGTGTCCCGCACACATGGACATCATCATCACTGTCCATTTAAAATATTTTTTAGCGATAAGTAGGTATTGAACCGATATAAGTAGTGAATCTCTGACTTTTGTCACAACAATAAACAAACAGTGATTGTCAAGGAAATGATTTCATAGGCAATAAGATGGTTATCAAAAATTGTTATGCATTAATAAAATTCCTAAATTTATGATAATGTTGATACCTCGTAGTGAAAGCACATTCCCAGAATTCAATTTACATTGTCGTCCGGTAATGTATTGCTTTTACTACTAGATACACAATGTACTATTAACTGGTGTGCGTATGCCTTCCCTCCCTAGATATCCTATATTTTTCAAAATATATTCCAGAAACTGAAGAAATATAGTGTTCTAATTCCTAGTGCTAGCCACTCAAACACAATTTAAGACAATTAGCAATGATGATTCATTTGACGACATAGAAACCGCCAACTTCAACATTGAAACGTTCTTTATGAAAAATGTGTGCACTCGTAACATTTAGAATTCGGAGACATGCACAAATCTCAATCAAAAAAGTACTTCCAACTTCTGCTCAATTCAATGTTCTTTCATAACGTAACCGAATAGCTTGTAATCGAAAAAGTGAAAGACGAAAACTCATCAGTATTCGCCAGCCTTACTGCGTCCACGACAGCGAAGAATGAAAATGTCTCTTCGACCTCTTCGGAATAATAATGATGAATCGAATTGGTACAATAACTACTTAAGGTGTAAATTATACTACAGTGCAGCGTAGGTTTAGTCACGGTGACTCGTCAGGAATTATTATTTTTATAACAGGGTTTCGGTCATTATGCTGTCTCCAAGACAGTGTGACATCATAATACGGGATTCAGGCACGCATTTATGCACATATTTACGCATCAAAGAATTCCATGAAAAACTTCATTGAGCTTGGTCACCAAGCTGGACTTTGCAGGCATTAATAATTAGTGTATTTATGTTGAAAAGTGCACCAGAACATTCTCAGAAACAGATCCGATATTTCCATTTCAACTTTCTGTATTAAAAAATTTACGGGTACTCTTATGATTAGGATTTGCTATTGATTTTTTTCAACGATCTAAATAGCATACCAGAACCTTCTTAACTAAAATTTAATTTGGGTTTCGTGGAAATCCAACAACTTCATTTCCTACGTACTAAAATATTGCCCCAAAAAGTGTTTTTTTATTTTGAGCCGAAGAAATGTGCTTTTTCAAATGGCACAGGTGTAGTTTTCAAAATGTCAATTGTATTTTTTTCATAGGCAACATTTACAACATTTTAATTTTCTCTTGAAAAAATAATATAGGGAAATAGTATATTATTCAACGAGCAAGAAATGTGGCCATTACTTGTGAGAATGAAGTTTGTCGACGCGAGCCGAAGGCAAGCTCGTAAATTATTCGAGCGAGTAATGGCTATTTCTCGCGAGCAGAATACTATACTTTTTCTGTGACTTATATCAGGACTATTTGAAAATAAGATTCATTTGTGAAGGAAATCCTGAAATATTGTTATTCATTTAATTGCATAATAAAAAGTTTTTATTGAATAAAAAAATCAATAATTATATTTCGAAAAATTTCATAACATAAACAAAATCATTTTTTGTTAATGAAATTAATAGTAAAATTGGAACAGTTCGAAATCATAACTGAAGGTATCGAGGATTCTATATCCAAATTCACATTTTCAATTTTCCTTTCCGAAGTGTTCTGTGCAATAAATGTTTGTGAGATGTTGTTGGTACTGGTAGACGGTTTCATTGAACCCAAGATTTTTTCTGCAGTATTCATTTTATTTTTCATCGAATATCTATGTATCCTTCCGCCACAGATGTTGACTGCCACCCTCCATGCCTCTTCAAAGAAGTGATGTCTCCACCCGCATCCACTAGCAGAGTGACAGATGATCTACGAAAGGTTATGCCCAGTATATAGTTCTGGATTTGTTCAAAAAATAATGCGATTTGTTTTCCCTTGGCTCCGAATTTATTAATTTCAAATCCTTTGATTAATGCATTTACCTTCCTGATAATTCAAAAAAATTAATCTGTGCATATATTACTCGGTCGTAGCGTGATATATTTAATACAAATATGGCGAAACGGCTCAGTTATGGTGACCTTCCGAACAATTTTCGTTTTGGTGTTTGGTATGGTGACTAATATAGCCGATCCAAGATCTTCCAAGTCCCCTATTTTCATAGAGTGCATTTCATTCGCACGACAGGCTCCGATGATTCCCATGATCAGTGCAACCTAAAAATTATATACATAAAAAATATTTCCAATTTTCGTTATTTTATTCAGTTTCAAACAGTTTGAAGATTGTTTAATCAGTGGTTGGAAAAGAAGAAAACCTCACCGTCGTGATTCGAACTCACGATCACTGGATTGAAAGTCCAGAGCTTAAGCTTAAAGTGATATTAAGCTATTCAAGTTCCTAACTAGGTTCTCTCATTTTGTTAAGTGAATTTTTGAAAAAATATCAATTTCTTACCTTTGTCGCAAGATATATTTCGTCAGGTGCTTTGTTTATGAATGAAGTTATTTCATCTGGGGGAATGTTTGAGCCTTTCAAAAACGCACGTAATTTCGAATAACATTCTATGTTGACGTCGTGGTGGATTAGAATGGTACTTCTTAACATCGAATATTGTGTCCAAAGCGAGGACGATTTATATTTTTCAGCTAATTGGGAAAAATATGCTAGAAGTACATTTCCCGAAAACGAATTCACATTATTTTTCTTTTGCCAATCCATGAAAATTGCATATATCGTCTCATATTTTTCACTGGATTTATTTGGTGAAAGATTTGAAGATGTTATTTTCGCCGCACTACAAATTTCTGGTGGGGTACACTCGTTGTCACTTTCCGAATCCATTTTTTCTTCTTGTTTTTCGTTAGAAACTATAATATTTTACAAAACGAACTGTCAATTCAATGATTATGACGTTTGAGAACAAGTTTGAAATTGTTAAATTCTCAAGGCATACTTGCGAATGGAAACAATTCAAACACAACTGCACAGTATGAATATGCTCATCTGTGATTGGCTTCAAAGTGTTGAGTAATGAATCTGGTTCAACTGTGATTGGTTCGAACCTTCTGAGTAATGGATCATTACCTACTCGGGGACGAAACTAGAGTTCATTACTTATCAAGAAATGGTCATATGAATGACGCTTTTTTCAATAGTCCTAGAAAAACAATATTTTTGCACTTCTACACATTTGCAGATTTCCTTGGTAATTTTTAATTGTTTTTTTTTATTGGAGTTGATTAACAAGTCGAGAAAGATATTATATAATTTTAGTTATATGAATGCAAAAATATAAACCAATCATGTATGACATGCGGAATAGGCAGATCTAATCAGTCAGCATCTGAAGATCCCAACAATTTACGTGATCATGTAGTTGCCGAAGAGCTCTTCAGTGTGCTGAATAGTCTAATACATCATCATCTCCACATTATCCGATGTATGCCATATCAATTCTCATTTATTAATTTATATGGCTCAAGATCATGGTCAATGATAAGTAAGATAATAATAGTAATGATAATGATTTATAATAATACGTACTCATTGAATCACTTTCATCCATACGTGAATCACCTGAAATATCTTTGAAAATTGATTTCTTGGCAACGTTCTTTGAAACGTTGAATTATTATGATTTTGAAACATTGTATTATCATTAAGAACGTTACTTACTTATAAGTACTAACTAGCAGGAAAAATATTTTTTCTACTTAATAAAAAACTAAAATAATTTCGAAACAAGTTTAAGCTTTTTATGTCTCCAAACAAACTGAATTGATTCAGTTACAAAATAATTATTCAATAACAATTTGTTGTTCATTGGAGGTTTTCAACTTTCCACAATCATCTCCTTGGGTTGAAGGTGAAATGAGATTGATAAATCAATTGTAACTGACAATGATTTCCACAAGTAGAAGAGTTTCCTCGGTTTCCAAATTTCATTTTTTACACAAAATAAAGAATTTGAAAACAAAAATAATTTCTTCAGAAATCATAATAGTTTTAATTGGAAAGCATTGTTCTTTCCAGTCAATTCCGATCTTCATGAATTTGATGTTCAAAAATTAGCACTGCTTAACGTTTCTACATGAAAAGATTGTTCTATATTCGATAAATGTAAATATATTGTCAGTTCAAAACGAATCGTTTAGAACGGGTTTTTGCAACGACTACTTTCAACGTTGGGAATCTCAACAAAGGCATTTTTTTAACCAGTCCTACATAAATAAAACGTTTAAAAAACGTACGTCTGGACATTGGACAGAAAACCATCCAAAAAACTTCGTTTCTCCACAAAAAATAACTTCCAATTATAATACCCTATAAAATGAATTATATCGAAAATGTGGGTGTTTTTTTTCAGAATATATCATTTCTCTGGCATAATTGATGACAGTTAGTTGCGAAATTCAGCTGATATTAGACGTTTGCCAATATTATTTGGAACATACCATACACATTCTTTTAAAGTTACTTATTCAAAGTGGTGTCATAATTTCCATATTTTATTTGTCAATAACATTATATTGAAACTTGAGTTTCCATAAATACCGCGTAAAAATAGATCTTTGTATTCAAGGTCATTCCAGTATTCACTTCGATAAGAGTTCAAAACAATGTCTTTTAATGAACTTCTATTACTGAAGGCGACTGAAACCTGTAATTCCACATGAAATAGAATAATTGGATGCAAAGGTCTTTCCTCTTTCTCAAGTCAAGACGTGCATGAAGTAATTGAAATAATTCCAGAAGAAACATACTTAGAATCAGTGAAATTGGTACTAAATTACACCATTTCCAATATCGCTCCGATTGCATGAGAAAACCCTAGATAATACCAATGACACCGCAGTCACTGCAGCAAAGTGGATTACTGCTATAGGCGGGGCACTTAACCACATTCTTGCTCACATACTCAAAAATGGAATAACTACCGTGATATTTTTATTCTACAATAATAATACTTTAATAATACTTTTATTTTCCTTTTTGATAGAGAGTACATCTATATAGGAATGGTCAGAAACATTTAGATCTAAACTAAAACTAAAACTAATGACTTCTACAAGAGAACACATTAAATCCTAACCTAAAACAAATGACATCATCATCAAGATATGCTACTAAAAAACTCATTATTGAGTAGAATGCACCTTCAAGTAGAAATTTTTTATTGTAAATTTGAACAATTTTTCATTGTTACAACTTTTTATGGAAATGGGGAGTGCATTAAAAATTTTCAGACCCATGTAGCATGGTGAATTACTTGTAAGCTTCAGCCTTGCATACGGAACATGGAAATCATCTTTATGCCATGAAAGTTCATATTGGTAAGGAATTTGTTTTGATTTTTGTAAATGTATAGAGCCAACTTAAATATGTAAAGGCTGGGTACTGTTAATATGAAAAGCTCTTTGAATAATTCTCTACAGGAGTAGTTATTTGATTTTCCAGTCATTCTACGAATAATTCGTTTTTGTGAGAGAAATACATCATCTGATGTTGTCGAACTTCCCCAGAGGCAGACTCCGTAACGCAGTCGTGACTCTACCTGACAGTAATATAGGGCAGTCAGTTGTTCTAGACTTAAAATTGATCTAAGATTACTGACACCGTGTATTTACTTTCATTGTCGATTTTGATGTTTTTGATCTAGCGTGATACCTAGAAATTTAACTGACACCGTGCTATTTACTGATTCATTGTCGATTTTGATGTTGTTGAGATCTTCGCATTTACTTTGATGAGTTTTGAACCTCACAATATTGGTTTTCTCAGTATTGAAATATAGTGAATTTGAACTATACCAATCAAATAAATTACTCAAAGCTAAATTACATTCATTTCGCAGGTCATCTTCACATTTCTTTGATATTATTAATGATGTATCATCAGCATAGGTAACAAAATGTCCTCTTTTGAAAACCTTATCTATTTCGTTGACATATAAAATGAAGAGCACAGGGCCCAATATTGAGCCCTGTGGAACACCCATTATTATATCAGAACATTCTGATGTAGCTTCTTTTATCATGCCTTTGTCAATGAATTCTAGGGTTACATACTGTTTCCTATTACTGAGAAAGCTTTCTATCCAATGCAGAGGGTTACCTCTAATTCCATATTCAGACAATTTTCTTACAAGAATATTGTGATTGACACAATCGAATGCCCGACTGAGATCGCAAAAGATCCCAATCGGACACTCGCCTGCTTCTAGATATTTCAATAACTGTTCATAAAATTGATGACTTGCACTGCTTGTGGACTTGGTGGCTCTAAAACCATGTTGATTTTCGGAAAAAATGTGGAGGGATTCAACGTATTTCAGAAGGCGATCTAAAAAACTGTATTCAAATACCTTAGAGAAAGAGATAGGTATAGTAATAGGCCTATAATTACATAAGAGATTTCGGTCACCTTTTTTATAAACTGGGATAATTTTACCCAATTTTAAGATTTCGGGAAAAACACCTTCTTTAAAAGAAAGGTTGACAATGTATGTTAGCGGTTCAACTATCACATAAGTACTGCTTTTATTAAAAGCCAGGGATATCATCAGATCCAAAAGATTTTTTATTTTTGAGTTTTGCCTGTAACAACTCATACATTTCAATACTAGTGAAAGGGGTCAAAACATTGAATCTCTCAGTAGTTTTCCTTAGGAATCTTATAATTTTGTCCTGAATTTTATTCACAATGTCAGAGGAGCTTCTATAAAAAGTCATTAAACAATGAGACAATAACTTGTGGATCGTCAATTTCACAGTCATCCTTAGTGATAGTGATATCATTCTGTGACTTGGTTTTATTTGATAGTTCGGAAATAACCCTCAGGCCATTCCAATAGGATTATCTGATTCGGATATTTTATTTTGGTAGAATGTTTCTTAGTTGCTTCAATCAAGTTGTTATGTATTTTCTTTTATCACGGTAATGTTCTTGTAGTTCAGGAAAAGATTTTGCTAGCCTAAAAAATTCTTTAAGATTCCGACTGGATTCACGAATTTCATCATTTAGCCATAGCTTCCTATTGTATGTCCCTGAAGAAAATTTTTTGGGAGGAAAGATACTATTGAAATAGGCAAAGAACGTGTTGTTGAAAAGAATGAAAGCTTCGTTTGTAGATTCCATCTGATAAAGAAAATCCCAGCAGAGAGTCGCCAGAGTTTGTCTAAATTCCTCTATAGCATTCTTGCTAAAATTCTTTTCAGAGTGTATTTTTTGTGGAAATACTGGTGGAATTCAAATTTAAATTTGTTAAAATAGTTCGATGGTCAGAGATTTCATTATCGATTACTACCGGTAATTCGCTTGTATCGAAATTTACAAATATATGGTCTATTATAGAAACACTTGTACCTGTTACCCTCGTTGGCTTTAGATCATAGCATTCTAGACTAGTAGATAATTCTGAATAGTTTTTAGATGAATGATATGAATCTGTATTAAAATCCCCACATAGAATAATTTTGGTTGACTTCATAAGATTTTCACAAACTGCTGCAATATTGTCTATAAAAATGTTTATGTCGCCACTAGGTGAGCGGTAACAGTTTACAATGATTATGCTTGTGTCACGAATTTTGCATTTTATTGCACATAGTTCAATATGTTGTTCAATAGAAAACCCAGATAAATCTATTATTTTTGTGTTAACAGAATTTTTGGCCCAAATGGCTAGTCCACCCCCTTTCATAGAAGTTCGACTATATGAAGTAGCCAAATGGTAGCCATTCATATGTAAAGAATTTATTGACATAGATGATTCCCATGTTTCCTTAGCATATAAACAGGAGGTTTCTGTAACACTCAATTTCACCATATAAGTTGTCAAGTTTAGCTTGGTTTGCACTTTGAATATTGATTAATAGTAGTTCAGGATCAAAAATTATTTTTTGTTGCCCACTGTACTCTTGTCCATGAATAAAAAACGCTGGACGCATGCACCAAGTGGCCAGACTTTGGGGTCCATGGCTCGATTGAAGTTTGAGGAATAAATTGTGACTTTGAAAGAAGAGTATAAGGTTGGGTACTTACAACCATTCCTACAAAACCATTCCTCATCCAACTACTTTGGATACCATTGAAACGCTGTAATTCCTGCCACGGCGAGCTGCTAGTGTCACTTTTTCGAGGAACTTCTGAGGAAATGTTATTCTGTTTCATCCTATGAATGAAACAGAACTTGTGTCAGCATGTGTTATTTCGAAATTGAAGACTTCTCATCTGATAGCTGTTCTTGATTTAGTTATTCTTGTATGTATACCGAATGCTATGTCATTATTTTTTTGGCCTGCTCACATTGTAAAAACATATTATGAGTAACGCTTGGTAACTCTTAATCTTTCGCTGAACTTGCTACGTCACATCCTGGCGCGGTTTCCGCAGTGTTCAAACAGGAACATTTCTTTGGGATTTTTTTTTGAAAACTACTTCTAAAACAAAAATTGAAAAAAAATCCAGCCACTTTTCTCATCGTTCTGGACATTGTAGTATTTTTTCCAGAAATTAGTGATCTCGCCTATTGTGGTTTTTGTTGAATTGATTTTCAATCCCTCTAATAGGCAGCACGTCTCTGACCCAGCCACATTTGATGGTACCAAATTGAATGTTTCTGTCCCATCTGGATATAGTTCGTGTTATCACACTGTAATAGCTTCAGATTATGGGAAGTCCAGATTACGGAAAAGTTTCGTAATTCAGAGTCCGGATCTATTCTAAATTCGTTATTTAAGGATTCTCAGATTATGAATATCTGGTCAAAATGGCGGCTCATTCATAATAATCGATCTAGAGGTGGGTGACAAATTATACATTTTTTGTAATCCGCAGTAATTCAAGATTCGGGGTTTCATCGCAGATCTATAATTCAGGGGGCAAATGACTGAAAATAATCAAATATAATTGAAAAAAACAACACTTTGAAATCATTGATTAATAGTAGTTTTGACTGACAAGACTTGAATCTGTTATTGAATGACGTGAAAAAATTGCTAACGTCGAACTTATTGAAGATTTTTTTTTATGTGTCAGATGAAATATTGTCTTAAAGAAGTCTTCTTGGGTATATTCACGATTCAAACGATATAAAAAAATAGAAATGCGCAAATATGTTTACTTGCCGATGCTTATTTCACTCAAGGAGAGCAATACTAGCAATGGTATTATTTTTTGGGCACACAAATTCAACGAGATCATCCATAGCGATTAAATTCCATTTAACAAAACATAAAGGTTAGGAATATTTTGAATGTCTGATAGGATCTCATGTCGGTAAAAATGTCACCATTCAGAAAATATTTATTTTCTAGGAAGTGTATACATTCATAACAGAAAATTAAACCGACGAAAAACGTAACTGAAAAGCAAAAAATCAAAATAAACCTTCTTAGTCCTAATAACTAAGCTCCTAAACTAATGTAAGTAACTAATTTTGAGTCGGCGCCAAACAAACGAAGATCATTAAATCACTCCAAAAAAATTACCAGAATGTCACTGCGCATCTCATTTTACGCTTAACCCAACTCATTTGCTTGTTTGTTTGGCGCCGACTCAAAATTAGTTACTTACATTAGTTTAGGAGCTTAGTTATTAGGACTAAGAAGTTTATTTTATTTTTTGCTTTTCAGTTCCGTTTTTCGTCGGTTTAATTTTTTGTTAAAAAGTTATAATCTTTTTTACTTTTCAGTTCCGTATTTCGTCGGTTTATTTTTTGTTAAAAAGTTTTTATTTTTCAATTTTTTGTGGCTGAAATCTACTAATTACAACTACTTGATTTTTTATACTTCCAAAATACTTACTTACCAACCTTACTTCAACTATTAACAGTTAAATAATATGATTATCTAGATTGATTTGTTGAAAATATGAACAGGATGTTCATAAAATCATTTTTATCATGGATTTTTCAATTCACAGAGAAATCTTTCTATCACTATTCAATTGAGAATGTTTCCCTTTTCAACATGATTTTTTTTTTTTTTGTAAATTTTTGTTGTTCTGGTTAGTTTATTTCATTACTTCGTATATCATTCCATCCTCTCATGGAATATGATGACGGATGTAGGAGAACAAAAATAATGACAATAGCGATCTGTCATTGTCAACTACATGTGTGCCAATATTCACAAGTAAAAAATCAATTATTCCCTATTTTTCTACCCGTAAGGGTGGATAATTCTATTCCAAATCCAAATTTGATCAGCGATGAGGTATACCCTATCTAATAAAGAAAGAATCATCCAAATCGAAGAACCCAGTACAAAATTATGATATGATAGAATCGGTTAACGGATCAGAATTCAGAGGGTGAGTGATCAATATCCATCATTTTGCTAGCCTTAGGGGTAGATTCCATCTTTTAAATTCAAATGGGGCCAACTTCGAAGTACACACACTGAAAAAAGAATTATCGGAATCGGACGTCCCAGTAAAAAGTTAAGCGTGGTCATACATTAAAAAAAATATACGCGTCGGCTAGACGTCGGTTAAAAATGTGAATATAAGCATATAATCATTTATTGAATTATTTGCTATTCAATTAATCGAGAGATTCCTCCGTCTATAAGGTGCAATACTCTCCAAGAACTCCATAAAGCATTCTCTAGGTAAATAGTAAGATTGGCATTATTAAATATTTCTATTGTCTTTCGGATTGCCAATTGCTACATAATAGAATTGCCAGCATGTATACTACACCTTCGTTCATAATATGTGGCTGTATGGCATTTCCTATTGTAAGTATGTATGGTTGCATCCGGTGACTCTGCAACCCGGAGCCTCACGTACGTTGGACTTCCTTTCTTCACGTACACAAGAGGAGTTCAAAGTCATTGACGTCTATACTGGCTTGACGAAGAACCATGAATATAAATATTTCGATTAATAAATTTGTTGCAAGTCCATATTTTTACGAGTACGAAAGTGTTCGATTATAGACTAGAAACGCGTCATTGTCACTACTTGAAAAGCGATTTATCTATATGTTTTTCACTGATGAAAATAGCAAAGAGATAGTTGATGAACCTGATTCCGGATCAACACAAGGTTGATGTTTCTTGTTTTCAGTTGGTATAACCTCTGAAATGATACTTCTTAGATAGTGACTAGTGAGCCATATAAGTAGCTATCGAATACATATAAAATATTTGAGCTACAAGATTCTGAAAATATAATTTTCTCTCTTCCGCATTCCTTACAAATTCACAGTGACCTCACCAACGCAATCCATCGAAACGGTTCTAATTGCATTGTTAATAATCCTAACCATGAATAAAAAACGCAAAATAACATTCGAAATTCAATTTGAGCAGAGAAACCTTGCAACTATAATGAAGTGATGTTTGCATATTTCAATCATAGAATACCGGTATAATAACGAAGAGGAAATGTCCAGAACAAAAAATCAAGTCATAATACGAAACTTCGATCTGGGAGCCAGGCAACCTTGCAGTTTATAATTTAGTTAGCTTTGCACGGTTTGCACTGAGATAATAGCAGTAGAGCCACTGGGTAGATGCAAATAGAAGACACGACACAGAACAAATCTACTTTTCCTGCTATAAACGAGCGGAGAATATTCTCAGCCACTATTTTATATGGCAAAAAAATGCCCGGGGCCTGGCGAATTGTGAAGAATGTTGGAGGAGGGTCGTTTCTACTGTAATTTGCCTGAGATCTACGGTGAGGTCTGCAGGTCGTTGAGTATGCCTTCAGGGGTTTGGGCATTTTAGATTCTAGGAATTGAGCTCCGCATCACCTAGCCAAATTGTGGTAATGTTCCCGAGGGGGCAATATTTTAATATCACATAAATTCGTTGAATGGCGTTATTGCTTATGAAACAAGATTCTAGAGTCTGATATTTTCCCGAAGATAATTTGGATAAAATAATTTCGAAATACAATGTATCATAAAGTAGAGATTGGGGTTTAAACGACAGCACTCATGAATCTAGCTGAAACAAGCGTCATATAACATTTAAACAAAGTGCAATGTGTTGTAGAATATCACACTCAATGTCACCTTTGAGGAGGGCCAATAATGAATAAATATTACAATTGCCAGTAGTATTCCACAGGGCTAGGACAACAGCTGAGGATATGACACATTAGACGCGGACAGCCCCTTCACTGATAAAACTTAATGAGGAGGAAGGGGGATTTCTAGCTCACCCATAGCTCGTAAAGCTGTGGAACACTGATACTACTACTACCATGAAGATGATAATTTCGTGTTAATTCAGTCGTTTATCAATTTTTTGCTGTATAATTCCATTGCGGTATAAAATGAATATTGTAAATACAGGGTGTATCAACGATGCGTGAGATTAAAAAAAATGTCTCAAACAAAAGTTATAGCAAAATGGGTTTACTCAACACCAAATATATCAAAATCAATAATTTTAAATAAGGAATTTTTTCCACCGAAAATCCTCGAAAATGGTGTAGTTTCATTTCCTATTTATTTACTGGGGCAACCAAAACTCGAAAACGCTTTTTTCACAGAGTTTTCAAATGGAACACCCTTCAACCCTTTGTTGCCTGACTAATCAAAAATAAGTATGCCAATTTTTTTGTGACCAAGTATATTGAAATGATGGATTAAGTATATTAAAATTATTTTAGATTTTTTGAGGCATTTTTTCTAAAAAAAAATAGAGGTGGTACTTGAAGTACCTGCAGGCATTTGGAAGTACCTTCAAATGGTATTTTTTTATATAAATAAAAAAGGCTTCTTATGATTATAAAAAATATTGAAATCAATCAGAAATAGTTCTTTTTTGAATAATAAGTTAGCATAATTCGGAATACTTTACAAACGTAAATATATAATCGGGTAAATCCTCATAAGTGATTTCCTCAAAATCTTTAGGAGTTCTGCATCTATTAGAGGTTTATTCTTTTGATACTTATCATGAATTATTTCCTTTGATGTCGACTGAAAGACCATAAATGAGCAAAAACAATTGAAAGAATAAAATAAACATACCGCCTATGCTCCATCCATTTCACCGAATTGTAGCCTGACAGTACTTCAGAGTATGGTACCAAAAATAACCATAATACAATAGAGCTACTATTCATCCATAGAATAATTCACCACATTCGTTTATGAACGTTTCCTCAAGTGATAGTGCAACTACACTCATTAACAATTTCACCCAACCGATAAGTTATGAAATGAACAATGCATAGTGCTGTTCTCTAGCGGCATCTCAATCACAGTGACTATTCAAGTATACTTTAGAAGTACCATCTGGCTGGGAGAAGCTTCAATGGTAACATAATTTGTATGAATTAAAATAAATCCGGTACTTCAGAGTACAGTCCGTCAACAAAGGGTTGAATAAGGACATACCAGAATAGCCCACGCTATGAGCTTGCATGAAATGTAGACTTTGCCTACTTGATTTCCATCAGAATACTCAATTCTTAAGTATGAAAAAGTCAGCAATAACGATTTTTTCATTCAATGCTGGACAAAAGAGGTAACAAAATAAACTCAAACAATTCGAAAAGCGTAAATTCACACCAGATGTTCAATCAATCCCCCATTTCGAGCTATGCACAAATTAAGTCTATCTACAATTGCTCTTCGAACTTCAATCAAAGTTGATCTTGTAATAGAGCGAAAAACTTATCTAATTCTATTCTGCATGTCTTCTGGTGTCGGTTTCTCGCGGTAGACCTCTCCTTCAATATATCCCGAGAGATAGAAATCAAGGGGCGTGAGGACTGGTGACCTTGCTGCACCTCCAGAAATGTTTCATCTACAATTTCCCTTGTACTTACGTAAAGATTCTCAGCAGTTTACGACATCATCGCTAAGTTGCATTCTCTTCCTTCCACGTTTTGTTTACTTTTTGTGCTTTACACTTCCTGTTTTCACAAATATCTCCTTCGAAAACTCTCGGATTGTACATTCCATATCGAACTGCATACATTCTACTGGCTGAGAGCAGCTTCTGTAACATCTACCGGTATGCAGATCATATTAAATATATCAAATCATCCTTGGAACATCTGAATGTTATAAGGAATTGTCAACAAACTTGACATTCAATTACCGAGGTGAATTTATAGTTGAAATCTGATATTTTTTCGCCTCAAAATTAAATTATCCACCAAAGAAATGATAAACAAGATCTACATTTTGGAATGGAATTCGATTCATAATTGGATCTGATATTGGTCCCATTATGTTCAGGATTTGACTTTTTTCTGATCAATATAAAAAAACAAACGATTGCATTGTGAGTTAAATGTTCTCTAATTAGTTACACGCCGTTAATACTTCGTTAATAAATGAGAATCGAAGAGTCCCTAGCAATTTACATATTGATCTAACAAGGTTTCTGCATTGTTATGTAAAGTAGAAGCGAATCTTATAATAAACGAGCTGTCGTGGTCGTCTAGTAAAACGCATATATTTGCCCCTCAAGATGAACAAAAACCCTCGGCTATAAACTATGTGGTTGGTCGTGAATTCCATTATATACAAGGTGTCTCAAAATTATATATTATAGGATCTGCCTCTCTAGTTTCCCAGATATAGCGGGGTTTTATAAATCCATATATCTTAATATTTACTTTATAATTGATTAGAGTTGACTATAAAACAAATTGATTCTTGAATAATCTTTGAAATAAACTCAGAATGATGGAGTGTAGCTTTTGCTATATTCATAGGGATCCAGGAAATTATGGTCTTACATATCTACTCCTAAATATGGATTTTGAGCAGTATTAGACTTCATGTTGAATTATAAATTGGGTCCGCCATCTTGGAGTAGCTATCATTGTTTTTCAATAAAAACTGGTAAAGTGAATTATCATCGGAACCATCATTTCAAATTTATCCAATATGTGGTGAAAATTATGTCAAAAGATTCCTTTACATACAAGATAAACTAAAGTGAATGCGAGTAATTTTCACCTGCTCTACTTGTCTTCTTGATGATGTCTGAATGGTCTGGTAGATGTATGTGTTTTGTCGAGAATTATCTTAATGATATTCTTGCTTGTAGGCAATTGAGGTTTTCGGTAGAATATCTTCACACGGCACCGTATTACCGACTATATTGGACATAATTGATTATATATGTTTGTCTCACACAAGATGATAAATAAGAACTGTGTTGTCTAAATAAGAACTGTGTTGGCTTTTCAAGAAAGTAGGCCAGGATCAAGTTTCACTTTCACTATAATTCATTTTATTTATCTTCATAAATGAAAAGTGATGATTATTTGATTCATTTACCGAAAACAAAGAGGTGTAAATGACACCAAATAAAAACCCCATGGCGCGGCCCGTCGGAAAGGTAGATTCCAGAATTACCCTCAGTCGAGCTGACAAATCATGTGTTGGAAAAAAGGGTCATATTTTCAATGGAAAACACCAATAGCAATTATATTTATGTATAAACCTTGAACGATCAAAGCTTGAACAACGATTCAAATCTCCCTAATCGCTTTATGATTATATAGACAGTTGTATATTGAACTTGTAATTCAACGTATTGATGCATTCCTTCTGAACCCCCTCAATTCATTCAATATTGTTTGTGATGATAAGGATTCCAGATTATGCAAGCACACTCAAGATGGCTACGAATCATTGCATTATACAGAACAATCAATGAGTTGGGCATTGTGAATGACATAGTTATAAGGCAAATAAACCCTAGATCACGCAGAGACTTACTTCTATATGATGCTCAATAGTCATAGTTGGACACCTAAGTCTTTGATGACTTCGACTTCCTCTAGCTTAGTATTATTGATAGTGTAGTCGAAAGTTTCGGTATTGTGTAGTCCAGAAAACGTTATAGAGTTACATTTTTTGGTGTTCATAGTTTATTGGTTTCACAGTGAACTTGTAACCTGTTTAGATCAGACTGCAACTTTAGACAATGAGAGTACTATCGCAGATAGTATTGAATGCTTTCAAGTCATCCGCATACAGACAAAAGCCTGAGTATTCGAAGCATTCGCCAATATCATTGATAAAAACGGTAAATAGGAGTGGTCCAAGGTACACCAGATGTTACTGATTTGGAAGACCAATTGTTCATAGTTACGACATGGGTCCTATTAGTTATATAGCTCTCTATCCACCCCAGTGAGTTGCCGTGTATACCGAGATTTTCCAGTTTTATGAGAAGAGACTTGTGGTGAACTTTGTCAAAAGCCTTCGAAAAGTCGGTATAAACTACATCTATCTGCCTTCTTGGCTCATTTTATTCAATATGTTCTGAGTAAAGAGTGCTTGATTAGTAAGCACTGATCGACCTTGGAAAAATCCATGTTGGTTTTCATCAATAAGATATTTGGTTGAGAAAAATAATTCAGAGGTAATAATAGCCTCAAATAGTTTCCCAGGAGCTGATATTATGGATATTGGCCTATAATTATGATCATTTCTGTTGCCATTTTTGATAATTGGAATGATATTGGCATGTTACCATCTGCTGGGAAATAATCCTTCAGACAGGGATATAAAGATTAAGGCGGAAAATCGCGTCACATGTATTTCTCAGAAAAATAGGTGGTATACTGTCAGGCCCGGCACTATTTTATCGATAACAGTGTTTAATGAAATAAAGTACATGATAATTGTTTTGGGAGGAGTTGATTTGGGTATCACAGGCTGGTTCAAAAACAGAGGAGAAATAACATGAGAAGGCTTCGCAAACCTCAGTGTCATTGGAAAAAGTATTTCCATTACCAAGGAGTGGGGATTGTTTTCGATTTTTTTCCTGTTCGACACAAACGACCAAAAGGCTCTAATGTTGTCACAGATATTATTTTCGACGCTGCGAGAATAATCTTCCAGGTTTTTTTTCATGTTAAATTTGACCTCTCTCCTTATATTGCAAAATTCAATATAGTCGGATTGGTTATTGTATTTTTCCATTTATTATGCAGATTTGCTTATGGAAAATTTTCGTCTTATTTTAGAAAGAAATCCAGGTCAAACAACATCTAGAGATAATACATAGAATCAATCTCACTCTCGAGAAATTCAAATCCCGCAAATCAATGTAGATAAGATCAGTTTTTATGAATCAATATCAATCATGCATTTTTGTCCTTCGTGATATTAACGGAACATATTATATTATACCCTGCAGCGAACACAGCGTTTGTCTGAAGTCTCAATCTGAACTCAAGCCGCTTTATGAGTAGATAGTGGATCTTTTCTTTCATTTTGCCACCATGGGCAATATATTCAAATGATTATGCAAACATTTTGCCTAACAAGATACATGCTGGGCTTCACATTCAATAGCTTATTTTTCATAATGATTCTTCCGTTGAAAGAGATTTGGATTTTTTAGGTGGTCTATGAGTTTGCAACTCTACAGGATGATCAGATTATATTGGCTATATTACGTATTGGCAAAATTTCACAAAATCCCGTAGTTGTATGATTGGGAATATAATTAATTAAAAGGGAAAAAATTAAGGGCCCCAAATCCTGCATTTATTTGATAGATGCTTGAATAAAGTGGCACAACATTTTTTTTATCCATAGAATTATAAACAAATTAATAAATCGTATGCGACTGATTCTGTAGATTTATTTTTTCCAGAACCTGTTAAGGTAGTGTCAATAGAACATAACGTTAAACACTTGTTACTTTATTGTTTATTTGCAACGTTCAAGTGAAATTTGCATTAGGTTAAAAATGAATTGATTGTTGAAGGAGATATAGTAGAAAATCAGTTAAAGTATCGGTATTGAATGGATGTACTCTCACTGTTTTTCAAGAGAAGCAGTTTTTAATGTTTGATTTATGAATAAAAACATTGAGGTTTAGCAATGAGAAGATTTGGTGTCAAAAAATCGGATTCATGTATAGCCAATATGCCTTTCATCGCATTTTTTGCTAGAAAATAAACATGGAACAGGATGTAATTACTCTCCCAGAGGAGCTACAAATGTATGTTATTTGTTTTGATAGAATTTTATTCAGAGTTTTGAAAAATCCCGAAACACCATTTCTCAATGTTAATTTTCAAATGTTTTTGTTTTTTGATAACAAGAGAAGCAAGAAAAAAAATTACTAGGAATAACGTTGTCGATCATTTATATAATTCTCAGTAATCCTCGAGAGTATTGACTCAAAAAGATATTACTAAGGAGAAAAACCAATGAATAACGTTGGTTTCCGCAAGTGAACCGAGTTAATTATGGTAACAAAAGGGTAATATGTTCCAGTAGTTGGCCAGAAAGAAATCGATACAATCGCTCTAAGAAGATAACTTCACATTGCATAGTGCCTACGAAACTAAAAACACATTAATACCATTGAAACGTCACTTGATGCCACTAGAAACGTTATGCAGTACCATACAATTATGTTATCATACCTCTAATTTATGTTTCCTTTGCATCCTTACGATCGTTTTTGCTAATTTTCTCTTTAAACTCGAGTCCTATCTCAAGCAAGGTTATCTTCTCATAATTGCACACTTTATTGCAATCAGTGTCTATACGTTATCTTGATAATTTTTGTTTTCAAACCGTTTGGTCAGTCCAACAGTAGCGTACAGAAAACTTATATCTTGAATTCCGCTTAAAAGTTGAGTCAAAAATATATTCAATTATGTTCGTCTTCAGACGATCTGGAATCTATATGTACATTGTGGTTTCATAGTTAAACATGTTTTCAACAGAGTGCAGAGCTCGTAAAGATATGTGAATAAAAAATATCTATATAAAACTTAAATAACGAAGGTACAAAACTAACCAATTGAATTCGTTCTACTACGTTCCTACAAAAATTGTACATCTCATCCTAGCGGCAGCATCGTTTTTGAAAAAATCACAATGTGGACTCCATCTGAAGTGATCCAGCCTGGCATCGGTCCCTTGACTCCTCCAACACGACATTTTGGACACAATGTCTTCTCGGTTGGTCTAGATGAACCCGGCTCTGGCCAATATCCCCTTGGGATATGCGTGATTCCAATTTTAAAAATATCGCCAGTCTGTCTGCATACACATCCATGTTTCTCAAGAGGAAAGGCTTCAAATGGAGGAGGATTGTTCAAACCATTCAGTTGTCATTCTGTTGACAGCTGACATATTGTGACGCCACGAGATAGTTCTGCCTTCTATGAGATGTGACAGCTTTCAGTTCTGCCATCTATGAAGTGTGACATATGACAGGTCTGCCGTCTATGAGAGTTCTGTCATCTATGAGATTTGACATATGACAGTTCTGCCATCTATGAAATGTTGACAGTTCCGCCATCTTGTGACGTCACGCTACAGTTCTGCTATCTATAGAAATGTGACAGTTCTAGTGTATATGTGACGTGATGTGACAGTCTATAAGATACAGATGATTTTTAATGAAAAACGACTAAATTGTCACTTTTAAGATTTTTCTCATTAATGCATAAATCGTTTACAACTTTTGTTCTATAATAGAAAAGAAATTATTTCAGTGATTAGTCAACATCTCTCTGGAAAGATTTCACAAAATTTTTGGAAAAGTTCCATTTTCCAGATACATTCGTGCGGTTGATTGAAGAAGAACGTTTTTACAGCCTCTATCAAGTTATGGTAATGAGCACAAAAGTTCATATTCGATCGAACATCAAGTTTCGGTTGACTCGTAACAGCTGGTCCTGGTTGAGAAAGAAATTCACTCCGTATTTTTCCACATACACCCACTTAGTATCTTCGGAAACTGATTGCGTGACTTTGCAAAAGTCCCCACACAAGCACCCCACATCATTCGTCCGGATAGCTGGTTAGGGGGGCCCAAAAGAAGTCATCCTTAATGGTTTGCAGTGTTCAACAATTTCTCGCGCCATTTTCTACTCTCTGAGTTCTTCCACATTATTTACCATAAAATGTATTCGTCTTACAGCATGTACGATATTTTACAAACCCAACCATGTGTATTATGAAAATAGTTCACATTATTTCGTGTAAATGTGGCTTCCTCTGTAGCCAAAATGAGTTTAATGATATTGTCGTTGTTATGATGTTGATTTAGACGCCAACGACAATATTCAACTAATGCGGAACAATCTTGAGGTTGCAACGCTCATTCCCTTCTCTTTTTCTATGATTTTTGGACCTTGCTTCCTTTCCGGCGCACTTGTCCAGCTCCCCCTCTACTGCGAACCCCGCAGTTCGAGACTTGATGGGTCAATTTGCATTTTGAAACTACAATTTCAGTGATCGGATAATTTGAACAGAGCAATTATACGCTAAACATAGAACTTCAATCTAAATTATATTGTACTAGATTTCCAGATTTTTTCAATAATCGGTCTGTTACCCTCTTTATTATCTACTTCTGGTGTATTACAATCGTATCGCAATAGTCCATTTAGTAATCTACTTTCATTAAGTTACTTACTGTAAATCGACCGGTATGGAGAAATACACGAATATCGACTTGCACTCACGTTTGCATTGCAGAGTGGAGGCGCTTGTGATTCACACTCTTAGTAACGCGGAGTATTACGGATGGTGTGATGTCAGTAGACCAGTTTTTTCTGACAATAAGATTTTGACAATATATGAAATTTTCATTTTAGAAACGGTTTGTTTGTTTCATAAACATAGAGAAAAGTTCATAAACGTCAACAGGGAAAGACATACTCGTAATGAAAAAAAAACTTGTCCTTCCGTTTCCTGCTCTATCTCTGACGAAACAATCACTGATTTATAGAAGTAAACAAATTTACAACCATTTACCGAACCAAATAACACTTATCAATGATCTGAAACAATTCAGAAAATCAGTTAAGCACAACTAAATGCTTCTATAGTTGAAATGAATATTTTACATATCAATTCTAGACCTTATATGATACAATGAACTAAGTTTAAAATGTCGTTTTGTCATAATCTTTGTATTGCGTTGATTTGTTTTTTACTTTTCTAAATATGCCCTAATGTATACATGTTCATTTCAATTCAGTTAATTTATTTTATGTATAGGTATAATAAATATTTACAGTGTATATTGGTACTATATGAAAAAAGCTTTTATTGAATTGTCGACAAAATGTTTTCATTTTTGACAATAAAACTTATCTATCTATCTATGAATCACAGTCTAAGTAACGTGGAGTATTACGGATGGTGTGACGTCAGCATACGGAGACCGCTCACAGTCTAGGTTAGATGTCAGGTTTTGAAGTCTAGTAGATTTGCCCATCATCCAAGGAGCTCATATAATTTTACGAGAAGTCCCGGAACTCATTCAAGAGTTCAATTTTGAATTTACAATTGACATACAATTTGATTCGGTATTTTTACTTCATCCCAATCTGCGTTACGTGGAAAAGCCAATTATCCAATTTAGTGAATACAAGTTACGTACACTTTACACCAAAGTTCGATATTCTGAATGTCGAGGAGTTTGACTGTACTCTCTGTATCGTCGATTTTAATCATCCTTTCTCAAAGGATGTGATGGTTGAGCCTTGAACTTTGTTTACGTTCATGTAATAAGTTAAATAAATAACGAAACGAATATAATGTACCATTTTTACCATCATGCTGCAAGCTGCGAGACATTGCTATGAACGTGCATTGTTTCGAATACCTGCAGGCAAAATTAGGCAGGAGGCCTTCCTCTTCTTCCATACAATTAATGTTAAATTATGCAACCAGTCTTATTTTCTATTTAAAATTTGTATGTTGTTAATTTATTGGCTAGAATAATTTATTCTGCGATAAATAATTCAAATTAGTGCTTCATAGCAAAATATACATGAAAAGTTAAGTTATGTGATAATAAAAAGTGGAATGTAACCTATTTCAGTAGGTTATGTAGTCTATATATCAATTTAAGAAAGTGTTCCATCAAAAGGGTTCTTAAATAGGTTCATTTCCGAAATGCACTGAGTTTTATGGTTCAAGATTCATTCTTTTGAAACGAAACTGTTCATGTCTCGATCCTCTCGTTCTGAAACTGCCGTTCCAGTCTGCACTCCCTTGTCGACTGTGAATTTCCCTTGTACTGGTAAATGTCCGATCTTCTTTCATCCAATTTTTACCAGTAGTTTCAGTCATTTCTCAATTTTATTTGCAAATATGTGTAAAGCAAAACTTCTAAAATGCAATTTTTATTTTCTGTCAAATCTATAAAATTTATTTCAAACCAAAATGTTTTCTTTTCAAATTTTTATTAAATTTTATTTTAACTCTATTTATGATATATGGCCAATTTGCTCGATTGTTTCATTATCCAAACTTGCTGTTTGCCCCACTTTTAACTGTTACAACTGTCCATTTGGCACTCTCATTGACCTTTTTTGCCACTTTAACTGTTATCGCCCGTTGCGATCATTTGAAAATTGTCGGCATAGGTAGAAAATTTGTTAAGTTATCAGGTAACTTCCATCTATCTGTACGTCGCCCTTTGTTATTTTGCCACGTTTCCAATATATTAGGTGGGTTGATTGCGTGGCTTATTCTTAATTTATTATTTAGTCTATTCATTGTCAGATGGACATCATTCACTATTTCTGGAAAACTTTTCAGCTAGTTCCTCTTGAATTTAATTCTAATATGTTCATAAATACCTATATAAATGTATTTTTACCTACTCTTTTAATCCTAGGTAAATCGCAATTGTAGCCTATGGAATCTAAGAGTCGTTTTATTTGTATAGCACTTCTTGGTAGTTCTTGATGTCAGTTTCAGAAGATGCCAACTTATTTCTGCTCAATCATTGAAAATAAGGCAGAAATCCATCAAAATAATAATTTGCTTTTTTCGGAAAGACTTACTGTTACCTATTCTGCGATAATTAATTCAAATTAGTGCTCCATAGCCAAATATACATGAAAAGTTAAGTTATGTGATAATAAAAAGTGAAATGTAACCTATTTTCGTAGGTTATGTAGTCTATATATCAATTTATGAAAGTGGTCTATCAAAAGGGTTCTTAAAAAGGTTCATTTTTGAAATGCACTGCGTTTTATGGTTCAAAGTACATGTGGCTTCTTGAAACGAAAATGTTCAGTGTCTCGGATCGCTCTCCCGTTCCTAGAAACTGCCGTTCCAGTCTGCAGCCCCCTTGTCGACTGTGAATTTGCCCTTGTACTGGTATATGTCTCGGATGAAAAAGTAAGATTCGTTCTGCATCTGGGTGTTTTATCAGCTACAATTCTTTCTAGTATTTCCTTGTGTTGTATTGGCAAATAACTGTTTTTGTAAGAAAAACTTCACGTATTTCAAATGCGAATTTCTTGATTTCTGCTCAAGATCCCTTAATATCATTCCAAACCAAAATATTTTCATATTTATGTGTTGATAATGTTTATTTTAACCCATATATCGTGGTATCGAATAATACCAGACTCAATGATTGTCGAGAAATTCTGATTATATTTTTATCGAAAGTGGTGTTTGTCTTAATTTGATTACACAATACAATAATTAGATAAATCTCTCGCGACAACTGTCCGACGGCAACTAACTCACTGACTATACTCCAACTCATCAAACAAATAACTGTCTGTCGCCACGTGCGATGCATTTAAATAGTTGTCGGCCACAGGTAGAAAATACTAGAAATGTCGGTAAACTTTCGAGAGTAACCTCCATCTTTCTGTGACGGGTCACAGCTACCTGGTCGGGGTTTGTTTACATCGAATATTTCAATATATCCTAGGTGGTGTGTGAGTATGGGCAGTGGCGCAGTGTATTCATATCAATATTATATGAAATAGTCATAGAAATATGGTCTAGAGTGAACATTTGAATTGTGACCCCTGGGGGACAGACCGCCCAGTTCCTGCTTGGTTCAATATCCATGTCATACGATTTTTTCATTTTATTCAAGTGATTTATTTTTCCACTCTTGCAAATACTAGGTGAAAATCGCAATTTGCCTAGATTATATCATCTTTTACTTGTATATTAATTTTTTAAGTTAGTTGATGAATTGCGAACAACGTGAATAGCTAGGTTAGCGCAGTAAGGTTAGGTTGTACTGACATGAAACAAACGCAGAGAAAACATGTTTAACGTTAGGATTCGAATGACAATAATCAAACTATTTACTTCAATGAACACTGAAAACAAAATCGACATATTTTTTTCATATTTGGATTCCCATTTCAATAGCGAATTATCTATTCGAAGTCAACTTGGAACATTTATTCTGGAATCCCATTGTGAATTTCACGGATTGTCCGCGTCTAGAAGAATTAATGAAGCTAAAGAGATGAAGTAGCTACTCTTGTTCATAAACTTGGATATAATTACATCGTTTTAGTACGTATGATTTAATTAAAACATAATCCTCCCGAACTGCCTAATTAAAATGTCATCAAATGATCATATAAAGTGTATTTTATGGTTTTCTTTTGCTTCGTGGCTTTCACTAAGTTTACTTCTATGCCTACAAGAAATTATGTTTACAAGCTATCCATGAATAGTTAAAATAAACGATTCTGCAGATTAGTGCCATGAATATATAATGAGGGAGCCATTTATATCGAAGTATTTCCAGGATAAATCTCTCCAAATAATCATATTTTTTCATGACGAAAAAACAAAAATTATACTTCTCGTTCAGTTTGATTGATTGATTTAATATTTTTTCCAAATGATAGCGTGACAACACTAATCAGGAGTTGTTTCTAAAACACGTCTGAACTCTGTGCTCTGTGTATGAAATTCCAAAGTTTTTCAATCGTTGTTTAGATAGATATTCCTCTTTTATCACGATAGGTGCCTAAATTTCGTATTATTTAGCGCAATCAAAATTCAACAATAATCTCCCACGGTTAGTATCAGTTATCGATACAGCAATCAGAGATCCGTAACACACAGGAAATTTCAAGTTCCACTTTGATAACATCCATCTAAACTAACCACAACCATCTTACAGAATAGTCTATTTACCTTCACGATTGAGTGTTTTTTCTGTTTAAAGCACAATAGCAATGTCTACTCAAACACTACCGTTAACTTGTGATGAAGTTCTCTTTCCCATTTCAACAGTTTCGGTAGTAAATGCGACCGACTTTTATTTATATTCCTTCAAAGCGTGAGTATCTAAACAAAATGAGATTCGCCGTATCGAATCCATGAGAAGATATTGAACTAAAACAAAAGGATATTTTTAGTATCCAGTGATGCTTAGCTTTCATGGTGGTATCATTAAAGCAATGCCTCAAAGATTTAATTGTTGTAATCTGGTCTGGATTACAGCATTTTGTTCAATACCATTAACGCATACATGAACCTTTCGTTTTCTTCTAATTGATGTTCGAGAAATTGAAAACAAATAGATATGATCATCACAATCATTTAGAATACTTCATTATCGCTCCCGATGATTTCCATTACATAGAAATCATCGAGCTGAACTCGTTGCCCAGAGGACGAAAAAATATAGGAAAAGTACATTGTGAACTTTAGTTTCAAAATATTGAATATTTTGCTGTTGGAGCAAAGCCACCTAAAACTGGATTTGAGGGATTCACATAATTCATTCAACTAAAAAACGATTTTTCAATTATATTCCGTCTTTTATTGGAGTTTTCAACTAAATAGTTATATTTTATGAGACACTTTGCACAATTCATTAAAAAGTGTTTGGAATTTAAAAAAACACATGAAAGTGTTTTTTTTGTTATTTTTGCTCTCCGTTTACCTACCACATATATTTTCAATAACCAGTTGGTATCAACCCTGTAAAATAGAAATATAATGATGTTGAACTTATTCGGCACTTCTCACTTATAATTGCACGGGAGGTTTGTATTTTATCGGGTAAATTTGGGTTGTTGCCAAACAATTAGACGAGAAAAACTGTCAACTATTAAAAACGCGACACCGAAGGTAAAGCGTTTTTAGGTTGACAGTTTTTCGAGTCAAATTGCTAAAGGAAACAGTTTAGAATTTGAACAGAACAAATTTACCCGATATCAATACAAACATCGATTGATTCAGGACAACAATTTAATGAATAAGAAATTTAGAAACATATCAATGCAAACTTTATTTATTTTGGCAACCAACACTGCGATAATTGATAAACAAATGAATAAGTGAAAAAACGACTAGTGCATTTGTCGCTGTAAAAGTTGCAGCTAACTTTTGCCGCTGTCACACTGAGAACTGCACTGTGGCATATGCGATTTTTTATACATTAGTTGAAATGTAATTGTTATATTATGTATATTTTACGTATAAAACTAGTGATCCCTGCAATGCTAAATTCCAGTAATACATTATATATATTTCTCTTTGATATAGCTTTTTTCGAAAATAAAAATCATTAACAAATGTAAGATACGTAAACGAATTGTGATTCAAATAATAGAAATATTTACTATTGAATGACTTAAACTGTTTGAAATTAAGCTCTGTAATAGTTGAAAGAGAGTATTATAGTTTCTGTGGATATCAACAATTTATCTAAAATTTCAGGCTTTTACAGTGATTTTATTTCAAATTATGACCAATCACATTGAATCATCATTCAGTGAATCTTCATTTTCCGTTACTCGATTATCGTTTCTACTATTTCGGGGCATTTCAAACTATTACCAAACTTTTTCGATTCTCATGTGATAATCGATATCAAAAGCCTTCCAACCCATTCCCCCGATTTTAAAAATGGTGAAACATAATAACAATTACTTTTCTAGTCGAACCCACATAATGTCGTCAGCTAACATCGTCACAGAATGAAATATTTCTCAATAGCAAAGGCTTACAAGAAATATATGTGTTGTGAGCAGCGTTATTTATAACATATATTACAGTAGCATCCAATCGGATATGCCTATAATGAGGGATCAGCCTCTCACTTCATGTGATGGAATTTGTCAGACAGCATCAAGTCTTGAAGAATCTCAGGTCGATGTAGGTAGATGTAATTAACACTCCAGCTGATAATTATTAACTGTTTCGCAATACGGTAATAAACAACGAGTGTGAGTAGTAGGAGATACCAAATATGGACTCGGTACACTCTTCAAAGCAAACAGGAACTGGAGCCTACCAGCATTTCGTGTTTTAGATTTTTCGCAGCAAACACGTTCAAACCTTATGAGAAATGGCTCTTGGCGAGGTTCACTGAAGTGATACAATGCAGGTCACACAATTCGAGCATCCAAAAGCCAACATTGGATGGAACTCTGTGAATATCTGTTAGTCCAAAGAAAATTTGGAGACTCAAAGAAAAATGAAGTGTCACAGCCTGAACTTCTTCGTAGCTTTCACTTCAGAGAAAGGCTAACTACGCAGAATGTTTCAATAAGAGAACTAAATCAGGGAGAGACATTGTAGGAAAAATCAAGATTATATTAAGAATCTTCAAAGAACTTATTCGATAACATCAGAACTGAAAATTGTCTGGTATTTTTCTTGAAGGATAATAAAAATACAAACCAATATGCCTATCGAATTCGTTGAGCAAACTTTATGGGATATTAGTTCCCAGAGTCTGGAAGTGGCGTTAGGAAAGTCAGAGGATTCACTGAAGAAGCAGAATGAATTTTGAGGAAAAGTGAAGCAAATTGCGAATACTGTGCTTTCATAGAGACTGATGTGGATATAAATTCAATAATGCATTTTCAGAAAAAAACATTGCCGAAACTCCCTGATAAAAATATTTCTAAATGCTCTCGAACTATTTATACTTACTATACAGAGTATAAATAGAAGAATGAAGTGGATCCAAGCGTTCCGCAGGGCTTTGTCTATGGAATATTCTGTATTATAGGATGATACTTGCAGTACATGTATGTAAGTAAGTCCTCGTTTGAGGGATATTTTGCAAAATTGAAAAAATCATAGTAATGGATATAATTTCCATTTCGATCTCAAAGTATTGAAATCCTCGGCTTCGAGGCACAATTGACGAAAATAATTGAAGACTGAAGATTGGGAAATCATAAGTTTACCTGAATGTTGAAATAAAAAAAGTAATACTTATTGCGTAATATATCAAAGTTGTGTGAATTCTTTATTTCCGCCCAAAAACAGCAAATCATTATTTTTAATGATTATTGAATAAAATCTACGTTATGAAATCCATATTATATGCAATCATTATATTTATACATGTGAATCCTATAATTTGAAGTGAGTGGTAATTGAAAAATTAAATGCATCCATTTTGTAGTCGTAAATTTTTTGAGAAACAACGGCAGAAGAGCGTATTCAATAGAGGCTCAGTTGAAAATAATAATAGACTATTGACACAGATCATCTATATAATAAGAATTAATCTCGAACCGATTTGGCTATTTTTTTTATTTCGTAATAGACCGAGGGTGGTTGATACGGGAAAAAAATAGGAAAGTTGCCCGGAAATTGGAAAAAACGGGTATATAAGAAAATTGGCGGAGAAAAATACTATCGAGTCATCTATTACCAAAGAGGAATTAGCTGAGCGGTTACATTGTCGCCTACCAAGCAGAAGGTCAAAGGAACGAATCCCGGCCAGGGTAACATTGTTTTTATTTTATAAAAACAACAGCTGGACCGATTTGGCCAATTATTTTTTTGAATGTTCGTAATACTCCGAATAAGGTTTTTAGGGCAAGAAAGGATTTTTAGAGAAGTTATAGAAAATTTATTTTTCCTGGAAAAGTTTTCAGGAAACTATAATAAAAATTAATGTCTTTTGTGTTGGTAAGTTCATAACTTGAGAACAGCTGGACCGATTAAGCAAATTTTTTTTGGAAAATCGGGATATTGAACGGAAAAACAGGATAACGAACGGAAAAAAGGAATATTGGGATGACGGGATATAGAATATTTGTATTTCAATGAATTCAACTTCAAAAAGTGTTCGCCTCAACAATGTGGTTTTTCAATTCCGCTGGTTTGTCTAGCTTTATTTCTGATGAAATTGGTGGGATTACTCTTCAAAAGGGTAGAAGAGTTTCTACGACTCAAACTGAAGTTATATTTTCAACAAGGCTCTGCAAACTTTTACATGAATATATTGGAAAAAGCTCACAAAGTTAATGCCTATTTTATTCAATTATATAAATTAAAAACACAAACCAAAAATGTTGGAATCAAACTTCATTTGAGGAGAACGTAGGCGTATTATATTCCAGTTTGTGAGTATGGTGTGTAAAAAAAGACAGTAAAAAAATCCAAAACTGCCTAAATTTAGAAAACCAATTATCAGCAAGAACTGGGTTGAATATAAGTTTTATTACTATAATCAGAATGATTTGTTCTGGTATTTCAACATAATATGAAATACAGCGGGAGCAAAAAGATCTGAGAAACTAGGTCCATTAACATTGTTATTTTGTGCCAATCTGTCTCTATATCGTCTGCTTTCATTGCTCAGTTCGAGTTCTCTTTGGATTTAAGATGAGGGAGTTATTTTCTACCGATAAACAATTTTTCTGACTTTTCTGAAGTTTTCTGTGAGTTTTCTTTTTGGTCTTAAAGTGGCCGACTACTATAATCGATTTGCGAATAATTAACGTTAACATAAACAATTCTAGCTGACTGTTTCGACTGTCCGTGATTAATCGTGCACTATCCACCATGTATATAATAAAAATAAATCTCGAGACGATTTTACATTTTTTTTTTTTATGTTAATAATAACCCGAGAATGGTTGATACGGAAAGAAAAATTGAAAAACTTGGCCGCAAAATTGGAAAATTCGGCTATATAAGAAATTTGTCGAAGAAAAGACTATCGAGTAATTTATTACCAAACGAGGAAATAGCTCAGCGCTTACACTGTCGCCTACCAAGCAGAAGGTCACAGGAAGAAATCCCGGTCAGGGAAACATTTTTTTTTTATTCTATAAAAACAAATCTCTGGACCGATTTGGCTATTTGTTTTTTTTTTATGTTCGTAATACTCCGAAGAAGCTTTTTAGGGAAACAGGATTTTTAGAAAAGTTATTGGAAATTTCTTTGTTGTGGAGAAGTTTTCAGGAATATATAAAAAAAAATCTGTTTATGTTGATAAGCTCATAACTGTACCGATTTGGCAAATTTTTTCGGGAAAACGAACGGAAAAACGGAATAACCGGATAACGAAAAACGGGAAAACGGAAAAACGGGATAACAGGAAAACGGAATAACGTGAAAACGGGATAATGGGATGATGTGATAACTGGAAAACGGGATAACGTGAGAAAGTTATAACAGGAAATCGGGAAAACGGGATACGGGGAAAACGGGATAACCGGGATAACGGGAAAACGGGATAACCGGAATAATGTGACAACGGGAAAACGGGATAACAGGAGAAAGCGAGAACGGGATAATATGAAAACGGGATAATGGGAAAACGGGATAACGAGGAAACGGAATAACGAACAAAGGGAAAATAAGGGAAAACAGAATAAAAAAGGGAAAACGGGAAAATGGAATAACGGGAAAACGGGATAACGAAAAAATGGGATGGAGGGAAAAAAATGGGAAAGGGAAGGGTAGTTAAAGGCTAACCTAGGGAAAAAAAAAAAAAAAAATTGGACGAGAGGAAAAAATATGTAGGGAATATAGAAATTTGGACAGGACTACGTCCGTCGGGTCAGCTAATTATGATTAAAATAAACCTAGTCGAATAATAACATTATGATTTGTACTCCGCCGAATAAGAGTGCTAAAAATAATAACTCATTTTAAATATTCAAAAGAAATTAAAATCAATCCACTCTTTGAGAGTGGTTGGTTGATTCTTCAGTAAATTTTCAATAGATCCAACCATTTCAGAATATACAGTGACCGGCAGAAAGTACGCATCATATGGGAAATTCTTTTATTAATAAATTTTGACGAATATCGATATGTGCAATCGCTTCTGCATCAAAAGCAACCCCAAAAGACGTTGTACAGTGCCGTTCGTCTTTTCGTGTTTGGAGGGAAATTTAAAAAAATTAAAAATTATGTTCCAAAACACACTTAGTTGGGAAAATATCGAAAAATGTTATTCAAAAAAGTTGTTCAGAACGTCATTCATAGTATGTACAAGTTTTGAAAGAAATCTGGATAAAAAAATAAAAACCAATTTTTTTCCATAATAAAAATTTCAATTTGGAAAAATACATTTTAGACAAAGAAACTCATTAGTAAGGCCAACAGTAATATTTCAAATGATATTTTGTAAATATTCGCAAGCTACTTCTATTTGATTCGGAAAAAAATTGAAATCTATGGATTTGCCATGTATTCAGCTGCTTCATAAGAGGTAACTGAAATATCTCCAGCACATTATAATCCCGATACTGTTCATTATTAATGAAGGTCCTTGTATCTACATAATTTCAAATTGAATTTTTTTCAAACAAAAAATAAATAGAGTTTTGGCAAATTGTTGGAATTATACAATATTATCATTGTTGATGCGTGCATCGACAGATTTCCTCATGATCAAAGAGGCCATGAAACAATTGACTAATAATTGCAATGTGTTATTAAGAGTTGTCAAACGATTTAGTAGTGTTATTATTTTTCCAGGTGTTTTTATCGTCTTTATTCTATAGATTTTTTCATTGTAAAAGTTACATTTTGTTGTGTGTTAACAATAATTAGAGATGCCCCAAGAAAAGCTGAGTTTGCAAGAAAAAATTGAGATCGTCTTAATATGTGGTGAGGAGCGTTTTCATAGTTCCAGAGAAGCAGCAGATATATTCAATGCTAGATATCCGAATAAGAATATCCATGGATCTACTGTGTTGCGTATTTCAACCAAATTTAAAGCTACAGGCAGTGTAGAAAATCGTTACAAAATTCCACATAGTAAGCCCGTCACTAATGAGGAAGATACCTTTAATGTTTTGTTATCGGTCACAGAAAATCCACGGATGGCACTATCGGAGAGGCAGGAACAAACCGGTATATCTGAAAAATCCATGAGAAGAATTTTGAAGAATAATAAATTTCGTGCATACAAACCAAAATTCATCCACACCTTACTCGATAGAGATTTTGATGCACGCTTAGATTTTTCATTTTGGTTCCAAGGCATGATTGAAGAATGCCAACATTTTCCTACAAACATTTTATTTACTGATGGGGCGACTATTACATCAAACGGTACTGTCAGTTCCCAGAATTGTAGATGGTGGGCTGATGAGAACCCAAATTGGAAGATAGAGACAAAAAGTCAATTTTCTTTCAAAACTAATG
Organism: Gonioctena quinquepunctata; assembly: GCA_018342105.1. Taxonomy (NCBI): domain Eukaryota; kingdom Metazoa; phylum Arthropoda; class Insecta; order Coleoptera; family Chrysomelidae; genus Gonioctena; species Gonioctena quinquepunctata. Next base: position 675,179 of record JAFIRS010000148.1, read on the forward strand.
TTTGGTGCGGCATATCAGATACACAGATCGTTGGGCCTTACTTTTTTAGGGGCAACCTTAATTCACGAAATTATTTAGTGTTTTTAAATAATGTATTTTTTGATTTCTTACATGGTAATCCTGCTGCAAAGAAGGAATGATATTTTTTTCCAACAAGACGGAGCGTCAGTACATAGTACCCTTGAAGTCAGAGCGTGGCTTAACGAACACCTTCCTCATAAATGGATAGGACGATATTCAGAAAACCCGTGGCCTGCAAGATCCCCAGATTTGATGCCCTTGGATTTCTTTTTATGGGGGTAACTTAAAAGTAGGGTTCATAAACATCGGCCATTTCGTAATATCGACCATTTAGAAGAAGTAATACGACAATGTATCAATAACATTACACCACAAATGCTGCGAAATGTGTCCAGAGAAATGAAATCCCGAACAACTACATGTATTGAACGTCAGGGTAGATACGTCGAGTAATGGACATTTACAAACTCTCGAGTATGCATGAAATTGTTTGGTTTATAATTATTTCAGCTTCTAATTTTATTATAAAATGTAATAATGTAAAAATTTATCAATTTTTTGTTCTAATAAAAAATTCATATTAAAATTCTGTAGATACATGGTTCTTTGTCAATAATAAACAGTATCGGGATTATAATGTCCTGAAGATATTTCTGTGACCTCTTATGAAGCAGCTGAACACATGGCAAATCCACAGATTTAAAATTTTCTTCGAATAAAATAGAAGTAGCTGGTGAATCTTTACAAAATATCATTCAAAATATTACTCTTGGGCTTCACTAATGAGTTTCTTTGTCAGAAATGTATTTTTCCAAATTGAAATTTTTTTTATGGCAAAAATTATTTTTATTTTTTCATCTCAGATTTTTTTCCAAACTGTACATAGCTATAAAATGTCGTTCTAAACAACTTTTCCAAATAATATTTTTCAATATTTTCCCAAATAAGTGTGTTTTGAGACATAATTTTTAATTTTTTTTAAATTTCCCGTCAAACAAGAAAAGACGAACGGCACTGTACAACATCTTTTGGGGTTTCTTTTGATGCAGAAGCGATTGCATGTATCGACATTTGTCAAAATATTATATTAAAAAAAATTCCCATATGATGCGTACTTTCTGCCGGTCACTGTATAAACCACACATAATGATTGAAATAAATTATCGGAGGAAACAAGTAAATCTACTTCATTTGGTTACTCAGATGCAGCTCCTTAGCGTCTGCGAAATGTCGCATTGATGTATCGGGTATGCATCCTTTTCTTCAAGTGTTGTTCAATGACAATTAGTGTTAACAAACTTATGTAGCTGTCTCAGTCCTGCTCAACTGCTCTTGTCAGCGAGTTCTTTTTTACGGCAAATAACCGGAATCGAAATATTTACGATTACTTGCTCGATATTAGAAGGATTTATTCAACAACTCGCTTGGAGTAATTGCAATATTTTATTAGAGCTTTGACTTATTGACACAGCACATTTCAGTGACGAATAACTTATTCTCTGCGATGTCTGGATCGTGAGAACTGCAAAGAATTCGATAAAAATAAAATTATCACTTGAAAAAACCTAAAAAAGAAGATTTTGTAGCAAAGTTAAAAATAAAATTATAGTTCAAAAAAGGAAAAAAAACACGCTTTTGTCGAAATTTGGATTTAAAAGTTAAAAATAATAAGAATAAAATCACTGACCAAACAATTTTACTTGCTCGATATTAGAAGGATTTATTCAACAACTCGCTTGGAGTAATTGCAATATTTTATTAGAGCTTTGACTTATTGACACAGCACATTTCAGTAACGAATAACTTATACTCTGCGATGTCTGGATCGTGAGAACTGCAAAGAATTCGATAAAAATGAAATTATCACTTGAAAAAACCTAAAAAAGAAGATTTTGTAGCAAAGTTAAACATAAAATTATAGTTCAAAAAAGTAAAAAAACACGCTTTTGTCGAAATTTGGACTTAGAAGTCAAAAATAATGAGAATAAAGTCACTGACCAAACAATTACCTTTAACGTTAAAAAAATCATGGGGAGCTTGAGTTGTATGAAATTTTGTATCGCTAGCTATTTTTGAAGGTAGAGTCATTATAAAAAGTGAGTAAAGAGCACCCCACCCCTTGAGGTTTGTAAAAAAAAGTTCCATTGTTGAGGATTTATCACTGATATGAATCAGTAATGATTTGCCTATGTTTATCTATGTTCTCTGTTTTTGATTGCATTAGAATATGAAACAAATACTATTCTATTATTGAATCATACTGGTAGAAGAATATAAATTTATTAGCTCAAGATAATCTCTCTTCCATCCGGTTTTTAGTTGAAGAAATTTCGTGATATTTTGTTGATTCAATATATCTGTATATTATCATAACATTCGGTAGGTTTCTTGTTTTGGAAGGCAGGCTCCATATTGCCATATGATTATTAGTTGTTTATGTTTGAATAATGAAACATGTTATCTTCAATAGCATTCATATACTTTTGTTTTTTCATTTTGTATCATACCTAAACGATTTCGCTGAGATATTCTCTTTATTTCAATATTTGATTTTCATTTGACATTTAGTATTTTATTAGCAACAAATATTTCATTGTGGTGATGGATATATCAATTAATTCCAACTAGGATTTGGTTTTCGTTTTCAGAAGAAAAACTGCAAACATCAAAAACTATTTTAAAAATTGTAAAACAATTTCATAAAATGAAATATATTTTCAGGTCTGCACTGGTTTGAATTCCAAAATAATTGATATATTAAATGAACATATTTTCAGATTGCCATCTGTTTACATTAAGTTCCTTCCCCTCCAGCAAAATTCATATTACTTAATTTTTACATTGATATTTATAAAATATATGTTACAAAATGGGGAGTATTTTTTAACCGACGAAACCAAAAAGGGGGAGATTTTTTTTAATGTATGATCACGTATAACTTTCTACTGAGACGTCCGATTCCGATAATTATTTTTTCAGTGGATAGGGTGTACTTCGAAGTTGGTCCCATTTGAATTTAAAAGATAAAATCCACCCCTAAGGGTAGCAAAATGAAGGATATTGATCACTCACCCTCTGAATTCTGGTCCGTTAACCGATTCTATCAGGCATAACTTTGTACTGGGTTCTTCGATTTGGATGATTTTTTTTAATAGATAGGGTATACCTCATATTTGGATTTCGAATGGAATCATCCACCCTTACTGGTGGAAAAATAGAGAATAATTGATTTTTCACTTTTAAATAAAGACATTTTTTGGTCAACTTTATTTTAACGTTTTAATGCATATTGATACAAAACCGTGTTTTTAATATTTACAACTACGGGAGAAACACTTTTTTACAACTTTTGGTGAAAGTGATGTGACCAGCGCACCATATCTTTATACATTTTTTTTAATTTAGGCTGATGGTCTTCATAATTCCAGATCATAACTATGAAATTGTTGTATTGTCATTGGTTCTTTATACGTGTGCAGAATTTCAAATGATTCGGACGTCTAGAAATGAATGAAAATTGATATTAAAGATTACATTTCATACATAGGTCAAACTAATAAAAATAATCTCAAATTGTATAACCACGATGATTTTCAATTCTCTTCTCTTTGGTATTTTTTGTTTTACTTGGAGATTTAATCCTAAGATAAACGGACATGTCTCCAATTGCTATTTTTTACAAATATGCTCATTCAACTGTCTTATATTCACAACCAGAAGGACGTTACTAAGAAATCGTTATTTGAATAATCTACTCAATTCCTGTTATTTAGATTTATTACTATTCGCTATCACAAATCAATGCGTTTGGAATCGTTTTGGACTCCACTAGATAACTCTCTAATGTCGCTTCATTTGCATTCTTGAAAATCCCTGTGTCCATATATTATTTCTCTCTTATCTCGACAATTGAACAGCTTCACGAAGAGTGGAAAAATATTACATACATATTAGAATACGAACACGGAATTCAAATTTATTTTTGTTTTGTGTTCTATGCTAAATAAAAGTTCACAAGGTGGAAAGAATTTCGAGTTCCTTGCTCCACAGAAAGCTTTTGATACTTATACCATCACAAAAGAAGCTAGTAGCTAGTAATATCATCCATATAATATTGTCTATAGTAGTTTGTTTATTCATGGGTGTTTTTTAATTACTATTCAACGTAATGTTACTTGATGGAATGAATGTTGGAAAATACATGTTTTTGTCTTTTTTCGCTGGTTTCAGGCAGCTTATATGGTCTAATTCGATGCCTAGATTTCTCTCTATAATAACCCCAGCTAATTCACTTCAAAGGAAAAAAAATCACAGTTTTGAAGTTACTTGTTCAGAGTTTTAATATAATTAAATTCCTTATTTTTATAAATAAGTTATGAAAGAAAGATGCTTCAGTGCTAAGAGGTTCCTTCCAAGACTATTAGAATAATCTCAATAATTGATGGAAGCTCACATAACTCAAGTTACTATTTGCATGACTCATTTGCACATATCACCACTGTCATTTATTTTTCATGTCTAGCCTTCTATTATACACGGCCATATTCTCAATTGTCAAACTTCAATGCTGCGTTCTTCGTCAAAATAACAAAGTGAACTATTCACGTAAGCTATAAGTTATATTCGGTCAACAAACTTTATATTCCACAACAGAGGCGCAGTTGGAGGAGTTCAAAGTATTACAGATAGCAGTTGCTAAAAAGTGGTATTATGGAATAATTTGTTGATCTATTTGCATTCCATTCACATTATTATGATTCAGATTCTTGAATTCTGATCATATGAAAGTGTTGATTTATAGTATCATGTGAAACAAGTACCTACATCAAATCCATAGTATATGTGCAGGTGGGAAAAATGCAGTAACATGATTTTTATACACGCATGTAACTGAAGCTCAACATATTGACTGCTAGAGAAACCTGATGTAATGCAGGATGACAGAATATATTTGATTTCGAAAAAATGATTTTTATGCGATTTCTCAAATCATGTCAAGCGATTTAGGCATGTTCTTGGCTTACACTAACCAAATCATCACATCATATCTATTTTGTGGGGATAGTTCATATAACATTATTTTTTATTAAATACGTACCAGAAAATGGGCTAATACATAAATCTTTATCAAAATAAAGAATCCGCCTATCTTTGGTGTATAATGTAGATGAAAATGATCTCAACATCATATATTCACCTTCGGAGATCTATTGTAGAAGTGTACGTGACTGTTCATCTTGGTATTCCTCAAGAGACTCCACTAGCCTTGCAAACAGTTCCTTCATGTAGAATCTACATTAGGTTTCTTATGCCAGACTTAGTAAGCTCAGTGTTTCCTGAGCCGATAAGGCTCCCTTAGCAAAACCACCACTATACTTACCAACCTGTGGTAGAAGTCCATTGTATCTCGAAGTGGAGTGGTATTATTTTACGAAGTAGAAAAACTCGAAGTCGTCTCCACAATTTAATATTAACAATCGATTAGTTAAAAGATGGTGGAAGGTTAAAAACCATCGATTAGGTATACATGTTTCGAACCTCTATAGGTTCATCATCAGCGGAGAATAAAATTTCTACAATAAAAGAAGAGCAAAGAATTAAATCCATAGGTAGTGTGATACATTGAGTGCTACTTACATGGAGATGAAAAAATTATGTTATAGGTTAAAGAGTAATATTATTTTAAGTCAAGAGATCATATTGGGACAAAATGAAAACTTGAAATATTTGCCTTTAAGGGTTGTGTGTTTTTAAAAAAGGGGACAATGTTGTCGATAGTGAGTCACCTTGTCTTACTCCCTCATTCATTTCTAACTCTTCCATATCTCCTTTTTTGTGTTTTAATGCTAATTTCTGCATTATTAATTGTCACCTGTATTAATCTCCTTAGTTCATATATATTTCAAAATTTACGATTAGTCATATAGCTTTTGAATTGTAATGTCTTTGTCGCATCGATCGGAAAATTAACGATAAAAGTGTCTATAACATTTTCAAGAATTTTACGTTGTTGTCCCTCATCACTAGCGCAAAAGCTTGTATACGTATGTCAAAAAAATTTGCTAACTCCTCCCAGTTCCGCCACTGCTTCTTACTTATGCCATGATGGGATGACACAGTTTTTTTTACAGTTATAGGTGCTTTTTAATCCAAAGCTCGTAGCTCACGTTCACTGATTTCACTGACTGATAAGAGAATCATTGTAATTTGCTGTGTGTACTGCCTAGTGGATGGATGTTCCCAAAATGCTTTCTGTCAGACTGCGGCGCGGCTTTATCATGATTTAATAATTTTAATTGGAGAGGAAGGTGTTATTATCGTTACCATTATTCGAAGAATGTTTGGTGTCATAGGTTAGATGAGAATGGGAAGGTGTGGAATGAACAGATAGATATATCTCAGAAAATGTGGCATTTGAACGTATTTGGAATTCATAATAAAGTATCGTTTTGATTTGGGTTGTATTTTTTGGAATTATTTCATATTTTGCCCAATGTTTGACAATCTGAATGATCTCAATTGTAATTTGCATTTGTGACTTTATACATATCTACGATTTGATATATATCGCCCTGGAAATCGACACTATCCAAAATCAATTTGACAAAAACGTTGAAGCACTAATAGACCAGGGTGGATAATTTTTGAAACCAAAAAAAATAATAGTAGGATGAGACCCATTGGAAAAGGAAGATAATATGATGAAAATTAAGTGAAGTGGAAGGGGATGAGTTTTTAAGGGTAAAAAACGGTTTATCTCGATTTCCGGCAAAACTACGAATCCTATGGAAAAAAGTTAGATGGCAAAGTTGTAGGTTATAAAAAGATCTACAACTTTTGTATCGATACTTTTTTCACTTAACCCCAAAGTTTTTGGTTTTTTATTTTTAACTTTTACAAAAAAAACTTTTTTATTCACGAAATTCTGTGAAAACTTACCTTTTTATGTCCCGAACACACTGTAATTTTTTTGATTCAAAATATTTATTTTTTCACCTTATTTTGACTCAATCAAAAATTCTCCCGTCAAAATATCAGCTTTTTTAAAAAAGTCGGTAGGCTTTTTGTTCGTTGAAATCTCTACTTTCTGATGGTATAAAAAAATACACATTACTATGGTAAATGTTCTCAGAAAATGCAAAGAAATAACAGGTAGTAAGGCACAGACCCTCCTAGCCCCTTCCCCACTTCTCTATGAAATACCTTTTGATGGGCTAACATTTTCAGTAGGTCACTCAGGTATATAAGTTATCCTAAAATAGCAGTAAATAGGCATCTACGCATATAATTTAAAGATTCTACAACTTTCTCAAAATATTGTAGATGTGATTTGTTGAAAATATGAACAGGATGTTCATAAAATCAGATGTGGAATCATCTGCGACTGAAAGATAAACTTTAGTCACTATCTTCCATCATCAAGATAACCTCTTGTGGGGTATTCATGTTGAAAAGGGAAACATTCTCAATTGAGAATGTTTCCCTTTTCAATTGTAGACGTCTTATTAAATATTAACTTTACGTTTCTTTGCATTTTCTGAGAACATTTACCATAGTAATGTATATTTTTTTATACCATCAGAAAGTAGAGATTTCAACGAACAAAAATCCCACCAAGCTTTTCAAAAAAGCTGATATTTTGACGGGAGAATTTCTGATTGAAAATTAGGTGCTTCTTTTTCGATATTACAAAATAAGGTGAAAAAATAAATATTTAAATCAAAAAAATTACATGTGTTTGGGACATAAAAGGTGAGTTTTCAGCAAATTTTGTGGAAAAAAATTTTCTTTTTGGAAAAATAAAAATAAAAACCAAAAACTTGGTTATTTGAATTTTTCACATAAATTTTGAGGTTATGTGGAAAAAAAGTAGATACAAAGGTTGCAGATTTTTTTCCATAGGATTCGTAGTTTTGCCGGAAATCGAGATAAACCGTTTTTTACCCTTAAAAACTGACCCCCTTCCACTTTCCCACCTCAGATCGCCCGTAAATTATTTCTCCTTTCATTTTTGTTATATTTCCCTTTCTTTTCCAATGGGTTTCATCCTACTATTATTTTATTTCACTTTTTACCATTTTCAAAGGCTTCAGCCCTGGTCTATAATAAATGGCTCAAGTTACCCCTATTCAGAAAGATAAATGTTTGCATAAAATCCATCCACTGGAGAAAAGGAGAAACCTGATTATATAACCTACACAAAAAATTGATTAAACTGAATTTTCTACTATTGACAGTGATCAGGTGAAATATTGTTTTAACAAAGTAAATGTGAAATTGCAGGCTTTTGATTGAAACATTCAAGAAGGATATAGTTTAATTATATCATCAATTCATCCTACAATTATATAGAGAAGATGTCGTGCTCATGCTCCCTGAAAATAGCAGTTTGATTCGCAAAGGTGCTCCAAGTCCATAGTCGGCCAACGACCAACGTCCAACTCCAACGTTTGTTCATCGTTTATGTTTTTAGCTAACTCTTTCAGCTTTCATTTTTGACGTATTGTATCCTGCCTTTACTTTTCTTATATATTCATTTTGGGTTCTATATTCAGTTTAACATACTCTCAGTATCCTATGATCTATCCACATCTCTTTTGATTCTTCTACGTCCTTAATGCAATGTTTGTACTCCATAGTATAGAGTGGAAAAATTCGAAAACATCGATATTAAAACCAAATAAAAAAATATAAATCTGAAAAGAATAGATAGTTACAGTTTCCGAATAGTTTTGAAAAAATTATAACAAGTTTCATGGTTATATTTACTAATTGAAATATAGTTTCTATTGATTACAATGACCACAACTTGTAACGAAAATCGCTTCTAACTATCGCTCTATGACAAATGGATGCAAATTTGTCTTTAAGGAGAAATTTTTCTCTGGATGAATTTTCTCCCTGATCCTAGTCATTGCAAACAGTACTAATAGAATACCCAGAAATGCAGTTGGAATTCGATAATACATGCAATCCTAATTTCATGAATAACAGCATCTGAGGCGAACAAAAACAGTTACTCCGAAGTGCCCCATTTTGATCATAAGAATAATATTATGCAAAACATCGGAATCTCATGATGTACAACAGAGATGAGATACAGTTTTCGCTGGTGCCGTTATAGCTCAAAGCACGAATGTGATTTTAAATTCGTGTTTCGCCGCCTACATCATGAACTATTACTATTTTCTCCACTTATATCATGCAGCATGGTCTATAATAAAACTGTCCGAATAAACACTCCACGATGAAAAACCCCATGCACAGGCCGCATGTTGGGAAGGTACAGTTAACATTAATTCACACATAATTCGTAGGGCCGTCGGAAAATATTTTTAATGAGTATTTCTTACCAGGAGTGAAGAACAATAGGAACCTGAAGTGATAATTCCTGGTTCATTTCGCGGAAAACAAAGACAATCTTCTCACTTTCTTTAGGTAGATTGATTGTATATAAATTTATTGTGGATATTTTTCAATTTTTTTTTATGATAATACAATTCGATAGTTTATCCTTTTTTGACGCATATAACTCAGTATTTCCCCTTCTAGAATATGTGACAAACGAGCAATACACATGTGACAGGTCCGAATGTCATCCATTTATCAGCAATAATCGGTAGTATTATGTTAAAAGCATGAATAAAAACTTTTCAACAAAAAATAAACCGACGAAAAAAGAAACTGAAAAGCAAAAAATAAAATGAACCTTTTTAGTCTTAATAACTAAGCTCCTGAAATAATGTAAGTAATTAATTTTGAGTCGGCGCCAAACAAACAGACAAGTAAATTACGTAAAGCGTAAAATGATGGGAACGGGGTGCGCGGCGGCGGCGCGGCCTTTCGACCGGAAATTGCTGAGCGTTTTCGGAGTCAATATCAGCGGGCACACACGTGAGAGCATATGTCGTTGTGAGTGATCGTGCGAAGAGCGCATTTTTGGAATATTATTGTTTATCGCTGGATATTTCACGTTTCATTCTCATGTTATTTTGTTTTGATCATTTCTTTAAAGTAATTTGATGATCTCCGTTGTTTGGCGCCGACTCAAAATTAGTTTAGGTGCTTAATTATTAAGACTTGAGAGGTTCATTTTATTTTCTGCTTTTCAGTTTTTTTTTCGTCGGTTTTATTTTATGTTAAATTTTTTTTTTTTACTCAAATCTACTAATTGCTACCTACTTATTTCGGATTACTTTTGAAATACTTACTCACCCACCTCACTTCCATTAATAACTGTTATATACTATAACTAGCTGGTACCGCGTTGAACTTTGTTTGTGATTACTATTACAAATTCACTCACCCCTTTACAGACGGAATTTCTAAAAATACTCAAACTCGTATTTCTTTATTTGCAACAAAGACCTCAAATACCAATTTTTATGACCCTAACTTCAAAACTAACGGAAACCTCACACAAACTTTCAATTCGCCTTTTCACCCCCCAGGGGTTAAATGTCCAAAAACACCAAAAGACGTATTGATTTGTAAAAAACCCCCAACCAATTTTCATGATCCTAACTCTAAAACTAACTATACAGATTTTCAACCCCTCTTTTATTTTCGAAAACTCTTAAACGCATTTATCTTCATTTGTGAGGAAGAACCCAAATACTAATTTCCATGACTCTAATTCCAAAACCAACTGTACTTTCACTGTCACCCCCCTTCTCACCACCTTTTCACCCCTTTAGGGATAAAATATCAAAAAAATATGCTGTCAAAATTTTAGCTCTTAGGACCAGTTGCTGATTGCTGTAACAAAAATATTCATTCAAACAAGTATGTGTGTCGAATTGATGTATTCAATAAAATGTCAATTCAAGAAAATTAGCTTATTAACAAAAACATTTATTCAAATGAGTAATCATCATTAATCTACTGAATTGACAAATATGGCAACCGAGCATGTCTTTTAAGTCCAGACGTCGCAACAATGATAAGTTGGCTTTGAGATTCGGTAACATTATCTAAGTCAGGGTCAGTTGAGCGGATTAATCTATTTCCGTTGTTCAATATGAGTTGGCGATTGTTTCAGTAGATGAACATATATTCAAATCAAAGAAATGTTAGCGATGCATTGAGAAATCAATTTTGTCACCGCAATATAGTGATTCTATCAAGCCAATAAGAGTGACCAAATAAATTTGGTTGAATTAACAAATGTTTTTCCGTGAATAAACTCTATCATTGAATTGGTCTTGATCTGGTATGTACGATTCTGTCTTGGCAATTATTAGCTAAGTCGGACAAAGTGGTCCTCCCTACCATCCCGTAATTTAATCATAGATCAGTCGTTTTCAGTCACTTTTATAAGGTTGTGGATCAACGAAGTCGCAGTAAAAGGTAAAATAATGAATTCAAGAGAACTAGAAATGCAAGTATAATTTGATTTCAAACATATATCTGAGGGTATCCTGGGATTGAAATTCCAAACCTTATTTCATTTATTAGGAATACTCGGGGAATGTTTTGGGTTGAATTCAAATTTTCATTTCCCCATCAATGGTGTAAAATTCGATTAATATAATATTTTCTGAACTCCAATAACAGTCAAACAACAACAGTCAAAAATAATATGAATTTGAAAGAAAAAACTCAGTTCATTGCTTCCACTCCATTTATCTATTAGAAATAATCATCTTCAGCGTGCCATTACTAGGATATTACAGATATTCAATAATAATGCATGGCGAATCGATGATCGAATGCATTTTGCGTGTATAATGAGAATTGTAAGTATCAATTTATAGGCACTGCATTATGGAATTATATACAAACAAAACCAGATTTTTTTTACAGAAGAAGATTCCAGAATGTTTTTTTTATGAATCGATAAAAATGTATGTAATAGTTTTTGTTTACGATAATAGGAAATGATAATTGAAAAATTGTCATGATAATATGGAATGTTAATGTTCAATAATGAATTTTATTTCATAAATCAAATCAAATCAACTTATTTCAACAACAACAGTTATTACAGAACAGTTTCATTGGCTGATAAGAGCCATTTCAATGAAATATAATTATTCATTCACAAAAACGAAATATCATAAAAAAAGGAGAATGGAAAAACATATGATTGCAGAGTTGAAGTATACCACTGAGAGGTACAGAAAAAGTATTTAACTCTAAATTATATTCAAATACTCCAGTAAACATTTTAATTTTGGAAATTTGACGATTTTTAACAGCGAAAGTAGTCATGTTACCAACCCAAAAAATATATCAAGAAAACTAAGTGGAGTTTGGGTATATCATCCCCACTATTAAAATTCACATCAATCTTTTTTTTTTTTTTTCTATTCTCTTGAGAATTTCCAAATGTTCAGCTAATGCTGATCGAATGGATTTTTAACCGACGAAACTAAAAAGAAGGAGGTTCTCTATTCGACGCGTATATTTTTTTTTATGTATGACCACGCATAACTTTTCACAGAAGAGAAAATGTTGGATATTGATGTTCACCCTCTGAATTTTGGTCCGGGCCCATTTGAATTTCAAAATCCATCCCTAAGGGTAGCAAAATGGAGGATATTGATGTTCACCCTCTGATTTTGGTCCGTTAACCGATTCTATCAGGCATAACTTTGTAGTGGGTTTTCCGATTTGGATGATTCTTTCTTTATTAGATAGGGTATACCTCATAGTTGATCATATTCCAATTTGGAATGGAATAATCCACCCCTATGGGTAGAAAAATAGGGGATGATTGATTTTTCACTTGTGAACATTGGCACACATATGTAGTTGACATTGACAGATCCTCCTACATCCGTCACAATATTACATTCTATGAAAGGATGGAATTATATACAAAGTGATGGAATCAACTAACCAGAACTTTCAAAAATAATGTTTATCATATATCAATAAATAGTTGAAGTAGATAATCATATTATTCAACAGTTAATAGTTGAAGTAAGCTAGGTAAGTAAGTATTTTAGAAGTAATCAAAAATTAAGTGGGTAGTAATCAGTAGATTTCAACCACAAAAAATTGAAGAATAAAAACTTTTTAACAAAAAATTAAACCGACGAAAAAATCAACTGAAAAGCAAAAAATAAAATAAACCTTCTTAGTCTTAATTATAATTGAGCTCCTAAACAATGTGAGTAACTAATTTTGAGCGGCGCCAAACAAACTAGCAATTGAATTAGGTAAAGCGTAAAATGATGGCAGGAGATGCATAGCGGCGTTTTGATTACTTCTTCAAAGTAATATAATGATCTTCGATAATTGTTTGTTTGGCGCCGAATCAAAATTAGTTACTCACATTAGTTTAGGAGCTCAATTATCATTAAGACTAAGAAGGTTTATTTTATTTTTTGCTTTTCAGTTGATTTTTTCATCGGTTAAATTTTTTGTTAAAAAGTTTATTTCTCCACCTAATGTATGTTGGTTGTTACTCCGAGCTCCTCGTATATTTTTGAATATATTCAATCCAGACGAACTGTGACCAGAAGTGTCGAATAGATGCAATAATTAGGGTACAGTTTATTTTTCAATATGTTTTTGTGTCGGTACTGTGATTGATTTACAACGTTCCACCAACAAAATTGTTTTGCCGCCAGCATCGCCATATTGAAAAGTCCTCAAAATAATAATAATAATGTTTATTCCAGTTTTATAGAAAACATATACAAATATACAAATAATTTGAAATAGAATAAACAGTAATACCACAAAAGTAGAAGGAACTACTTGTGTGTAGTGGTTCATTTCATAATGCTTCGATTACACAGGTGTCTATTCATCTAAATCATATTTTAAATGTTAATTCAAAGCCTAAAGACAGTCATTTCGCATAATCCTGAACTCGTTTTGAAAAGTGTCTGAAAAGTAAGACTTGTGCCGACCATCTTCCAATTCGAGTAACAGTTATACAGGACTGCTATTCGATGGTTCCTAGTTAATCCAAATATAGTCAGACAATTTCATTTAATTTGTATTGTAATAAGTGTTTTTGATATCGATCATCTTGTGAGAAAAGGTGCGTGTTTTGCTTACTATCCACTTTTTCAATCTGGATTTGAATAACGGGATTGAATTAATTGTTTTTAGGTCGATAGGTAAAACATTATACACTCTGTGTTTCAGGAAAATATTCGGTATTTTTCAATGTTTGCTAGATATCTCCTGTGTCCGTCTGACAGGAAAATACCTTTTCTTTTTCAAAGTAGCAACAGTTTGAATTCAAAAGGATTTTGTTACCTCCAATTGTTTCCTAGTTATAGCACTCCCGATTTCAATAAAATTTGTAAAAACTGAAGAATCTGCACTTTTAACTAGTTTTTGTCGTGTACCATTCAAATGAAATTTGTGGAAATTTTTTCGAACTTTGCTACATTTAATAAATCACAAGATGCAGGGATTAAAAAATATAATGTTTAGTAGCAATCGCACATTGGATTTTTTCGTCGATTTAATTTTTTGTTAAAAAGTTTTTATTTCGTACGCTATCAACATACTTATATACCTTTCAACTATAAAGAGATATGTTGTATATCCCTTCCCACGATTTCAATCAGAGAACATTCATAACACGAAAATACATTTAGTATGGGTTCACAGAGTTCGCACACATATCCCATGAAACGAGAGAATTTATTGATACAAGCACAAGCCGTACCAGAGGGTGGTACCTTTCAAGAAAACTTGATTGAAAACCTGGAAGTACCATAGACCTCTTACCTATAAATATATTGCACACGCCTTCGGCGTTTTTTAATGAAATATATGAATCCGAACATCAATGTTGAATATTGAATTCGATGTGTGATAGGCGGCCTTGTTATAGAATAGATATCATATATTAATAGATGTTTGTTACCAAAATGAGTTTTTCCAAAATGAGTTTTCTGACGGCTGATTCTGTGGATTAAGATAGATATATATATATATATATAAATCATCTCTACGTGATAGTGAAATGTTGATATGCAACAAAAACCAATGAACATAGATGTGGTTTTGTGTAAAGGGGGCTCCAGTTTTTTATGTTTTAGGTTTTGTGTAAAGGGGGCTCCAGTTTTTTATGTTTTATAAATCATTGATTTTGTTTTCAAAGTGGTATTAAACATCTAAAATTGCATGTTTATAAATAATTTGCTATCAAAAACAGCAATTTTCATAAAGTTTGTTTATCACATAATATTGGTAGCCAGATTATACAAATAAAAAAAAATGGGATCTTTGCTGCACATAAAACAATCAGCATCTTGTTTTTGTGGTCAAACGATTAATGTCACCAAATCATAACACACAGTACAATATTATGCTATAAAGCAGAAACTTAAAATATTTTTGAAATTAACAAAAAATGACTCATCTGAGTTCTTGTACAAGAATAGGGTAAGTCGAGGATAGATGGCGCAGAAGGTGAGATGGTGCAATGGTTTTACAGCGCCACCGCTAGTGTTGAAGATGAGCGGCTGCGCTCTGAAGTACTTAGTAAACAAGCCGCCGTACAGTTTGTGTTTACCGGTTAAAAGCCTATTGAAAAATATTTTTATATGTGATCCGGTGGGGACCAAAATATTTTTCCGAATTCCTTCTTCACGCCAGTGAACATAAAATTTTATAATAATTTAAATCACTCTATCGTCTCAGGTAAGTAAAAACATTCAAGTTTTGATGTATAACCTTAAAATTCCGCATATTTCAAAACGTGTTTAGTTTGTGATGTGCGCCATCTCTCCTCTCACAACGAGGATAGATGGTTCACATATTTTTGAGGTGAGATGGCTTATTAAAATGTATTTTTTTCAGTATGCTTACAAAATACAAGCGCACTGGAAGTTGTTCCAGGGCTAGTTGGACCGAACAACAGTTAACTGCAGCCATTGAAGCGGTTGATAAAAATATTATGGGAGTGAATGATGCTGCTCGAAATTTTGGGGTACCGGCAACCACTCTACGAAGAAGAAAATTGAAGAAAAATGTAAAGAAAGGTCCTCTTGGACCCTCCTCCACATTAGGCGAAGCTGCTGAAGCAAAATTGGCCCAACATATCCTAAAACTCCAAAAAAACGGTTTTGCTCCTACTCGAACCGACGTGCGAAGTATGGCTTTCAAATTGGCCGAACAGCTGGGCATTAAACATCGTTTTAATAAGGAATCGAGATTAGCTGGTTTTTCATGGCTTAAGTTATTTCTGCAGAGAAACCCAAGGCGGTCAGTCAGAAAAGCAGAAGGGGTCTCCGTTGATCAATCCTTGGGTCTGAACAAAAAGACGTTTAGGCTTATTTTCAGCTGCTAGGAAATATTCTGACCGAAAAGATCTCATCAATAAACCTGGACATATTTATAATATGGACGAGACTGGTTTACAGCTAAATAATAGGCCAGGGCATGTCATTTGTTCAGAAAGGATCTAAAACATCGCAAGTATCAGCTCCGGTGAAAAGGGAGAAACCATCACGGTTATAACCTGTTGTAACGCAGAAGGCGTTTTATTCCCTACCTGCGTAATGAAAGGCAAAATAAAAAACTAGAGTTTGAGGATGGGATGCCCCCGGGATCCTCGGTCTACATGTCGGAAAAGTCAGCCTATGTGACATGTTTTTTCAGTGGCTTAAGGATCAGTTTGTTCCCAGAAAACCGGCAGGAGCAGTTTTGTTATTGCTTGATGGTCATGCTTCACACTGCAGTAACGTTGAGATGCTAGAATACTGTGTTGTTACCACAACATCATATTGCTGTGCTTACCAAGTCATACGACACAATTTTCACAACCGTTAGATAGATGTTTTTTCAGATCGTTTAAATTAAACTACTACTCAGCTTGCAATTTATACATTGAAAATAACCCAGGGCAAAAAATCACCAGATTACAATTTGGTAAGTTACTTGCTGCAGAATGGAATAAGTCTGCAACTGTAAACAATGGAACTTCGGCATTTAAGGCAACAGGAATTGTGCCATCATTTAACCCTTCAGCTATCCCAGATGACGCTTATTTGACTGAAAACAGTATCATACTTCAGGTCTCTGATGCAGTTGAAAATAAACAAAATACTGATGAGAGTTCTCAAAGTTTGAATAAAGCTTCAGCTGATGACAATCAACAACCTGGCTGCAGTTGGCAGACTGTAGGTGAAACTGTATCAGAAAAATAAATTGAACCGCCTGCAGAAACTAATGCAAATACTCCTGTCAAAAGTACCCCTGGCAAAATACTGGACATAATCTCACCAGTTCCGGTTGTTTCTGCTGCCATTAATTCGGTTCGAGCCCGGAGCAAGCAGCTTGCAGAAATTCTAACCACAGAGGCAACAATTGGCGAAAAAAAGAAGAAAGCGACTAAGAAAACACACAAAAAAAAGACCAGTAAATCAAAACCAGTTATGAAGAAATCAAAAGTGACCAAAAAGAACACTAAGAAAGCTCCCAAACATGACTCATCTTCAGACGAAGAACTAGAAGCACCTACATTGGGATGACTCTTCAGATGATATGGACGACGCTGACGAGTCTTGAGCAGGTTTGGCAAACGTATTCCCAAACCACAAAATCTGACGACTGGGTTAATTGCTTGCGTTGCTCTAAATGGTTTCACGATTCTTGCTCCAAGTTTGTTAACTTTTGCCATGAGTGTGGTGTTGTTGTATGCAAAACAAAGTGACAGTTTGGCCAAAATATCTTTTGTTTTCAGTTGCGCCATCTCACCTCACCACTGTGGGGGAGATGGTTTTTGTTAACTATTTTTATTTTTTTTATAAACCATAAGTTTAATTTTTTTATGAATTTTAGTATTTAGCACATGTTCCTAAACTCAATAAAGATTCGTTATGAAAATTAACAGCAATTTCAATTCAATTTTTAAACATGCTCACATGAAATTTCAAAACCTGGGCCATCTATCCTCGAATTACCCTATCAAATACTGCAGATTTTGAATGAAGTTTAAACTTAGATCAAATAAATCATCAGTGATAGACCTAAAATTAAAAACTCCAATATTTATATATTTCAAATAATCAATTAATATTCTTAGTAGAAATTTGCATGAATTAACGGTAAAATAATTATTTAGTAATATATTTTCTGTAAGCTCAATATCAAAATCCAAGTTTATATCCACTAATATCATTTTCAATAGTATAGAAACCTTGGAAATATTTTGGAATATGGTGTAGAAATGATTTAATATCATTAAGTTTTTTTATAGAGTTGGGATTGCCTTGAGGCCATATTGAAAGTAAATCAATCAGCTTTAAGGATTCCTCACCATGTTTCTTCTTTTTTATAACGATGATTTTGACCGGGAAATTGAGTTTTGTGAACAATTGTTTAATGATAACGATAATTTTGTAAGAAGAATATTTATTTCCGACGAAGCAGGATTTGCTTTAAACTACCATGTGAACAGACAAAATTGTCATTATTGGGCAGCCGAAAATCCTCATTGGTTTAGCAAATTTAACACCCAGAAGCCTCAAAATTGAACGTGTGGTGCGGTATAGTTGACAAAAGAGTTCTTGGATTTTTTTCAAAATAACTTTGTTTCCGGATTTTGAAGAATCCACCAGCGTGACATATTTTTTCAACAAGATGGAGCGTCGCCATATTACGCTATATCTGTTAGCGCTTTTTGGATGAAGTTTTTCCAAATCGTTGGATAAGTAGAAAAGGAGCGATTGAGTGGCCAGCTAGATCGCCAGATTGAACTGCTCTCGATTACTTCTTGTGGGGGTATTTTAATAGTAGAGTATACGTGACTCAATCAGTGGATGTAAAAGCATGAATACGTCAAGAAACATTACGACGTTCAAAAAGAATTTGTTAATGGCCTTGGCTATTGTCAGATTTAATCCAGATATTTTTTTTTCATTTTTAATGTTTACCATAATTTTTTTTCAAAATTTCCTTATTAATCCATCATCCATATTTTCCTTGTCGTACGTAAAAAGATGTACCCTTCCTAATTCTACAATAAAAAATGGGGGTTGACAAAAAAAACGATTTCGTCATATCTCTTTCTTGAGATACCCTGTATATTTCACTCTCACGTAAAAAAGTGTAAAATTAAAACTAAAGTCGACGGGTCCCAGCATTTTTTTTATTTCCCATTCTAATTTTTATTGAATCGATCTACTACTTTACGAATGCACTGTATATATAGAATATTGATATAGCTCTTTTTATGCAAGTTCGTATTATTTTGCAAAGTCGTGTCATACAAGTTTTTTTTTTTAGGAGAACGGATCAGTACAGATAATTGCAAATTAAATGAAGGATTAGAAGAGTTATTTCAATATTTTTTTTTTTTTTTTTTTTATGTTCTGGTTCCCACGAAAAGGGATATCCTGTAATGTTCGGAGAACATCGTGGGAACCTAGGGAAAGAAGGTAGGAGTTGGTATTCTTCTTAAATTTCTGAAGGTTGTATGCCTCGGGAACACCTCCTAGGTATCGAGTTCCAAAGCCCGCTGTTCGTTGGATGAACGAGTCTTTGGAAAGTGATGTTCTGCAGGTCTCCAAAGTGAGCACGAAGGGGTGTGATGACTGAACTTGACGGGTTAATCTCGAAGAGACTGCCAAAGCGGGAACGATTGTTGATATTTCAGAAGAGCATCGCCCATGAAAATATCTATAAAATAGAGACAAATCGCCAACTTTTCTACGGTGTTCCAGACAAGTGAGCGAGTTTGTAAGCGAGGCATCACCGACGAGACGAATTGCCCTTTTTTGGACAGAATCCAATAGCCTCAGGATATGTTTAGGTGCCGCACTCCAAATATGGGAACAGTATTCCAGGACAGGTCGGATCTGTGCCTTATAGATCATAAGCAGCTGACTGGGGTGAAATAGCTCTTGGCACGAAACAAAACCAAGTTTTGGGATGCACTTTGGCAATGGACCTCACGTGATTTTCCCAGGAAAGGTTATTGCTGATAGTAATACCAAGCATCGATATGGATGGCTTCAGTGGTATGGTTACTCCTGACAAAGTTATGTTAGGCACAGTGAGATCGGCTTTTCTAGAGAAAAGACATCCTTGTGTTTTGTTTGCATTGAATTCTACCAAGTTATTAGATAACCATTCGAGAATTGTTGCTAAGTCCATATTTATATTATTAACATTTCTTCCTCGTTCATTTCTGGTTTCACGGGCTGATATAGGGCCCTGGAAGAGGAAGCGGTATGGAGGGTACTATCATCGGCAAAGCTGTGTACTGGACATGAAGTTGCTTTCAACAGGTCGTTGATGTGAAGTAGAAATAGTGTTGGTGCGAGAATAGATCCCTGCGGAACACCAGCATTTACGAGTAGAGTGTCAGATGAAACTCCATCGACCACTACATGGAGAGACCTGTTTGAGAGAAAACTAGCAAGCAGAGAACACAGCTGAGGGGGCAAGCCATAAGACGGAAGCTTGGCGAGGGGTCCCTGGTGCCAAACTCGATCGAACGCCTTGGAGATATCTAATGCCACAGCTAAAGTTTCTCCATACTTTTTAATAGATAGCTGCCATATATGTGAGACGTAAGCGAGCAGGTCACCAGTTGATCTCTGATGGCGGAAGCCATATTGCCTATCGTTGACAATTCCTGAGTCTTCCAGATATTTCATGAGCTCGATGTTGATGGCTTTTTTCCCTGACCTTAGAAATAATAGATAGCAGTGCGATAGGTCTGTAGTTGCTAGGTAGGGCCTTTTGCCTTTTTAGGACTGGCTGTACTCTTGCAATTTTCCAATTGGACGGAAATACCCCAAATTGTAAGAGTGGTTGAACAACTTGCAAAGAACAGGTGTTAGTTCGGGGCACATTTCTTGAGAACAATCGGCGGGATTCCGTCAGATCCACAGGCTTTGTTGGTGTTGAGACCCAGCAAAATCTTTCTGATAGTACGTTGGCGAAAGGTGATCTCGGGCATGTGACTGTCAATAGGTGTAATGTTCGGGGTTGTTTTCCCGATGAATCCAGAGTGGAATTTCCAGCAAATAGGTGCGCAAAGATATTGGCTTTTTTCCCGGGCAGTCGTTGCTAGTGTTCCATCTTCTTTGGTTAGAGGAGGAAATGAGCTGGAAGTGAAGTTTCTTCCCACAGCTTTGCGAAAGACCAAAATGAACGGATCCGTTAGGACATTCAGCAAGTTTTGATCTTATTTTGGCATTGTGGGCATCTTTGAGCATTCTATTGTCTCTTTGCATATGCCTCTAGCCTCGACATATGCTGCTCTGGTCTCAGGGCCCGGATTTTTTAGCCATCGATGGTATGCTGCCTGTTTGGAAGCCACAGCTCTAGAGCAGTTTCTGTTAAACCAGGTCTTATCGGATGATGTTCTTCTTTCGGTATTCGGTATGTAAGTTTGCATCCCCAACATGATGGAGAAGTAAACAGGATGTTCTTACTTTGAATGTATTTAATATTCCGAATACCATGAAATATTCCTAGAATACTATTCTGGTATATTATATTAAATAATTTTTCATTTTTATGGTAACCGGGATCATCTCCAAAGATGTGAAGATTAACAGAAGCTTAGGAAATCATACGAGGAAAAACTGTAACTTTTCAACTGCAAAATATTCGTTGATATGGAACTAGATTCGACTGCTCTCTCGTATCGTTGCAATTATCTTCTTCTAACGCGTCTTTGATACAATCTAGGATGTGTAGGATGACATGTCCTTCGGCTCGCCATATTAGGTAACAACACGAGAACTAGTTAACAAAACGTCACATTCTGAAATAGTGCTCGGGTCATTGAGCACTTGAGTATATACCTAGAAAAGTTAATACAAGTTTTCGGAGAGATTACAGTAATTTTAATTCAGGGAAATAAATGTTTCCAATTATACACTCCTTTGACAATTTACCATTGCAAAGGTATGCTTTTCTAGGTCTTATGCTCCTGGTCATAAGATATTGCACACTTATAGATCTTTAAAAAATTAATATTTTCCCAAAATTTCAACTTCCAAACCGTTCCGGAATATTTCCAAATAAGTTTTTTTACAGCAGAGTTTTTGAAGGCAAAAAATGATAAAATAGACATTTTGGCGCAACACAGCTATGTGTGTATCCTGGGTTTCGATGTAATACACTGGCAAAGAGTAAGTAACAAGAGAAATCACTAACCCTATTCATGAATAAAATAGTAAAATCGTTTCAAAATTCTCCAAATGCTGTCACTTTTGATTTCATTCGTAAAATCAGAGTTGGGTGTAGATTGGGTTTAGCCAATTAGGAGTCAGGAATGCCTGTCATGTGACATCAAGTGTCGGGAATCGTACACGAGAAAACGTAGGAAATATCAAGGTTTTCGAATGGGATGAAATATTAAGAGAATATGTTCTCATTTATATAGGCATAAACATTGAATCGATTAATTGACACAATTGAAATGTCAACATTTCATGATTTATAAATGATTGTTTTAGTCTTCAGAATGCGTCGAAGAGTTTCACTTATTGACGTTGGATATATAATATGTACTCCATTTTTGTTGGGCAGGTTAGGTTAGGTCAATTTAATTATATTGAATTATGAAATTCTCAAAAAGGATTGGATCACTGATCTACATTAGATTGTAACTATTCAAAGTTCGGTCTCAGATAAATACATTATCACATTTTTTATGGTTCTTGCTTAGTTCTTCATGACAAGCTACCTATTCCATGGATACTTCGCTAGGATTGACGAAAATGTGATGGAAACAGGTTATTGTTGAGTGTAGTGATTTATATACTAGTCAAGTTAATGCATACAAAAAAAATCCCATAAGCGGCTGTGTTTTCGTCACTATGACAGCGGCAAAACTTTGTCCAGGGACAAAATGGAATCTAACTTTTAAAACGGTCCAATTCTAGTATGTCTAGCAGAGTTGCTAAGGATCTAAAATTCAATAAATAAATTCGCTTTCTGAAAAATCTATATTATATTCTGAAGGAAGTGAGCGGTGCAGTGTTTTGACTGTTACGCAAGCTTCATCTCTACAGCTTCAGTTGGTTTGAGTCCTATCTGAGTGAAAGAACCCAAATTGTGAACACTGATAGTCTCTCAGCTTTTGGACAAATTAAGAAATGTTCAATGCGATAAGATAGTCGTGTTGTCTGCCAAAAGCAGACAACATGACTATCGCAAGAATTCAAATTATCTTCGTAGTAAAATGACTCGTATATGTATAAATCAATTTGTATCTTCTCTGAAGTGCCTTAGCCCATTGTAATAATTTTTTTTCAACTGGTGATTGTAATTTATCTAGTAACGAGCAAGTCAAATATTTGTATCATTACTTTTATATTTATTTTGTGAAAAAAATTACCATGAGATGACAATCTTCTGACTATAAGTATATTTGATTTGGAGATGGAAAATTCTGAATATAGTGGATAATTTTTTCTAAAGAGCCATGGAACACTCTGTGATGGTTCGGAATTTACTAGCTAAAATCAAGATATCTTCATAGAATGAAAAGTCCACGCTTACTTGTGAAATTCATGTCTTCATTAAAAAGTGATAATTATACTAATAATAGTAGCCTTATCGTTCTTGAGAGTGGGCCTTGTTCCTCCGACCAACTGCTTGGTTTTGTTTGTTACCATCACTAAATCCCGCAACTCTCTTGGTGTATGTGAAGAAAGATTCCTAGATGTTTGCGTTTGACAATATATATAGCAGTAATTTTTGTGAAAGAAAATATTGAACTTTTCAAAACACTAGAACACAAGTATAACACTAGATTCAAAGAAGATCTAGTCACAGACCTTAAAAGATTTACTTATATTCAAAGAAATGTTGAATTCTCAGTGATAAAAATTTTTAATCATCTGTCTGACAATTAAAAAAAAATGTCAAATAATAAAATAAAGCATCATCTTAAGCAGTCATTATTCGAAAATTCCTACTATACACTGGAAAATATTTTGCCGATAGTCCTATATAATTATAGTATTGCTAACTATATGTGATAAATTTAAAAATGTAATGTTCCATAGATATAGAATATCTGTATAATATGATATTTTAGTTCATAAGCTTTTATATTTGCTATCTTAGAGTTTTCTCTTCCCTTATCTTTTATTTTATTTATATTTTTTGACAAGTTCTACACTCGTTTGGGTATTATGTATTACACATGAACGAATAAAGACTATCTATCTATCTATCTAACTATCTATCTATCTATCTATATATATATATATATATATATATATATATATATATTGTGTAAACTCAATCAAAACTGACTTCATGGAGTTGAGCTCTCCCTTTTTCATTGTGAGTTCGAGAAGAAAAAACAGTGTTGAAGTTCAAACAACTGCAGGTCGTGGCTTAACAATAAATTAGTTAATTTGAATCAATGAGACACATATTTTCCTAAATTAAAGCCATAATATCTTTGAGGTAGATCCACAAGTTATAAAAACGTATATTCGATAGAAAAGCTACAACGAATTCCAATGCAACGAAAAGAAAAATATATTGTCTTGTTCTCTCTAGCAGTCCATAACATTGTTATTTCCCTAATGTTCCTCGATCATTTGCTAAAATTTTCCAGTTTTTTTATCTATTCTACCTTGGAAGATGAGCAGTGTCTATTGACAATAACTTATGTTTTTTTCGTTAATGTTGCGAAAAGGGTTCCTAAATAATGCTTGCTTATACTATTTTCCTCTACAATGGAGGGCCAATTTTTTTTATTCCGATTTATTGCTAGCACAAAGAACGTCTCAAATGTCGAAATATTTCAATTAATTTCACTCACAACACACAAATACATCTGTATAGACTGTGAACAGAAAAAGTATCATATAATTTCAGAAGGATTAGTATGGGTCTACTCGATAACAACATTATACAGGCATACAGGCAGCAATCATTTATATTACTCCCGGAAAAAAATTCTGGGTACGCTAATGACGAAGTACTGATTTTTTTTAACATTTCAAGATTGTTTAAATAAAGATTCAAACCAATTAGGCGACCGCTTGAAATCCCCGGTATTTGCTTTTGTCATCCATTTTGAATTTTTATTGAGAATAATTGAATTAACTCTTCTTAGAAGAGACGGTAATGTTCAGCTGGGGCCTTTCCCAACGCCTACTCTCCATGAAGAACCATTTCGCGTAGGTGGAAGATTGACTTCTTCTCAAAACTAAAAACTTCAATCCACCTGATAGAATCCGATGTACATCCTTTCACTTTAACATTGAGGAAAATATTCTGTGAAAGGTGTTTGGTAACTGAAACATTTGCTCATCGAAAGTTGATGAATGAAATAAAAATCAACTAGGACAGAACAATTCGGATATTTTATTTGGAGGGTAATTGACATGTTTGGATTGTCAACACATAAGCCGGCATCAAATTTTAGTATAGATATGCTTCTTCACTTGAAACTGTTTCCAAATGAACAATTTTCAATGCCAAGAATTTCGATATTTGTATGTCGAACAATCAATACCAGAACTAAAAGGTTGAAACAAATCATTCGGAAAGAATTATTCAAAAGGCAAGAAATTGCGTTATTACTGAAGCTTATTAATGGTCGATGGTCAATTATATAGTTACTCTTGTAGTGTATTAGTGAATAACAGTTAATATAATAACCTTCCCGAATACAAATTTTGAATGGAATCATACCATATTCCATGAATTTAGTCCACCATCTTGAAGCTGCCATCTTGAATCCATACGATGACAACTCTCAAAATGTATTGGCACGCTAACCATGTACATATGATATAATTCATGTCAATTCTATAGTTGGAAGTGTTTGAATCGTGTATTATGAAATTTCGTTTTTAGACGAATAGCGCTGAATAAGTTTTATAGAAATACCTTTCTATGACTTCGCAGGTAACAAATCGAGAGGAGAAGCTCGCGCTTTATCAATAAGATATTGTCGTGTACGTGTATTTTTATGCTCCAAACCGATCGTATTTTTTATTCTATTTTAGTCGTGTAGATATGACATTTGTCAGATTACTTAATGGTTAGAAGAAACCAATCCGTAGAAGTCGTAATTATTGGTACAGTGGATTCATCTTGGATTCCGAAACCGATATTTAATGAATGAATTCGTTTTTTCCAGTTTGTGACCTCTAGTGTTATCGAGAACCTTTCATACTCCACCTACCAATAACAGAATAATTATAATTACAAGCTACCATATTGCGGGAAAGTAAAAACTCATTCTTGTCTATAGAGAAGTAGGTCATATAATAAAAGTGAACGCCCTGATATCCTTATTTGTCCAAACGATTATGAAGCTATACACGGTGTTCAGGTATGGTATTCCCTAACAAATTGTTTTTCTCCCATCTGGGATGCTTCAATATGGTGAATTTTAGAGAAAGAAAGAAGTTCAACTGGAATTACATGCGTTTAACCAAGTTGAAAAAAATACAAACCCAAGAGAAAAGTTTTCGAGTCTAAAGATCTACAAATCAAAACTCCCATCTCTCCAAAGCATAGAATCATGCATGGACTTATCACATCGAGAGTAATAATAATGTATTCACCATTGTGGTACAGTGTGTACATATGATATGTCACCATGTAAAACCATGCGAAATATAGTTATAAAGTGAGAAAATAGATTCATAAAAATGGATAATCTAGATTGCTAGTTTCGCAATTTTTCAGACAACCTCGGTATACGTAGTTTCGATTCCAGAAGAGGGAATTTTTTTTAAATATCTTCAGTTTTACCCAGAATGATATGCTCAAGCTATATATAACCATTCAATTCACCCCTTCACTGATGATAGGATGTCATCTATTATCCCAAGTTTATCATTCCTAAATTTTGTTGTGCTCTCTTCAAGATATCCGTAGATTTTTTGTGACTCGTTGAGTATTGAAAATACTCTCATGGAAAAAAAAAGGGCTGAATAATTGCTTGAAATAAATCGAATACGTTCATTAGGAAATATATAATAGTACTCATTATATCATCATAAAAAAATTATGAATATGATTTCAAAGTTCGATTGCTCGTTTCTATTTGCTACTTTTTCTTGTCTCTGATTCACAATTACTATTTATAATCTGAAACTTGAATTAATAGTAGGCTAAAACAAGTCAAAAGTAATTGTGAAATGACTATAGGAACATTATCGACCTATTCCCGTTGTTAACTGATTCTAAAATGAAGGACGACTGAAATCATGAAGAATCATTCGATTCCCACGTACTTATTATCACTTTGTGTTGTAAGAAAAGTGTCTAGGACTGAA
Organism: Gonioctena quinquepunctata; assembly: GCA_018342105.1. NCBI lineage: Eukaryota > Metazoa > Arthropoda > Insecta > Coleoptera > Chrysomelidae > Gonioctena > Gonioctena quinquepunctata. Next base: position 702,400 of record JAFIRS010000148.1, read on the forward strand.
AGAATGTGCATTCGATTTCATTTTCAATATAGTTATTTGCGTTCTCTCTTTTTATTCACAAACTCCATGATCAAATAACACAGCAATAGAACATGTAATCTATTCCTATGGCGTGAATACGTGAGAATACAAAATCAATTTGGAATGGAAGCAAATAAGATCTTGTGAGAGGCTATTCGTCGAAAAAATGCAATTTCACATGGAACATTTCCTATTGAAAATTAAAAAAACAGGAGGAAAATCTTCTTTTGATATCCCTCATTGAGTATGTCGATAAAAGTTTCTCGTTAGCACTGTATATAATTTGATTTTTTTTCAATGAAAAAGGTTAGTTATTCCTTGATTATGGATGCGTCTAACTTCCATGGAAATATCCATGTATGCAAGTCATCAGCAGTGGCAACACATTCCAGTCATTTAACACGAAACTGTACACCATCGTATCGTTGGATTTAAGTCACCCATTAATGGAGGATTTATGCAATTTTACCATGCAAAGCCGGTGTCCACGAGTCGTTTCAGTCTGTTTCAGTTTCATTAACCTTGCCTGCTGTAATATCAGCTGCAGTAATATTCCTGCTTTGTGGACCAATTAAAATATGTGAAATACTCGTTATGGAAACCACATTTGTTGAGATTTGGAATTCGGGGTAACGGAGAATATAGATATCAAGTGCATTGCTAAAATTGAGCATAAGTATCTTTACTATCATGTCAACAGTATCTCACGTTGTAGTTTTATGGGTTGAGTAAGAAAAATTAAAAGATATGTGAAAATGTCATTGAATTTCCTTAATGCCGTAAAATGAATTCATACTGCTTATCATATGATAATTTTTTTGAATTATTCAACATAAGATTTGATGAAAAACAATCAAATCAAAACTAGAACTCTTTCTTTCTAATCAAGGGGGTACAAAAAAACACAAGAGATTATTTTCAGGAAGAGAAATAAAATTTGATGAAGGGAAGATTGATGAATTTGTTGTATTAGATTAGTCACTTCTTTTTTTCTAAGTAAGAAACATATTATCTTCTCGGATCTTTAATCATAATCACCGCAGTTGATAGCTCATTTTTTATTTCCCTGAAGGCCACTGAAGTACAAGCGAAACTCAAGAATTTTGATTGAAATTCGTTGAAGCCGATGACGGGTGTCTAAATGAATTATATTCTCGATATAAACCTTCCATGGCATTTGAATACAAAACCAAATACATTAATTTACTTACTATTTGGTGGTGAATAGAGAATGATTACTTGCTGGAATTGGATCTTCAACGAAATATTAGTGCAGTAATTTGAATAAACAGTTTGGCGTGAGAACGAAAACTAGAATGGTTTGATTTGTTTGAAAATATAAACAGGATGTTTATAAAATCAGATATGGAATCATCTGCGACTGAAAGATAAACTTTAGTAAATATCTTCCATCGTTAAGATAACCTCTTGTGGGTATTCATGTTGAAAAGGGGATCATTCTCAATTGAATATTGAATAGAAATATTTTTCTGTGAATTGAAGAATCCATGATAAAAATGAAGTTATTTTTTGTGGATGTCTAACAGAAAACAACTACTTCGTCGGCTAAAGCCACGCTGGATACTGAACTACATCTGATAGATGCCTCAAATAGGTTGTGCTGCTAGAAGTTTTAGAAAAGATCATAGCTGAGATGGAAAGATTTGGAGACAATGTTCCCGAAGGAACCTTTACGCGGGGATCCAAAATGCGTACTCGGCCTCGGCGAAAATGAACGGCATTCACCTTGTTATCAACCATTACTCTGAAGCATTTCTGGAAAGGATCACCTTATGATTCGTATATGAATATCCGAGATACTCACCATCCTAACTGTAGAGTTTTGACAAATCCTGCTCTAAGAGGACCTGTGACACATTGGAATACAGATTAATTTCTAGTTTAATGAATGAAATACAACAATTCATTCACCCAGAGTAGGACCACTGTGATCGAACATTTATATTTTCTCCGTTAGATACCTACCGCAAATAACACACTGAACAAGGCTCGGCAGAAAATAATTCAAATATGTGTTCCAAACCAAACATGAAAATGTAATTTTTCTGAAGAGAATAAAACATTTTCTGGGGTTATATTTATCAAAACTATGCATGGGGTTCATAAATAATTCATAAATGTGAAAAACCCAAATTCATCCTAGGAATCGTTTAGAACAATTTCCAAATATTCAGATAGTAGCAGTCTGAAAGCAAATTTTTTTATTCTTACAGGTCTTTTGTAATTTAATGCTGAGGTTGGAAATACGAGTTTTTGGAATGCATTTACCTTGACAGAGAAAGGAATGATATTTTTACTAATTTTTATAGTCATTGAGTTTTTGCAACAATCACGAATGGCCTTTTTGCCGAAAAGAATAGCAGAGGATTTAGAGGGGTAATCCGCAAGGAAGTGACTACTACAGAATTGTATGTGTTCATTAAATTCCTGGGTATAGGGTATAAATAGCACAGGTCCCAGTATCGACCCTTGAGGAACTCCGTTTTGCACGGCTAGAAAATCAGAAGAGTCACAATCTAATGAAACCGCTTGCATGCACAAATAACGGATAACAGATGATGCAGGTCGTCAAGCCGAGGCCTTCGCCATCACTCATGGTCTAGAACAACTGGTCGAGCTACCAACCCGCATCCCTGATGTCAACAACCAGTCGCCAATACACTAGATCTTTTCCTCACCACCAATCCTGACCCGTATAGAATAGAAGTTTGTGCCCCACTTGGAAACTCTGACCACACCCTCATCTCCACAACATGCTCTTTCCATTTACCATCGAGCTGCACAATACCACCCCGTCTCATGTGGCATTACAATTCGGCCGACTGGGAAGGTCTTCGTATGTTTTTCTCAGCGTTTCCATGGAAGAGAGTTTGTTTCTCTTCAGTAGATCCAACACGATGTGCTGAGACAATTTCTGAAATCATCATGTTGGGGATGCAAACTTACATACCGAATACCGAAAGAAGAACATCATCCGATAAGACCTGGTTTAACAGAAACTGCTCTAGAGCTGTGGCTTCCAAACAGGCAACATACCATCGATGGCTAAAAAATCCGGGCCCTGAGACCAGAGCAGCATATGTCGAGGCTAGAGGCATATGTAAAGAGACAATAGAATGCTCAAAGATGCCCACAAAGCCAAAATAAGATCAAAACTTGCTGAATGTCCTAACGGATCCCGTTCATTTTGGTCTTTCGTAAAGCTGTGGGAAGAAATTTCACTTCCAGCTCATTTCCTCCCTAACCAAAGAAGATGGAACACTAGCAACGACTGCCCAGGAAAAGCCAATATCTTTGCGCACCTATTTGCTGGAAATTCACTCTGGATTCATCGGGAAAACAACCCCCGAACATTACACCTATTGACAGTCACATGAGAATCACCTTTCGCCAACTTACTATCAGAAAGATTTTGCTGGGTCTCAACACCAACAAAGCCTGTGGATCTGACGGAATCCGCCGATTGTTCTCAAGAAATGTCCCCCGAACTAACACCTGTTCTTTGCAAGTTGTTCAACCACTCTTACAATTTGGGGGTATTTCCGTCCAATTGGAAAATTGCAAGAGTACAGCCAGTCCCTAAAAAAAAAGGCAAAAGGCCCTACCTAGCAACTACAGACCTATCGCACTGCTATCTATTATTTCAAAGGTCATGGAAAAAGCCATCAACATCGAGCTCATGGAAATATCTGGAAGACTCAGGAATTGTCAACGATAGGCAATATGGCTTCCGCCATCAGAGATCAACTGGTGACCTGCTCGCTTACGTCTCACATATATGGCAGCTATCTATTGAAAGCATGGAGAAACTTTAGCTGTGGCATTAGATATCTCCAAGGCGTTCGATCGAGTTTGGCACCAGGGACTCCTCGCCAAGCTTCCGTCTATGGCTTGCCCCTCAGCTGTGTTCTCTGCTTGCTAGTTTTCTCTCAAACAGGTCTCTCCATGTGAGTGGTCGATGGAGTTTCATCTGACCTCTACTCATAAATGCTGGTGTTCCAGGATCCATTCTCGCACCAACACTATTTCTACTTCACATCAACGACCTGTTGAAAGCAACTTCATGTCCAGTACACAGCTTTGCCGATGATAGTACCTCCATACCGCTTTCTCTTCCGGGGGCCCTATATCAGCCCGTGAAACCAGAAATGAACGAGGAAGAAATGTTAATAATATAAATATGGACTTGGCAACAATTCTCGAATGGGGATCTAATAACTTGGTAGAATTCAATGCAAACAAAACACAAGCATGTCTTTTCTCTAGAAAAGCCGATCTCACTGTGCCTAACATAACTTTGTCAGGAGTAACCATACCACTGAAGCCATCCATATCGATGCTTGGTATTACTATCAGCAATAACCTTTCCTGGGAAAATCACGTGAGGTCCATTGCCAAAAGTGCATCCCAAAAACTTGGTTTTCTGTTTCGTGCCAAGAGCTATTTCACCCCCAGTCAGCTGCTTATGATCTATAAGGCACAGATCCGACCTGTCCTGGAATACTGTTCCCATATTTGGAGTGCGGCACCTAAACATATCCTGAGGCTATTGGATTCTGTCCAAAAAAGGGCAATTCGTCTCGTCGGTGATGCCTCGCTTACAAACTCGCTCACTTGTCTGGAACACCGTAGAAAAGTTGGCGATTTGTCTCTATTTTATAGATATTTTCATGGGCGATGCTCTTCTGAAATATCAACAATCGTTCCTGCTTTGGCAGTCTCTTCGAGATTAACCCGTCAAGTTCAGTCATCACACCCCTTCGTGGTCACTTTGGAAACCTGCAGAACATCACTTTCCAAAGACTCGTTCATCCAACGAACAGCGAGGCTTTGGAACTCATTGCCTAGGGAGGTGTTCCCCGAGGCATACAACCTTCAGAAATTTAAGAAGAACACCAACTCCTACCTTCTTTCCCTAGGATCCCACGATGTTCTCTGAACATTACAGGATATCCCTTTTCGTGGGAACCAGAACATAAAAAAAAAAAAAAATATATTTTCTCGAAACTATTTTCCTATTCGAATCATCTGTGGTATAGCGTATTATTTCTACCACTTACAGATACAATTATGGCAGATTTCATATTCTAATAATTTACAGAATTGAATATAATTTGGCAATTTATCTGCAAGAAATATTTAAAATGTGTTGCGATTGATTATTACATGAAAAATCGTGGTACAATGGAAGTTGTGAAGATATATTTCGTTGTGACGCCACTGAAACCAGTTCATTCAATCCTTGCAATGAGTTTGAGAAATTATAGTTCAGAAGAACAATGAAGAGGATTGATGCTTGGCGTTTATTTTAAAATATATAATTTCGGATCAATTGTATGTATTTATTAAAATTGCTCCACCAAGAATTACTGAAACACAATATTCTCCATGTAGATGGCAACAAAGAGTGTAATTAATTTAACATTACATTAAATATTATAAATGAGAAAAGGAAACCAGACGCACTCCAGCAAGGGTACTATACCTTTGTAATTTCAAGTACTTCGACCTCTCAGGTGGAATAATGCTCTTACTAATGAGATTAAATTGAACATAAAAGTATAATATTATTTGTTACGCTACCGTTTTCGTAAAACAAACACTAACTGTTTTCAGTTATTTTTATTAAGTGCCTGACGGTGACTGGAATCTTGCTGGCAACTCGTTTGATTACTTTTTAATGACAGAATAAGACATGACCCCTTTGAAAACGAAACGCACCGTACGAATAGGGGAGTTCCGCACAAGTTGTCAACTTATAAAAAACCTTCAAAAGTTCTGCCTATCCAATGACTTTGGTTGTATGGAAAATCGCAAATTTGATTTACTAATTCAACAACTCTTTTCATGAAGCGCTCATATATTTCTTATATCAAATGGGTCTAAGAATGTAAATAGTTGGTTGGTAGTTGGTAACAATGACAACAGAGTTTTTATAAAATTCTCGTTCTGTGTCTACTGATAAAGAGTAAAACTTTTGAAACCTCTACACTCAAGACATCTCTTCAACTGAAAGACAGAGAGATATTCCAAGGACACTCCATCCTGAAGAACTACTCCAGGAATATCTTTAGTGAGTCATAAAATTTTGTGAAAAAAATTAATAAGAGAATACACAACACAATAACAACTGATAACAAAGGAAGTCAAGCAACAATAGAAAGAAGTGGCGTTCTTCGGCCTTAAGGTTCAATGGCATCGTGGCAACACTTGAATATAGACACAAAATTCCCTATTAATTAACTTTTTAAATACAAAACATAACACTTTGGACTAAAAATAAATGATCCAGCATATTCAATTTGTTATTCTCACACAACCCTGATTTAGTTATTACAATTGGAGAGGCAGAAGTTTTGAAGGTTTTCATGAAGTTGGTAACTTGGGTGGAACTATTAGGTACTGGAAACCACTACCAATTGTTTGTATTCTGAAATTGATGTTCTTGTTGTTATAATCTTATTTAGAAAAGACAAGATCATTTAGTATTTTTGAGATATTTCCATTTTACGAATATTTGCTCTGTGCCTCAGTGTATTTCGAACAAAGTATTCCTCCATTATTTTTCTCTTGGAAAAACATATCAGAAGAATGTATTCTTATATAGAATATGTTGAAACAACAAATTCACAACGTTATTCACAACGGGGTGGCGACATTTAAGATTTGTACTTCGAAGTCACAAGATGGGGGCGTTGGATAACGCCTTGGTTGCCCATAGACGCTGTAATTTTTATTGATTCAATATGAGGTAAAAGTAATACGTCATGCTCTAAGGAGTTTCCTTATGTTTTCAATATTTTTAATGAAATAATGGTTCTAAATACCAATTGATAATTCATATGTAACGCACTGATACTGAACTCAGTAATATAAATTGTGATGTCGAATATTCTATTGACTGAACGTTATTATTTTGCACAGATATATCTACACTCAAACAGACACATTTTGAAAGTATAAATCAATTTCCATAGATGGCAAATAATCCTTCTTTTCTGTCAAAATTTGTTTTTCAAGTAACATGAAGAACCAAAAAATTCAATTTTGACACCAAGTTACCTAATAAAATGCAGAAATACAGGAAATAAAAGATTTGGATCGCCTATTTTTGTTTATCTGACATGAATTGGTAATAGAAATATCGTGTTTAATTCATAATTTCGATTAAGTTTTAACATATTTTACAAAAAAAAAACTGTTTTATAAGTCTGAATGCAAATTCGTATGTCAAATGATCCTTCGACTTTTTTTTAAATGAAATAAAATCAAATAACATCAAGAAAAAAAAAATTATAATATTATTTTAAACCAAAATTAACTGACAAAACGGACTAATATAGGAAATACAAGAATTAGTACGCATATTTTTGTTTATATGAAATAAGTAGTTCCTATGTTCTGATATTCGTTTTTCGAATGTTGTGCCTGTTTGGCCTATCTAAAAACTTGCACAAAAACCACAAGTCAATTCATATACCCCAGTTTTCTCAGATTTTATCTTCATCGTTCCTAACAAATGTACCTGAATTATTATGCATTTCCCTAGTGAATTGGTGGAAACGTTTCGTTCAGAACATCTCCATGTATAAAAATGTGTTTCTTCTTCAAATGATGTGTAAATTTCTATGCAAAATCTTATCTAGGAAGAAGTGCAATTACCTTGCTTCCAGTATAAGTAAATAAATCAACCGATAAATACATTGATTATAACTTCGATCAAATAGTAGGACGCGCACTCGAAAAAAATATCTGACGAAGATCTATGTAAAACCTTTTACTCACATCAGGATGACATTCAGATATAAATCTGTTTACCGAAGCGTATATAACATGGTTGTTACATTTTTATTTGCTGTGGAATTCATTAATCGTGCAAGAATCTTGATTACCAACAGTTTTTGTTGCAATTAAACGAAATGTGCTCGGAATACTTCGTATAAGAAGGCAAAAATGAATATGCCAAACAACTTCTCGATATGTAGATATTCTTCTGTGAAGCTTGGGTGTTCTTACATTTATTGTCGAGTTCGCGAAGATTAATAATTATAAATTATGTTAAGCCGTGGACGGTATATTATTTTTGTAGTTTATACCTAAAGCCTAGCGCGCATGGATGACTTGTCACCGAGACTGTTTTGTCTATGGTTATTACGACGTGGCAATCTATAACAATTAAATCAGGTCATTCGTGCGCGAAGGGTCTAATATTCCCTTATATCTTTCATACTACTGAGCTTCATCTACCATTATGTACTAGCTGGACACAATGATTAGACCCATGATTGCATATACATCCTTCGAGTGGCAGGTGCAGATGTAACGGAAAGCTATAAACAAACTGAGCAAGATACAAAGGCGTGTTTAGGGATGAAATGAGAATTATAAAAAAAATTAAAGACAAACTTTTATTCATAGAAATGCACTAAAAAGGAAAAAATAATGTATTTCATTGTTTGATGTGGATTATTCTGTGGGTAACAGATTTAAAATCTTGGCCGCAAGATTACCATTTTGTATCCGCGGCAGGCTTTTGAATCTGTTACTCACAGAATAACCTAGATCAAACAATGGAATTATTTTTTCCTTTTTAGTGCATTTGTATGGATAAAAGCTTGTCTTTAATTTTTTTTCATAATTTTTATTTTTTACTTTTTAGTTCTGTTTTCATTAGCAACCAAAATTGTTTTTAATTATATTTTTCGTTCATTTATTTTTAGTATATATGATGTTAAATAACTAGTTTAGTGATTTATTTAATTTATTCTTGAATTTTGACAAAAAAATCATAAACTCGGACCCCAAAAACCACTAGATACCAATTTTGAATAGAATCGTACAATATTTTTTTTTGTATGTTTATTCATTTATTTATTTATTGAGAAGGTTCCCCAATGGGATTTTTCGTTCCACCTACAGGTGCACGCGAAAAATACGAAGTTGTGTACACTTCTTCCCAAATGGGAACCATGAGGAACACTTGACTGGCGTGTATTATAGTTGATGTTGATGGTAACTATTTGGAATAAATTTGATGCATGATTTTATTATGCTGAGATATTTCCGTGTATACCGATGTTCTCCAGTTCGTCAATAATGTCTGGTGATAGACTTTATCAAATACTTTTGAAAAATCGGTAGTCACTGCACCAACATGGTGTTTATTTGCATTTCAGTCAACAGTGTGTTGGTTAATTCCAATGATGAAGTTAGTTCCAACAGAGCGGCCTCGGTAAAACCGTAGAGATTTTCTTTCGGAATTGCTTTTTAATAAAACAGTTTGTCTGGAATGCACAATAACGAAATGGCGATAATTTCTTAATTATCTTTGGGCCCATTTTAAGAACAGGTTTCATTTGCGAATTTTCCAAATACTGCGAACTTTTCTTTCTGCTAGAGATTTATCATAGATTGTGAATAATGATCGTCTAATAGAGTCTATAATTCAATAAAATAAAGATAAAAACTCTCAGTAGATTAATTTTCTCACATCTACCAATTTAATTTAATTTTTCATAAACTGCTATTCATTTCTCTCAGTTGAAGATAGATCAGTAGAATGTCTTTCAATTCACAGATTTATTCGTCTTTGTCATGGGTTTTGACTATTTAAATATGCAGTTTTACTATCTTATTGTCGCACAAATAACCAAAAATTTTTTGTTATTCTTCAATTGTGCTTGCAATTTGAAATGCATGCACTATAGCCATTTTTTATGGAATTTTGCGTGAAGTATAGGCTATAACAGATTTCATTATTGATGCCCATTTGATTATTTGGACACTAAGTGTTAGCGCTTAATTACACAATATTTGGTTTAGCTTTACACAGCTTCAGAAATAAAACTGTCTTCTTATAATTGCTTTATCTGACAGGTCTTGTTTATTTCTATTAAACAAAATTTCCCTTGATATGTGAACCCCGACTCATCCGTGAAAATCCGCTTTTTATTTGTTTCAACACAAACTGATGAGTAGTACTGTTTCACCAAACGTGATCACTTGTGATCCGTTACAGCAAACACGAAAAACACGTACGATTGATTTATTACCAAAAGTTTCGTTGAGCGGAGACGTGTGGAAATTTATTTTTCAAAGGATATTGCGAGACATGCCTGTGTGAATGGAGAGGCCGAGAGAATACCGACAACGATCTTTTTAACAACGGACGAGTACCACAAAGTCGAGAATAATCACTTCGGAATTGAGTATGGAAGTATTCAATACTATATACAAAGTAAGCTATGGCGGGACACCCAGATCCCTGATATCATCCTATAACTTATGGATGAATTTGCATGCCAATCAAGATTAATATTTATAGATTCTTCCATGAAGTGAACCCAGTACGATTTTCTGTAAGCATTTTGACTCCGCTTCCTTAACTTATCACTGAAGTAGTTCACAGATATTTTTCAAATACAAATTTTCAAGCTGAAAAAAAAATCATCATTGATCACGTAAACTTTTCATGTACTTCCAGTAATTCTAAGAGGCTGAAATTTGGTACGATAGAGGAGTTTGCTGCACAAACGAAGGGAAAAATGAGACTTATTTTTTTCTTTCAACCTCCATAAAGTAGAAGTGATTTTTGTAAGCTTATCAGTGGTGATTTGTAATAATCTATCATATACCTAGATTTTCATACTGAATACCTTAAAGGATTCAACGAATTCACAACTTAATTTTTCGAACATTAGATAGAAAAGTCTAATCGACAGTAAAATATTTCTCTCTTACAGAAAAGTCATATTGGCAAGCTAACTTACCATCTTTCGGTTTCTTCTTCTTCTCTGCATACGAGGGCTAATTCTAGAAACCCAAATTAAGTGCGGCCATCAAGGATACTCTTCCCGAAGGGATGATGTTCCCAAAAATGGCCCTCTAGGGCGAGGCGCACTGTGAGGATGTGCGATGATGTCTCGAGATCTTCCAGGCACCGCCTGCAAATAGGTTCACCTGGGATCCCGATAAGTTCAGGTGATAGTTTCCTGTTAGGAGCCCATCCTGATATCCATCTGTTGAGAGGCAGGATCTCTCTCGCCAAATTTTCAGAAGTTCCCTTCATTTGGGGCTTTGCATGGAGCGTTTTCCATGGTTCACTGAACTGCTTTTGTAGCAGTCCCTCTAGTCTTCATGTCCAGGAATACCTGGATGCTCTGGGAACCACATGAGCCTGACCTTCCTTATTCCTGCTTCCATTTCGTTTCTGTACTCGGACACAAATATGACCTTTTTTTAGCCCCCGTGTCATAATACCTACTTTGCTGTGCAGATAACTATTGGTCCTCGACTTCTTTTTCGAAGTTTTTCTGGAACAAAAGTGAATTTAGCATATTCTTCAGCCTGGAACACTGAGGCATATTTGCATAGGTGAACTGAGATGTCTTTCTTTGTATATCCCCGCATCCACCTGTATACCAAGCTGGTCTATAAATAGGTGGCATATCAGTGCTGTTGTTCCCTTCTTTCCTTGTCTCTTTCCATCAATAGAAATGGGCAGCTCTCGTTCACTTTGTTCCAAATGTCCTTGGTCTGTGCGCATTGCTTCGTATTCGGTGATGTGGTGTAGAGATGCTAGAACTTCGAGAACTCTAATAGACGTTCTTATGGCACTTGTCGTTCTCAAGCAAGGCAGTCATTGAGCCTTATACAGTTAATTTGCTCTTAGACGTACTGGCCCACCATACGAAGTACCCGTACGTTGATGTCGGACGAATATTGTATGTTTATATCCAGTTTAGAATATTAGGTATCAAAACCTACGTATTTCCGGAGACTCTTCTATATGCCCAAAAAGAGCGTATATCCTTCTTTGTCAGTGTAGAGTATTAGGTATCAGGACTCACGTCTATCCGAAGGCTCTTCTGTATGCCCATTAAGAGCATATTGCTTTCTTGAATGTGAAGTCTGAAGTATTTAGTTGGATTTGGGACGGTATGTTCCCAAATGGAAGTATTTTTGGAAGGATTTCTATTTTGAATTTCTTAGTAAAAAGATCCAAGTCCGCCTGTTCCGGATTCGCTCATAACCCTCCGGCAGAACAACATTGTTCTAATCTGCCAAGATATATATATATATATATACATATGTATATATATAATATGTAATCGTTAATAGTAATGATGAAAATATATATATATATATATATAATATATATTATTATTGATATTGATATATGTGTGTGTGTGTGTGTTTTTGAAATACATTCAATTACACATTTGAGTGCTCATATAAAAGCAAAGAAATAACATCAATAGTGAAAATAACACAGTTAAAGGAAAAGAGACAAAAGAAAACGTATATGACTGTCATTTGTGTCGATACAATAAAGCGATACCGTATAGTCGGAGAGACTGTATAACTTCAGAGATGGGTTAGGTATCAGTGATTTCGGTACATAAATATTCACCTAGGGAATGAAAGTTATACCGCAGGAACATCTGCTTGATTGTGGTTTTGAATTTGTAGGTGTTCTTTATTTTTAACTATCAGTTTATTATGTAGGTCATACTTTCAAGGAGTTATTGGATGACGTTTTCAGTCGTAATCTAGAGTTAATAAGTGAGTTATTATTCCTTGTAAAATAGGTGTGTATGTTGTTGTGCTTGATGAATAAATTGTTACTACGATGACTGATTGAGTAGACAGTTTTTTACTTAGACTATATGGTCGTGCCATTTGGGTTTACTCTCCAGATTTATTCCAAAGAAACATCTTTCATGGGAAACATCTTTGTTCACGGAAAACACTATTTCTATAGATTTCCCTGGATTGTTAGGTATGAGCCATTCGTCAAATGTTTTTGTGTGGTGTAGTCGTTTTTCAATAATGTGGCAGTACTGTTGCTTGAGTAGAAGAAGGTAATATCGTCGCAAAAAGCATGCAATCAGATGACTGTATGTTGTGGAATATGTCGTTAATATAAATTATGAATAGGAGTGATCCTTGAGGCATTCCTTTGTTTGCCGGTTTTGCTTTGAAAACTGCTTCATTGAAAAATACGTATTGTTGTCTTTCTTTAACGTGACTCAAAATAAATGATAGGCGGCATCCCTGGTGCCATACCATTCAAACTTTTGTAGAGGCACTGAGTGGTTTACACAGTCAAAGGCCTTGCTTAGGTCACTAGGGTAACATATGTGTGCTTACCCTTTTCAAACTTGTCGACTATTCGAGTTTTAAGGGATCTTATGGCATCTAGAACCTTCTAGATCGGTGACGGGGAAGAGTAATAAAGAGCTTTCCTTAGTCGGTAATTTTTTTAGTAGGTACATCATTGTTGTTAAGGTTCTCGGTCAGTAGTTTTGCTGCTTTGCAAAATAATCAACAAATTCGTTCGCAGAAATATTACAAGCTGAGGAGTTTGAAACCTTATTTCCGGGCATCTCTGTTATCTGAGATTTTCAAGAGGTTTTCATAAACTTAACTTTTTGCTTCTTTGGAATGCTGCATTTGGATGGGTATATAGTCGAAACCTGATATAACGACATCGGTTATAACGACTAAATGGCAAGGCCCGGCCGAATCCCGATATGAGTACCTATCCAAACATCGCTTATAACAACATCAGATAAAGCGACATATCGGTTAAAGCGACGAACTGTCATCGGTATTCATCCCCTATAACGACCAACCGTCTTACTTTCTCACTAAAACTAAACACTATTTTGAATCTTATTCTGATGACATAGAAAGGATTTGTCTTATTATTAGCTTACGCACTTTCTCCCACCTGGCCCGCGCCTCATACCAAATGAAAAAACGTTTATTGCTTATAACAACTATCGGATAGAGCGTCCTTAGTTATAGGGTCCCTTCAATATCGTTATATCCGGTTTCGACATTTACTATGTACTCACATGCCGGGTGTTATTTTAATCCACAGCAATTTTTCAAAATGTTCATACCAGGAATCTTCACATTTGGCTTCAGTGTGTGACGATGGAAAAAGTGTACTCGAATCTCCTTCAATTAATAATGAATTCTAGAAGTAGCAAGTGCGTGTTTCGATTGTTGTTAATTTTATTTATTTGTTTTCATCCCACCCCAATATTCTTTGTATTTTCTCAATTATGATTGTTAATTCGTAAAACCTCTGAAGATGCCACACTCCGTATAAATATAATAACATTCTCCGTATCTAATAATACCGTTAGAAGATTCATTAGTAGCGTCCTTGTCGATTCACGTAACTACGCAAACTTGTGACTGTGTCGTAACTGTGGCAATCGACCCGTCTGATGAATTACTTTTTTCATTGAATTCAATTATTTCGCCGTCTATTATAGTACCATCAAGCGAATGCAAAAATCAAAGTGCACTATGGTATGTAAAAATAAACGTCCTTGTGTGATAACGGTGTGTAATCCAATAACCTTCAAGAACGGAAATTGTTCCACCAGATGATTTTTACTAGTTTCCGGTCAATTGTTCTGTAACTCGAAATATCTGGAAGATTACGTATATGGATACTGAGGGGCACTAGAAAAACAAGAAAATGAAGCACACCTGAAAATATATCTGAAAGGGTATAATTACATTTTTACACTTTCGCCAATGATTTTAACAATTGATTGTAATTTAACAAGCAATACCCATCGAACTTTGGCCTTAAATGCTTTTTTAACCGACGAAACTAAAAAGGAGGAGGTTCTCTAGTCGGCCCGTATTTTTTTTTCCATAATTTTTTTTATGTATGATCACGCATAACTTTTTACTGATAGGTCCGATTCCCATAATTCTTTTTTCAGTGGATAGGGCGTACTTCGAATTTGATCCCATTTGATTTAAAAAATGAAATCCACCCCTAAGGGTAGCGAAATTAAGGATATTGATCACTCACCCTCTGAATTCTGGTCCGTTAACCGATTCTATCAGGCATAACTTTGTGCTGGGTTCTTCGATTTGGATGATTCTTTTTTTAATAGATAGGGTATACCTTATATTTAGATTTCGAATGGAATTATATACCCTTACGGGTAGAAAAATAGGGGATAATTGATTTTCACTTATGAACATTGGCACACACATACGTAGTTGACAATGACAGATCGCTACTGACATTATTTCTGTTCCACATCCGTCAAAACCATTATATTCTATGAGAGGATGGAATGATATACAAAGTAATGAAATAAACTAACCAGAACAACAAAAATAATTTATATTACAACAAATAGTAAAAGTAGATAATCATATTATTTAACTGGTAATAGTTGAAGTAAGGTGGGTAAGTAAGTATTTTGGAAGTAATCAAAACAAGTAGGTAGTAATTAGTATATTTTAGCCATAAAATTAAAATTAAAACTTTTTAACAAAATTAACCGACGAAATACGGAACTGAAAGGAAAAATAAAATAAATCTTCCTAGTCTCAGTAACAAAGCTCCTAAAGTAATGTAACTAATTATTTTTGAGTCGGCGCCAAACAAACAATCAACGAACGTCATTAAATTACTTCAAAAAAATTATCAGAATGTCACCGCGCAACTCGATGCCATCATTTTACCTAATTCATTTGCTTGTTCGTTTGGCGCCGACTCAAAATTAGTTACATTAGTTTAGGAGCTTAGTTACTGAGAAAGGTTTATTTTATTTTTTACTTTTCAGTTCCGTATTTCGTCGGTTTAATTTTTTGTTAAAAAGTTTTTATGGTTGATATACAGTGGTTGAAATAATAAATTCATCAAAATTCCAAAAAACATGGTTTGATAATTACATTTCTTCACTGGACATCACTACAAGTTTCATTTGGACCAACCCAAAAAACATGGGCCCGTGATTCATGGTACGCCTCCTCTTACCGATTCAATACACTTTATTTTCATGTTACCGAATTTGGCAATGCCTACGTTGTGTTTCGAAATTTATTTGAATCACGCTTCTCGAGAACTTTTTCAGATGCGGCGAATGAAAACGAAATGGTTATCTGAACTGGAGTTAATTCTATTTATCTCTCCTTAGGAGTAATGGTTTCATCTAACAATTTTCTAATTCAAGTTAATTACATGAAGAGTTGATTCTATGTATTGAAATTACCCAGAAAGGTTACAGATTTCATTGTTACATGTGCGAAATCTATTGATAACATGGAGAGTATAATGGACATAATTGTATTCCGGAAATATAGGGTTTCCTTATCATCATTCATTCAAGCCAAGGGAAGAGAATCAGTAAATTGCCGATAAAATGTGATTCAATGCAATACTATTATCATTTTGAATCAATGATCACATCCAATAAAGGTGCCGCACGAAGAAGTATAATTGGCTAGTTCTCAAGCATGAATTCAGAGAATGATAACGATAGTGGTGACTGTCAATAGTTAACTGACGTATATTGTTTTTTCACTCTGATTTTTATAAGACTTGAGAATTCACATATTGATATTCACTTCTGAACAATTCAGTGCAGCGTGAAGAACTAATGAAACAGTTTCCTCAATATACATCATGAAAGGAAAAATATATTCATTATAAATCGAGAATATGATGAATGTGAATTCAGTTCGTTCCCAAAATCATAAAGACTGACCAGAAGTAGGCATATATGTCAAGCAGAAACAAAGGAATTGTTTGAACTATCTATAACTCTATAAGTAAAATTGGTAAGCTTTCATGTCCTTTAATACTCTGTCAAATTGGGTGAAATGGATATCGCTGCGATAGCATACCCCTGATCCAACTAATCAATGTTGGCCAACCAGATGGCAGATGGACTCAAATGTAGTATTGTCAAATGCTCCTTCTAAATCAATGAAGACCCCCATTGCAGATTGTCCACTCAATACTCTACTCTATGAATAAGAGGAGGGCCATTTGATGAGAAAATTCAAAGCAAATTTTGCTTGAAACCATTTTACTGAAGGAATACTTTTCAGGGGATTCAATATTAATTAATCCGAAAAATTAAAAAATAAATTTAGATATTGCGTTGGCCAAATCACTTTTTTTACAAGCTTTTCATTTAGTTTCACTTGATATTAGTTAGTTCGTTCGATTGTTAGTTTGGGTCAAATCTTTCAAGTGAATTTTGACCGACTTCTAGTCGTCCAATTAATTTGAAATTTGGCAGGTTTTTATCAATTCCGGTGATAATGCATTATGGAATTTTTGTTAGAGGAAAAAACAAAATGGCGGCTCCAAGATGGCGGACGAGATTATGGTCCGATTTGATTCAAATTGGTATGTGGGGGTTTTAGGGGATTGGATTGAGTATGAAATTTTTGTCAAAATTCATAAATTCAAGATGGCGGCCCCAAGATGGAGGACGAGTTTTGTGATTATGGTCCGATTCGATTCAAAATTGGTATGCGGCGGTTTTCGCGGTCAGATATTTTGAATTTTTTGTCAAAATTTATGAATTCAAGATGGAGGACGAGTTTTCTGATTATGGTCATATTTTATCCAAAATTGGTATGCGGGGGTTTTCAGGTTATGATTTTTTTGTCAAAACCTATAAATTCAAGATGGCGACTTCAGGATGACGGACGAGTTTTGTGATAATGGTCAGATTCTTTTCAAAATTGGTAGGGGGCTGATTTTGGGGTCGGAGATCATGATTTCTTTCAGCTCAAAACGAATAAAACGAGTAAAATAAGACACAGCTAAAAATGAGTAAAGGATATTTAAAACGTTAAAAAACAAAAAATAAAATAACTAATAAAAAAACTTTTTCAAAGGCAAGCTTTTGTTTAAACCGTGTACTAAAACGTGTGAAATAAGTCACCGCTAACAATGATTTAATTATTTTTTGTTGAATTATTTCGTTTTAAAAAGTTTGTCGCGCGGATTGTAATAAAATACTTTGACAAGTGTTAATTACCAACCAACATGGTCATGAAATTAATTGGTACCTACTTTTATAAACATTTCGCGCGAAATTTTTAAAAATTTATTTTGTCAGCGATGACAACTTATTTTATACATTTTAGTATGGCTCAAATGAAAGATTGTCTTCAAAAAGATTTTTTATTAGTTATTTTATAAATAACCAAAATCATTATACCAAAAATCAAATTGTGGATACGATCATTCCTCTCACGTAATGTCTATCGATTCAAATATAGGCTTGAAACTAAAAACAATCATTTTGACGAATATTCGAAATGAAAATATTATTTCGGTTACGATTATGTTTTCAATATTCTGATTTTTTGACAATTGTTTGTATGAGTATATTTTTTCTGTTCTGTGTCTTTACTCCATTTTTGCACGTTTTTCTCTATATAATCATTTTTTCCCTTGTGAATTCTGTCCTATAAACAATTTCCGAAATTGCAAGTTTTTTTTTTATCATATTACAAGGATTTTCGTCACGAATTGCAGCTCGAAAACATTGATTTAGATCCGTATCTGAAGATAATGTTTATTTTAAGCAAATCTCATTAAATTTGATGATACAATAAAATGTTTGTGCTCACATGCATTATTAACCAAGGTTGACCAAAACAATAAAATAAAAGATGAAATCATCGCCGTTCAATTTCATATTCGATCGTACCACATAAAGAATTGGATGGTACTAAATTTCTTGAATTTGAGTACCCCTATCGAGCTACCTTTTCCGGTATATTTTTTTCAAAATCTAGGTATAGTTGCATGTGATTCGAGCCAATGAATATTACCTACACTGTAGTTGATTAACTAAAAAACCTTCATTAAAAGAATTAAAATTATGAGTCATCTTCATCGTTCAATACGCGGTGTGAAGTTGACTTATTATATTTCCCACGATGCTCTCAATATAAGTCGGTGATTGAAACGTGAACAAAGAAAATTTTTTTGTTGATGGGTAGAATCAATCTCTCAACATAGGTACATGAAAATATTGATGGAATTTCATCAGCACTATCTATCCTATCATCTCAAAGTGTCTATCATGTTAAAAATACCCAATGGCAAATGATATTGATCGTGAATATTATATTATAATATCGATAAAAAAAACAAAAAAATCGTGCTGAACAAAAAAAACGAATATATGCCAATAAAGTTTGAGAATTCATTTCCGTACAACCTTCAATAGTTGATAGAATAGTTTTCACATCTCATTGAAAACCTTGTCGCAATGTTTCAGATTCATAAAATATACCACTTTCGTTTTTTATGAGTTCTCAAATTTAAAATTCTCTATCAGGGAGGCTAGCGAGTTTAGGACAAAGAGGACAAACTTCTTAAATCGCCGACGTTTCGATCTTATTTTGGATCTTTCTTAAGACTAAAAATACAAGAAAAAGTCTTACAATAGAAATAAATATTTAAAACCATAGTAACATTTGTTTTATCTAAAACAAAAACTAAACATAACTGTTATAAAATCACAACAAGATTTGTTAATTTGTTTGAAAATATGAACAGGATGTTCATAAAATCAGATGTGGAATCTGCGACTGAGAGATAAACTTCAGTCACTATCTTCCATGGTCAAGATAACCTCTTGTGGGGTATTCTTGTTGAAGAGGGAAACATTCTCAATTGAATATTGAATAGAAATGTTTTTCTGTTAATTGAAAAATCCACGATAAAAATTAAGTTATTTTTTGCGAAAATATAACAGAAAACAACTACTTTCCCGGCTAAACCAACGCTGGACTACATCTGATAGATATTCTTCAGCTGGGGAA
This sequence comes from Gonioctena quinquepunctata, assembly GCA_018342105.1. NCBI lineage: Eukaryota > Metazoa > Arthropoda > Insecta > Coleoptera > Chrysomelidae > Gonioctena > Gonioctena quinquepunctata. The sequence continues at coordinate 722,068 of JAFIRS010000148.1, forward strand.
GTAGTTGTTTTCTGCTAGACATTCATAAAAAATAACTTCATTTCTATCGTGGATTTTTCAATTCACAGAAAAATATTTCAATAATATTTAATTAAAGTTTTTGATAAACAGTTTTCAACTTTGAACATTTCTTTGAAGTCAGATATTAATTACTTTTCAAATAGTCTAAATACATTACAATTGGCGTCGAGCGGTTAACTGGAACGATTAGAAAAGTTGAAAGAATTGATTGGAATTGGAAAGCAATAGTTAATCATGCCGAAAGCAGATGGGCACAGTATACTCAGAGGGTCCATTGGTTCTCTGTCCGAGTATACAATGGGCGATGATTGGTGAACCTATGAAGAGAGAATGGAGCAGTATTTCTTGGCAAATTATGTAGAAGAAGATAAGAAAGTAGCCGTTCTTTTGACATTGATATGCGAACAGGCCTACAGAATTCTACGAGATATTAACGATCCAAATTTCCAAAATAACAATAATAACCCTGCTCCTGAAGGTAGAATGCCAAGTGGGGAGAATGTAGATATTAATGTTAGAGAAAGACCCCGCAGACAGATTAGGGCACCTGATAGATATAATTTATAAAAAAATAGAAAAAATTAATGGTGGAGGTGTGATGTATGTTGTGTTATTCTCAATATGAATACTCTGTACATTTATCAGAATGCTTATGTCAAAGAAAGATATTGTCATGATGTATTAATTTTGTTTAATAAATAAACATTTTTCAACTTTAAACATTCCTCTGAAGTCGGAGATTAATTATTTCTCAAGTAGTCTGGATACATTACAAAATGTTTTCCTCTTCAAGATTTGTTAAGTTATATATAAATTATTGAAAGAAAACGGAAAACAAGAAATTATTACAAAACGTATATTTTCTATTGATTACTATTTCTACATACATCTTGCAAGTGAGTTTTGTTCACTTCTAGATGTCTGATTAGAGTGAAATTTAGCAGTTCATAATTCCGGTGCATTATGAAATTTTTCCTGCAGAAAAAACAAAATGGTGGCTCTAGTTTTATGATTATGGTTCGATTCTATTCAAAATTGGTATGTGGGTTTTTTTGGGATCGGAAATTAGAATTTTTAACAGAATTCAATAAGACGACTGATTTTATGAATGACTCAAAAGAATTGAATAAAAATTGTGTAAAAAATATTTAAGAACAGATTTATACAAATGCACTAAAAAGAAAAACATAATTTCTTTAATTGTTCAATCTAGGTTATTCTGTGTATAAAAGCTTGTCCTATTAATTTTTTTAATTTTCTGTTTTAAATAATTGCTCTTATTGTAAGACTTTTTCTTGTAATTTAAGCCTTGAGAAAGATCATTAGAGATCGAAACGTCGGCGATTTAAAAAAGGAAGAATTTTTTTTTCGACCTAAGCCCGCTATCCACCCTGATAAATAGTTGAGGACACGAGCCTTATTAATATGATTGAAAATTATATTTATTTAACACAGTACTAAATAATTCTTTTTTTTTTCAGACTGCCCAGTCCTTCGGAGGGATTGGATTTGGTATAAAGCGAGAAGTGTTTTTTCTCAACCTAGAGGACGGATATTTCGGTTGCCAAGTTAACGAATCGACGGACGTCTTACAGTTATTCGAATTATCAAAATTATGCGACGGAACGCCGAACTGCTTCTTAGGTTCCGATGAATTAACCAAGGAACTCAAATGTACAGGTAAGTCGTTTTTAATTGCATACCTCTCGGTCAGCATTTTGTTCACGTACAGTTCCTCTCCGTTGTTCTGCACAGGAAGGACAATGCAGATTTTTTAAATCATAATTCCTCGCCCGCTTCGCAACTCAGACGGAAAGAAACCGTCATTCGTCTAATATGGTCACATTTCTATCCCCATTCTTGTCATTTCAACTTTATTTCAAGGGATTCAACAAAATTTGAAATTTGAAAAAGCTATAGTACCTATAGCAAAACACGTGTCGTGGGTTTTGTAAACCAATTTTTTTAGAAAATAGTTTTGAAGTGTTTTTAGTTTAATTTAATTATAATTTACGATTCTTAAGCCTTTCTATCTCAATTTGTACACTCCGGTAATGATCATTCTGAAAAGTACAGTCTGCCGGGTTTGATGATTTGCAGTGTGCTGAAGTAAGGTTCTGATAATTTAAAAATCTTCTGATTTCTGAATTTCGTAAAAATGTAGTTTTATTCTAATTTTGTCTTCCAGAACAAAAAATTAATTAAAATATATCCCCTGAACAAAGTTGATGTCTGAATCTGTACCTTTTCGAAACCTGGAAATAATGAACCAATTTAGTGCAGTTTTCCATGATTCTGAAGAATCTTGATGACTTTTGAAACGTGATCTGTGTTGACATTCCAAAATCATCAAAATAATTATACCCTCAAGTTTTTTTTTATTTTTTGTATATTCTATTATACTATTCGTGTATTTTGTTAAATCAATTTACTCGAAAAAAAAGTAATAATTTCATTTCCGAAGTGGTTGCGTGATTTTTCAAAATAAATAACTTCCTAGAGTACATTATTCAGATTTTTTATAATTAGAAAAACCATTAGAGTATTTTTTTTCACCCTCTGGTAACAAAAACCAATGACCAATACAATATTGATTTATATTGATTTATAGTCGTTTTGTATTTTATCTTCTGTATATATCGAAGATGGATAACACATTTTACATAAATCGCCAGTATAAAGTTGTTACTTGGAATATAATCATTACATTCAACAATAGGTGCACTAAACCGCCATTAACGAACACTTCCCAACAAAATGAATTTTCCCGCATTTCACATCTACACATATACCAAAATAATATTCCCTTATTACGACGAATTGACAAAAATAAATATCCTCTGTGATATCTTATACCTTTATATACGCTGGAACCAATAGCACCTTTGTCTTAGCGAATGTGGTACCTTCAAAACATGGGTTTTGAACATCTCAGCCGTCTCTTCCGACGTCAAAAATCATTGTCCACGCAGTGTTCACTCCATGTGTGGAAACAAAATTAAATCATTGGGTGCCAAATCAGGACTATGGGATGGACGAATTATAAATTCGTGGCTTGGCTTTAATAATTTTTTAAAGCTAAACTATGAGATTTGAGAAAATTTGTGAAAGGACATTTTTCACGTAAAATTAGCTGTGCTTTTCGAAAATTTTTTTTATTACGTCACCCCTTTTAAAATTTCACAAAAAAACACAAAAAATTTGTTTTTTGATATGTTTTCCAATTCCTTGGCCCGCTAGGCCGGATAACTTTTCAGATTATCAAAGTACGCACTTTTCTAAAACATGTAAAAAAATCACCTTCGTCCAAACCATTTTGAATTAGATATCTCTATTTATTGGCCTATAAATTCAAGATTTGTCACCGGCAACTATGTTTTCAACGGTTTTTGAAGCACCGCGATTCTATTTTTTGTCAAATTATGCGGAATCCAACGCGCACACTGATTTTTCGCGGCAAAATAAGCAGGCTGAATAGAATGTATATTGGTTATAGGGAATTCAAAATTAGATGCCAGCGCCAGAGTGGCGAAAGTTCGAACCAGACATACGTACATTGTTTGTCTGTTTTCTCAGAGGTTATATATACACTTGTGTTTGGAGATTTTCTAAAAATATTTCCATTTGGTATTATTTTCCAGTTTTTTTGTGAAGTGTTATTCATTTCAAGACTCTAGTGAAGTGGTGTATCTAAATTTTAAGACAATATCATTTGCGAAAACTCACTCCAACGGAGATGAACCATGTTCTAATTTGCTTGCAAAAAAAAAACTTTTTCGAAGTTTCTGGACAGCTTAGTGAAGTCATCGGGAATTATTTTGAAGAAATAATACACAATATTTGTGTATGTTCGAATTGAAAATGAAACTAACAAAAACAGTTTTTTTTTATTTTATTTAAAACAAATAAGATGGTGTGAAAAAGTGTCCTTATCACCTAGATATATAGTCACTCTTTTTCCATACTGTATGAATAGTCTTCGGTATGTTGAATAAAATCTGTTTTTTCTCTTCTCAACTCTCTTTTTTTTCTTCTCAACTCTCTTTGAAGGTTTTCTTTTTTACTTTTTTTCTTGGCCACACACGATACAGGAACATTTTGGGAAGGAACTGTATTCTTCTTCAAGATCCCAAAAGCCCGCCGACTCATTCAATCCTAGATTAGTCTGCACCACTATGTTAACATTAATCCTAGATTAGTCTGCACCAGAACTTTACGTTCCTTTTCTCGCGGAAAATGATGAAAACGTATTCCACTACAACTGTATCGTTTTGCCAAGAGTCACATTGAGGTACACAACAATAATACTAATTTTTTCACTCGAGGACGTACAATAGTCAACCAAGTACACAAGAATTTCATTATATGTCGGTTGGTTGGAAGCTGACGAGCCAGAGACAGGGTTGGCACTTAGCTTCCCTTGACACTGCGACCAGCTGGGGTCTATTGTATCACTCTGTCGTCAGTGGTTCCTCATTCAAACAGGTTTGTGCCTTTGATTAGGTTTAGAAGCCTGTTGATAAGGTTCTTCGGATTCATGCCTGTTTCTGGGCTGATCTCTCCAAAGGTTCTGTGTCGCCTACTACTTAGGGCGTCACAGTCGAAGATTGAAAGACAAGAGTTAGACCCGAGGCCTCCTGTTGTCTCTTGATGACAAGCCATTCTTCAGTATCTATCCCCATGTCCTGGGTTTTGATGAGCTGAAGAATCTTTTTGGTTTCCATTTTACCAAATGGCCATGGACTCCACTCTGTTTCCGGGAGTTTCTCAGTAGGTGTTCGACCATCTGCTGATCCCTCCTCGGTTGTGTTCACGGTTTCTGGTGCCAAGTGTGATTCAACTGGAATCTCCTCGACTTCCATACCCGCTATCGGTGTTGGGTCTTCTTCAACTGGAAGTTCCCCAGGGTTGTTTTTCTGTGTGGTTTCCATTTTGTTCCCACGAGTGTAGGGGAAAGGGTCGTCCACACCTGCGGTGCCCCCTGCGCAGGTGTAAGGCAGATTACTCTGGGAGGTCGCCATGTATCCCAGAGGCTCCGTTTGTGATACCTGACTGGCTCAGGTACCACCCATCCCTCGGCACGGGTCGCTTGACGCCTTGGATTAAGCCATGTTGTGGTGGCATTTGGTTTGAGATTGACTTAGAATCCGCAGGTTTTGACCATTTCTGGTCATTCCCACTGGATTTTCCTTGTCAACCCCGTTATCCAGCGATACCACTTGGAGGTAGCCACCTAAGTTTCCGCAACCCATCTTCATCTCTCGTAGGAGGTGAACATGTGTTGACGCAAACTACTCGCCTCATTATATGTCAATCACATTAATGCTTCGAAAAGTAAACAATGTACTTATATATAGTTTCAAAAATTGACACCAGAGGGAGTATCCGTTATTTTGAATTCCCAATTCCACATCTGATTCTGAAGGCGTTCTTTAGATTGATTCCCCAACGAATTAAATTAATTGGGACAACGATGCAAAATAGCTTTGTGTCGGGATTCATCCCCAAAAGTCATAGTAAGTTTATTGACGCACTCTTGTTGAGTCAATCTCAATCCACGTCTAAAGTTATCAGAAATAATTGCTAGAAAAACAAACAAGTAGCGTGCGTATGACAAAACGGTCTGACTACATCAAACTTTACGATGGAAACGTCAGATCGCACCTAGTTGTTTCTTGTATCAGATTTGTTGTCCTCGTTTTTAATAGTCTTGTAGGAGGTACCACATATATGGTCAAGTCCTACAATCAGCATTGCATTCCACATATGGAATGATTTCGAAAAAACGGTAGGAGTATATGACATACCATTGAAGCTGAATAAAATGCGAGAATGCACCTCATCCTGCAATATCATATTTGTCGCAGCCTACCGAGGAGTGAATCCGAACACAGTGGAAGTGGTTTTATCTCGGGAATATCAATTGGTTGTATAAGTACTTGATTTCCTAGTTTTCAATTACGCCGACCACCGCCGAAGCAATGTATTTTATAAACAAACCTTGCTCTTTTTGTCAGTGTCTCTCTGGCCGTTTATAGTCTCGAGATGCTCGACTATGTATATGACCAATACGTTCAGTGACGTGCTTTTAGATTGAGGGGGGGTTATCGATAGTTTGCAGATATCAATAATCCTTTCAAGCATTCTTTTCTCCAAATTATCGGAATAATTTCACAAATTATACCTTTCTATGCTCCGACAAAAAAAAAATGTAGATTAGTGTAGAAGTCCATGACTTAAAGTGGAGTGGAATTTTTCATAAATGAATGAGACTCAAAGTCATCTCCACATGTTTATAATTGAGGTTAGTTAGACGAAATAGTTTAATCGAAACATGTTTCGGGTTCAGATAAAACCCATCTTCAGTCGAAGTACAAAATAGCTGTAGAGATTTGGGACAATAAAAGACAAAAAAACATTAAATCATCTTGAATGATAGTTTACATTCATTACTATCATTACGGTGGATATTTCCAATCATACATTGGCCATGTTTGTTTAAAATATAGGAAAATTCATTTCAATGATTTTTTCCTATATTTTAATAAAACTTGGCCAATGGATATCCACTGTATTGTACCTGTATGTACCTTTTGTGAAGACGACTTTGTGTGTGCGCTTTATGCATTTCATTTCATATCTTATCCCCTTCATATGGCTTTTTCTTTCATTAAAATAGCCCAGGCCAAACCTTCGGGTAGGAGAATTGTATGGAGTGTTTCTTTCTGTCACTAGGTGTCGCCGGTTGAAAGTTATCTTTTCCGACGCACCTAAAGATGTTTTAAGCTCGATGATGATTTTATTTATGTTGTGTCTCGCTTCGGCCAGAGCTCTCTGGATCTCTGGCTGGTGACTACTCCGTACTGATGAGGGCCAAAAAGCCTGAAACCGGTATGCGGATTGTTAGGCGGACACGACATGAATTTAAACATAATCGAGCTTATCAGAAAGAAACATTTGCGAACAATATCCATTTATATGGAAGTTTGCATGGATTGTCAGGTGAAAATCATTCAACGTTCTGCGGAGTATTTGCTAGGAAAGTAGTTGTTTTTCGCCTGTCGGTCTACCAATTGTTTCAATTTATATTGAACCTTTTATGAAGACGACTTTGTGTGTGCTTTATGCATTTCATTTCATATCTTATCCCCTTCATATGGCTTTTTCTTTCATTAAAATATGCCAGTCGGGCATTTTGAGCCACTCCTACTGAGAAGGAATCTTTTATTCAGAATCCTTTCGAGATAGGAGAATGGTATGGAGTGTTTCTTTCTGTCTCTAGGTGTCGCCGGTTAAAAGCTATCTTTTCCGACGCACCTAAAGATGTTTTAAGCTCGATGATTATTTTATTTATGTTGTGTCTCGCTTCGGCCAGAGCTCTCTGGATCTCTGGCTGGTGACTACTCCGTACTGATGAGGGCCAAAAAAGCCTGAAACCAGTATGCGGATTGTTAGGCGGACACGACATGAATTTAAACTGAACTGATGATGGGTTTTATCTAAACCCGAAACATGTTTCGATTAAACTATTTCGCCTAACTAACTTCAATTATAAACATGTGGAGATGACTTTGAATTTCATTTATTTGTGAATTGCTATGGTTGAATATGTACCACCTCTTTAATCTGAATATGTCAGGGGTATCTCATTGACCAAATATCTTATGTTTTCTTATATTGGAAATAAATGTTCTCAACTATAAAGCTTTCGTGTTTCTCGTTTCTCTAGAAGGAGTTTTTTGCGATATCTTGAATTTTATTGGATCAACCCTTGGTATTCCAAAATTTCTGGTGAAAGTGTTTAACTTTATACGTTTGCATATCCAATGAGTTCGATAACACAAAATCATTATGTATTGATCAGTACCACAACGTCTCAAAATACCTTTTCGTTTATCATGCTCACGTTGCTTGAATCTGATTTGGCAATATTTGGTTGTTCGTTTGCTCTGAGCAACTGATCAGAGAGTGTTCGTTCGACAGGAGCAAGTTGTCACACATTATATAAAGCAGGCTTTATCTGGTCCCCTAATTTTCAGGAGGCAGAAAAATCATATCAAAATGAAGGCAACAATGAGAAAATGGCTTTTACAAAATGAAAAATATTCGTTGTTTCAAATACTATTCAAAGTTACTAGAGAACAGGATTGGATATTGGTAACAATGTCTGCAAGTGTATTGAAAAATATTTCTGTATTATTTCGTTGTCCTTCCTCAGAGAAATATGATCCACTGAAAAATAGTCCTCTGTCATCTTTTCGAATGTCACCATATTATTTATATCCATTTTGAAGTCCTTCGAAATTTCCATAATTAGAACCAAACTCCAAATCCAAAAATTGCGTTATGTTTCGCTTAGTGTTCGTTTGAGATAAATGCTTCCACTGGATCCTTGAATAAAATCAATCAATCAATGAGTCACGTATCAACATTATGTAATCTGAATGAGCAGGCTGATTATCTCAAACGTACAAGACTTTGCTCTTGATGGAATTTGACAGGTATCATTTCTTAAACAATCATAAAGCCAGAATTGGCGGTTTTCTCTCAGAATGAATTCAGGAAGAAATCATTTGAAATGTATTTCCCATATTTGTTCTATTCTGATTTCTTTTCCATGAGAGAAACATGTATTGAATGTTTGATCTTGCCGAATGCTATGGATCTTAATTCCACCAAAACAACAACAACTGAACATTCTCAATTGAATGAAATATTTTTCTGCGAATTGAAAAATCCACGATAGTGACAAGGTTATCTTTCAGTCGCAGATGATTCCACATCTGATTTAATGAACATCCTGTTCATATTTTTAAACAAATCAACTGATCATAATTTCATACTAAAATATGATTGGATGCTATCGAGTGCTCATTCTTGCTCATAAAATGCAGGATGACACCAAGATATTTTATATAGCTATGGGTACATTTTAGACATTTCTTTGCCTATAAATATTCTCTTTGATACCATTTTGCCTGGAATAATATTTATATGGACGCCTCTGTATTATCTAAGCTCAAGCCGGCTTTGTGAGCGAGCATTGAATATTTTGATTGCTTCTTTATTACTTCTGTATGTCTATAACTTTTGTAATATCTTTTTATTCTTGGTGTTTTTGAAGATTGGAAATGAAGGTTGCATATATATCGTCTTACTTCTTTATTTCTATATTCAAATTCAAATTTCGCAATAAAAATAATCCATAATTAGGTTTTTTAATTCAAGTTTAAAAGGTTATTGTTGCTCTGTGACGGAATATCCATGGATTGGCAATTTTTTTTATGAATTAATGCATATCTGGGATTTTCCCTCTCATTGCCTACAGCAAGAATGTATTCGTTGAACGCGAGAAGTTTCACTAAGCATTCCACAATAATTTTTTGCTCAGACATTTCAACAAATATTTTGAATCTCGCCGATATAATTTCTGCTGGTCGAACAAGGTATGCTGTCTATGCAATCTTTAGATTTTTTTTCTGACTATACCGGTTCTATTTGTGTGAAGATCGATTCGTTGTATTGGTTATTCTGATCACTTGTTACTAAGCCATTTGAATCTTCCTAGATATTCCGGGGAAATACGGTATTATGTTACTGTTTTATTTTTAACCAACAAAACCAAAAAGGAGGAGGTTCTCTAATCGACGCGTATATTTTTTTTTATTTTTTTTTTTGTGTATGATCACCCATAACTTTTTACTGAGACGTCCGATTCCGATAACTCTTTTTTCAGTGGATAGGGTGTACTGCGAAGGTGGTCCCATTTGGATTTAAAAGATGAACTCCACCCGTGAGGGTAGCAAAACGAAGGTTATTGATCACTCACCCTCTGAATTCTGGTCCGTTAACCGATTCTATCAGGTATAACTTTGTACTGGGTTCTTCGATTTGGATGATTCTTCTTTTAATAGATAGGGTATACCTTATATTTGGATTTCGGATGGAATTACCCACCCTTACGGGTGGAAAAATAGGGGATAATTGAGTTTCCACTTGTGGCACACACATATGTAGTTGACAATGACAGATCGCTACTGATCATTATTTTTGTTCCACATCCGTCACAATTATCATATTCTATGAGAGGATGGAATGATATACAGAGTAATGAAATAAACTAACCAGAACAACAAAAATAATTTATATTACAACAAACAGTAAAAGTAGATAATCATATTATTTAACTGGTAATAGTTGAAGTAAGATGGGTATGTAAGTATTTTGGAAGTAATAAAAAAACAAGTAGGTAGTAATTAGTAGATTTCAGCCACAAAAAATGAAAAATAAAAACTTTTTAACAAAAAATTAAACCGACGAAATACAGAACTGAAAAGTAAAAAATAAAATAAACCTTCTTAGTCTCAATAACTAAGCTCATAAACTAATGTAAGTAACTAATTTTGAGTCGGCGCCAAACGAACAATCAACGAAGATCATTAAATTACTTCAAAAAAATTATCAGAATGTCACCGCGCAACTCGATGCCATCATTTTACGCCTTACTAATTATTTGCTTGTTTGTTTTCGCCGACTCAAAATTAGTTACTTACATTGGTTTAGGAGCTTAGTTATTGCGACTAAGAAGGTTTATTTTATTTCTTACTTTTCAGTTCCGTATTTCGTCGGTTTAATTTTATGTTATTTCTAATTTCATTGGGAGTTTTCTCCACAAATCTATGTGATACTGATTGCCTTTAGGGAGGTTCTAATAAAAAATATCTGCTTCTCAATGTGGTGAATTGCAGTCATCAAACTCTATTGAATTTTCCTCTCAGAAATCACTCTCATCCTAACATCAAAATATTTGATTATAAATCCAAAATAGAGACATTTTGGTGAATAAGAAACAAAGGGGTATCGGGTGGTACAATAAAACAAGAATTTGTGAACTCGTTGGTAGTTGATGATGAATTAACATATTTTTAGCGGGAGAAGTCCAACAGTCTTCACTCTTTCCTTCTGAAAACAATGGAGAAAATAATAGACTGTCCTACTGAACTTATTTCGAATAGGTAAAAGGTAACGTTAGATAAAGCTAACTCAGTACCTCTGCCTTACAGGCAGAGGTACTGTTCATAGAATAGGCACAGCGCACTGAAACATTGTAGGCAAATAAGCGAAACAATTCAATATCATATTTCTCAAAAATGACGAGTTTTGGGTGAGAAATAAAGCTGCAGAAACAGGTGAATACGGGTTTTTCATTGGCAGGATCATTTTACCAAAAATAGCCTATATAAAAGTTTTAAATTAACGAACGCACAAAACCCGTCCACGAACAATTTCTCATTTCACATACGTTTTCTTTCACGTTATTCACTGGAAATGTTCAGCATGGGAATCTTCCACTGCCCAAATAAGTGTAATGTATAATAAAATTTAGGCACTCCATTATTATGATGTTAGGACCCACTGGCACTGGCAAATGCCGTTAACACGTGAACAAGTTGCCGAGCTGCGATCGGCTGCCGACGTGTATAAAACAACTGTGCACAGATGAGTTTTTATAAAAAAACTTGTTGATAGTGTCTCGGAGGTATCTTCACCAAGCTGGAAGAAAAAACTTGGTATATATGAAGAAAAATTAATGACCTACAGACCCAAATTACCCAAATGAGAGATGAGCACAAGAAACAAACTCAGACAGTGGACAAAAAGCCAAGGAAGGAAATGAAGGGAACGTCTATAGTCCAGTAAAAATCATCTCAGAAATTGATGAAATGAGACGTAGAGAAAATAATGTATTGTTATTTGGAGTTCCCGAAAATTCTGAGAATGAAGTCGAAGGGATAATTCAATTCCTGATACCATCATTCAATATGAATGACGTGAAAACTTATCGTTTGGGAAAAGTAAACAATGATGCAACAAAATGCAGACCGATCAAGATCATCTTCTCCGAAAAAAAAAACGTACCCATCTTGCTGAGGAATAATAAAAAACTTCAGTCAGGACCCAGACAAATATTCAAAAACTCTTACTTCAGGCAAGATCAAACCATTTGTCAGAGAGTTACCAATTGAATGTACGCAAAGAACTGGACCAGCGCAGGCTGCAAGGTGAAACCAACCTGGTGATGAAATATAAAAACAACATTCCATTCATTGCTTCAAAAAATGTCTAAACTCATCCAGCAGACTACGCAAAAATGACCCATTGACAGTGTATTATCAAAATTGTAGAGGACTTAATACCAAGACTCACTCATTTTACAAAGGTGTCGCCTCAAATAATTACAGTGTTTTAGCTATTTGTGAAACTTGGTTGAAGGATGGTGTTCTAGATAGTGAACTTTTTCCGGACAATTATATTGTATATCGAAAAGACAGGCTGAACGGACGAGGAGGCGGAGTGCTTTTGGCTACGGATGCGAATACTATTCTTTCTGAACAGTATAACATAGAAACACCAGTGGAGAAAATTGACTTAGTTTGTATAAAAATCACTCTAGAAGGTAACATATCATTTTTCATTATACTCGTCTACATTCCACCAAACTCCAGCATGATAGAATATGAAGCACTGTTAGAAACATTTGAAAACTTCAGAGACATCAACCGTTCTATCATACTAGGGATTTTAATATTTCAGAATTGAAAAAATGCTATGACGACAATAATATTCCTGTTACAAAACTAGTAGCTCGGCTTAACTACTTCCTAGCATTCTCGGATCTTGTCCAACATAATAAAAATGTAAATTTCAATGATAGAATATTAGATCTAGTAATATCACCATCAACAGTTGACTGCTCAGTGACTTGTGAAAGTGACCCCTTAGTACCATTAGATTGCCACCACCCAGCTCTTGTTATTGAATTCCAAGATATTCCTTATGTCAAAAGTAACTTTTCCTCCGCATAAATCGTTTAAATTTCAAAAAAATTGACTGGGGCAAACTTACTCGACTTCTGACCGAGTTCAACTGGACTATAATTGACTCATGCCCAGATGTTAACACTGCTAGTCAGATTTTCAGTAACTCATTAACAAACATGATCAAAAAATGTGTACCACTATCGAAACAAAAAAACTTTAAATATCCAATTTGGTTTACCCAAAACATAATTTACAAATTGAAATCAAAAAATCACTATTTGGGAATGTATCGCAAACATAAACTAAACTTCTACCTATCCCGAATGAAAAATTTAAGGAAATCTATAAAATCTGAGATTGCTGAGGCTTATCGATCTTTTATCGAAAAATCAGAAACGACCATAAAATCCAATCCTCAAAATTTTTGGAATTACATTAATTTGAAAAAGCAAAAATCTCGCATACCAGGCAAAATGAACTACAAAGGGATAGAGATCGCTGATCCACAACGAATTATGGATTCCTTTGCAGATCACTTCAAAAGTGTGTATATTAAAGAGGATGCCAATTCAGTATGCGATACATTGGCAAATGGTAGAAATGACACGAATAATAGCAGTTACCTGGATCTACCAAAAATAACAAGAGAACATATTATTAATGCATGCAAAAAACTCAAGAACAAGTGGACATCTGGGCCTGACAATATCCCGCCCAAAGTAATAAAAAAATGTATTCATACAATATGTGACCCCCTCATTGTAATTTTCAATCTTATTGTCAAAACTGGAACATTCCCTGAAATTTGGAAATTTTCGCGCATATGTCCCATTTTCAAAACAGGAAAACCAACAGAGGTCACAAACTATAGACCTATTGCACTGATTTCTGCCCTCTCAAAATTATTCGAGATAATTGTGGCCGACCTGATGTATGCTCACACTCGCCATCTCATTTCCCAACACCAACACGGTTTCATGAACGGTCGTAGCACTTCGACAAATCTGTGTATATTTACAGAATTTGTATCCGAAGCACTCGATTCAAGATCTCAGGTAGATGTAATCTACACAGATTTTAGTAAGGCGTTCGATCGCGTATCGCACAACAGGCTCCTAGACAAACTAATATCTTTTGGTTTTACTAAGAATCTCATTAATATCTTAAAACGTATTTGAAAAATCGAAACTCTACGTTGACTATGAAGGAGTGAAATCCTATGAGTTTACGGCAACATCCGGTGTACCACAGGGCTCAAACCTGGGACCGCTACTCTTTCTGCTATTTGTAAATGATATCTGCACTAAAATTGAATCCGATACCCTTGTATTTGCTGATGATATGAAACTATTCAGACGGATTGAGGCCTAACAGACTCTATTTCACTACAAAATGACCTAAATTTGTTGGAAGACTGGTGTACAGTAAATAAACTATCTCTTAATGTCAGTAAATGTAAAATTATGACCTATTCACGAAAAAACATCCCTTCAATGTACAATTATACCATTAACGAGGAATTACTGTCACGAGTCACACAACATAAGGATCTGGGTGTCACATACGACTGTAAACTAACCTTTACAAATCATTATGAAACAATAATTTCCAAAGCCATGAAATCATTAGGTTTTTTAATTCGTACTTGTAGTGAATTTAAATAGTTGGATGCACTCTGTCAATTGTACTATACCTTAGTTAGAACCAAACTGGAATACTGCAGTCAAATATGGAACCCGTACCACCAACAAACAATTTCGGCAATTGAAATGGTTCAACGAAAGTTCTTAAAATATTTATTTTATAAAAAAATATAAACGTTACCCTGAAAGAAATTACAATTATGATCTCCTGTTGAGCGAGTTTAAGACACAGTCATTAAGAAAAAGAAGAGAAATCAATGATCTACTATTTATGTACAAAATTATACACAACACCATAGATTCTTCGACATTACTTTCGTTAATCAACTTTAATATACCACGACAATCTTCTCGGTATCACAATACATTCCACTTCAATGTACCTAATACACAACATCACTTTCATTCACCAATAAACTCAATGAGCAGAAATTATAATAAGCTAGGCTCAGTTGACATTTTTTTTCTTACTCGGACACAATTCAGACAAACCGTTTCCAGTTTGGTTTCTGACTAACCTATAACCTGTAAGTCAACCACATGTAATATTTATTAAGTACTCCTGTAATTGGGCTTCGGCCTGCTGGATGTATATACCAAATAAATAAATAAATAAATAAATAAATAAATATACATTTATAAGTATTCCCGCTGTACATCTACACTTATAAATAAAATAATTATCCATGTTTAATATATCCCCATTCTACGTGTTCAGACATACTAACATATCATTACTTACATTGTTTTTTTTTTTTTAAGCCTTACACATTAATATTATATAGATATATTGCTAGATATTGTAATTTAGCTTTTATTATTTTTTTTTCTCTTTTCATTTCTATTTTCCATTAGTATATTAGTATAAAGGTTGAGTGTAAGAAAGTATTTACCCATCTAACACATGGGTAAACGCTAACTCTGCCCTTTGATAGTACTAGAATCACATATATATTCAACTCTTGCGGGACGATCCTAAGTTACTAATATAAATATTTATTTTTTAATTAATTGGGCCAATTTCATAATGTTATTGATAAAATCTTAAATTTTTCACTGTTAGTAATACCATGGGTACAAGCTTCATCATTGCTCATTTTAAATTCACACAACTCAGAAATAAGTGATTTTTATTATATACGTCTGCAATGATTTACAAAATTTCCTCACAAAAATACTGATCGTAGTTCGGTCATGAGAATACGTTCGTCTGATAGCTAGACTCAAGTTGTTTTTTATTTCTTCCGGAAAAGAAGAATTATCGAATTATTCAGTCAGTTCGTCCAACAGGAAAAGGAAGCGTACATCTTTCCACAGTATCTTATGTAATGTGAAATGATTTTACTCTGCCGCAGCTCAACAATACATTATTTCTGGTTATTCACGGGTACCATTAAATTGAACTTGATTTACTGATTCACCATGCATCATGGACGGCTTCAATGCAAATTATCCGTTCAAAGTTGCTAGAAGTCCTCGGTAAGGCTGTATCGATAAGCCAATTTCAAACCAGTTTAACATTAGTAATTATGACTGAAAGCGTATAATTAAAGCCTTCTCAGATTCAACATTGATACATTTTTAGTATCCACTTAATTCCAGACCTATCTCAACCCTCATTTCTCTGTCTTGAAGGTGTTTTCAGAGGCGGGGAAATGCTGTACAAGAGTGTAGATATGAGCATAGACCAGTGAGCGTCTGTGAAAAAAATTCGTAGAATAAATCGACGTGAATTTTTTGTGAGACTCAACAACTCGCTCACGTGATAGAGCAACATTATGGTTAAAACGGCAATTATTTCAGAAAATGAATCTCAAATTGAGTTTATAGTACAATATATGATGAAAATTAAATAAAACTCCGAAAGCCCATTTCTTTTGTTGTAGACTGATAGATGGGATGTATTGTGGAAATGTCTGTGGAACATTCATGGATATTTCACGGTAACAGAACATAAAATAGCTACTGCAGGGGGATTTTGGTGGATTGATAAACAAATTCATACTTTTTTTTCCATTATCGGTTATATCATATCATTTGGGCAATTTTGGAGAATTTCCAGTTATGAGGATTGAATGTTATATTGATGTCATTGTTGGTACATGTTATTTGTTACCCGACTACGGCGAAGCATAACTTCTAAACTACTTATCATAATTTGACAGATGAAGTATCGTTAGAAGCGTCTTGATAGGCTATGTGGCGTCACATTAAATTGAATATGGCGTCCTCTAGAGGACATGAAGTCATGAACTAAAAAAATCATTGATAATGTCGTGTTGGGTATAATTTAAAATTGCTTAAAAATTTAAATAATGAATGCACCCGATAATTGGGAATAATTTCTAAAATCACGCCTCAGATGTGAGCCAAACATATTTTATCTCCAAACCTACCCAAAATACATATCTAATAAATACGTATTTCATTATGGACCATGGTACACATGTGAAAATCATACAAAAAAAACAAAACGTGTGTAATAATAATGACATAAGCTGGGAGTACCGCCACGATGTATATTACCTAGGTACATGTAAAACAATAAAACCTAAACAAAAAAATTTAAAACGGCTTTGCAAATAATTTATCACGAAATTATAACCCCAAAATAATTTGAATGAAAAGTAAGTTCAAACCCGACTTCTGAAAAATCACGCTCTAAAAAGTATGAAATAAAAATAAGTTCCAAAACTAAAACCCGACTACTGAAAAATCAAGCTCTAAAAAGTATGAAAGAAGAAAATATTATCATCTGAGATTGTTATGTACAAACTATTCGATATTTATCGCCTATTAAATAAACAACTTACATCTAATATATTTTAATGTATTTAATACATATTCATAGTGATGTTCAGGGATAGCCGTGGTCATATGCCACTTTGCCCTAAAGCTTATGATCGCTTACTACTGTTAGAATGTAGGGAAGGTGGCATATTAATTTCACATATTTTAGCGATGCAAAATCATGAGAAATTGCATATAGTGTCTTTATTATTATTATTAGAATTTAATACGTCAGGATATAATTTTTAAAGAGGGAGGGGACAATTTTCCCGTGAAATCCACACTAAAAACTAAATATCAAAATTTTGCCCCAATAATAGTTTTGAGGTTATCCTGAACGATGGAAGATAGTGACTAAAGTTTATTTTTGAGTCGCATATGATTCCACATCTGATTTTATGAACAGCCCGTTCATATTTTCAAACAAATCAATCTATCATACACCATGAATGCTTATATGTAAAAAAACATTGATTCTAAAGTGTCACTCCGAAAGAAAACATTTTTCATCTTTGCTTGTTATTGCTTCTAGAAAATGTCTTGACAAGTTTTTCAATTATTTCTGACAGTGTTGGAATGAGAAAAATGGGCTAAAATTTGGGGGGGTTCTTATCACCACCTTTATGCAGAGGTATCACGAAAGATGTTTTCAGGAAAGGTGAAAAAATGCACTGGCGAAAGGACTCATTTATCAGAGCTGCTAAGCAACTGAGTGCGTTTAGAGGAAGGTTTTCGAAAATTCCTATGGACATTTCGTCCATTCCAGATGTGGTTTTGTTCTTCATACTGCATATGATTTCTCTCAATTCATCGACGTTGGTATCGTACAGCACAAGGTTTTGATCCACGGTAATATGGCTCAAATTAACCAGTGGATCATAGGGAATTGTTATATTATCTCTCAGAGTGTCTGCAATCGAGCGGTAGTAACCGTTGAGAGTGTCTGGACCGAGTTCAGATTCTACCTTCTCCCCAAAGTTTTTTCCTCTGAGTTCATTGATTATTGTCCAACTCTCCTTTAGCTTATTACCAACGCCTCCAATACGATTTTGGTAATATTTTCTTTTGCGAGTTTTATCAGCTTCCGATAAATTGACCTGTATTTATTGTAGTAGTGAAAAAATCTTCATTTGTTTATTTTCTTATATCTTTTTTTCACAAGCTCTTATTCAACTTGTTTCTTCCGATTTTCCTGATAATCGTGGAAGCGTGAAATAGATTTCCGTCGACAAAAATGTATTGAAGACCTAGTGAATGCGATGCCAGTTTTGCATAATGTTACAAATGATTTCTGGTGAGTGCTCCTTCTTGGAAAACATTTTTATTTGTATCATTCATCTATATGAGATCTTAATTAAGATAGAAAATAAAATTTTTACTTTGAGATTTTTTCTTATGCATTAGGGTCCTTTTACAATATTATCAATGTAGTTCAATGTGCAGCGTGGCTTTATCCGGGGAAGTAGTTGTTTTCAGTTAGATGTTCACAAAAATAACTTCATTTTTAACGTGAATTTTTCAATTCATAAAAATCTTCCAATATTCAATTTAGAATGTTTCTCTTTTCAACAATAATACCAACATTTAACTTCGTGAAATGAATGACAGATAACTTCTCGAACATACATAACTATGTGACCAATAGTGTTGAGTTTTTGATTTTCAGATATGGAACACATCCCGTAAATCTGGTTTGGATCTATGTAGAGAGCAATATTTCGTCTGTCTACCCTGGATGCACATTCTAATTTGAACCCTGAGGAGAAAATAACCAAAAATATCATCAACATGCAAATTCAGTTTTCTGAGAACAGTCACATTGCTTGCGTCAATGTTACTTTTCACCTTCAATAATAAGCATCATCTAATGAATATAAATGAATGCCTGACACAAATTTATGAGAAGCTGTTATATCAGTTCATGAATATGCAGTTATCCATTTTCGTTAAAGTTTAGAAATCCCAAAAATGTGTGATTATCATTACTGTATTCATTCGTGATTTATCATTTCTTACTGTATTAATTTTAGTTAGATAATCTTGTTAAAATAACGGTTTTGGTATTTTTACAATTAATATAAATTCAAAACACCAATACCAAGCTAAAACAACTTCTTGGTAGAAAAAGGATATTTTCAAATCAGAATCAGATGATCTTCAAAAAAACTTTCCTCCTCTCAATATTTTATTTGTTAAATTTAAAAACAGATAAACAAATATTTCTAGCAAAGCGATTCGAAAATCCCACAAGAGTGTTATTCTTTTTTTTTTAATTCGATGAAACAACTTACTTTGATCCTGATATTCTCAATTTTATAGAATATATTTCAAAGGCATTCAGTTGACTCAATGAGATGAATTGGTTGCCAAATCAAAATGGGATATAAACAATATTAAAAAAATATCACAACCTTCAAAAATAACAATGTTGTAATCAATAAAAATATCTCCAAAAATTACATTTTAAAAAGTTCTTATTACAATTTAACAAAGATAAGTAAAACTCGAATGATTGTTTTTTCATCACTTTGCGATTGAAAAACATATTGTGTTAAAATAATTCATAGAACCTTAAATTTTGTGAAAAGGTACTAGTATCGATTTGTTTGATGATATGAACAGGATGTTCATAAAATCAAATGAGGAATCATCTGCGACTGAAAGATAAACTTTATCACTATCTTCCATCTCCTCTTGGGAGATATTCATGTTGAAAAGAAAAACATTCTCAATTGAAAATTGTATAGAAAGATTCTTCTGAAAATTAAAAAATCTACGACAATGATTAAATTATTTTTTGTAATATCAAGCAGAAAACAACTTCTTTCCCCGGCTAAAGCCACGTTGGACATTGAACTACATCTGATAAATATTATATTAAATTTGCATTTTCATTCAGATAGTTATTTGTCTTAATTAAGGATTCATATAAATAAATGAGGCAAAGGAAATGTTTTCCGAGAAGAAGTACTCACCTGAAATCATGTATAACATTGATGCAGAAGTGGCATCGAATACACTAGGTCTTCAATACATTTTTGTCGACGAAAATCTATTTCACGCTTGAATTGAATAATTTTCTCCAAACTCTAGCATTAGAATATTCATCAATAAAGTCAACTGTACATACTCAAAAAGCTGCCGAACAAACCGTTTTCTGTAAGAGCCCACGAAACAAATAACATTTCAGTTTGAGGTTTTAGCGCCTTATCCAATGATGTATAAAAATGAATGAATATTTCGAAAAAAAAATATTTGACATGGGTTTTCCCCTTGTATTCAGTAATATATTTTTGATATAAACCTACAAATTTGAGTGACCCTTCTTCAATCTATGAATACCGTTTTATTTTATCGAGAGGTCCTGCGAAGTAGGTTTCTGTTACCGTTTGAAGGATGTTGATGAAAATTATTGAAGATGGTTGAGAACAGGTTGATAAAGTTATCATTCTAGCATAGCGGTTAATGCTACAATGTGCGTTTTCAATCTAATGGACTTTTTGGAGATAGTTGCCAACATCTTTTTTTTTGTCAGTATACAAGAAATTTCGCGATTTCATTCATATTGTATTATACGAATTATAGTAATATACTGTGCCTTTCTTCGCGGTCCCCTTTCGCGCTTTTTCTTTGTAGTCTTCAACACATAAACTACAGAACTAACTATTCGACACCCACTTTTAGTCATTCAAGGTCCAGAAACCGATCCATAGCCAGAACCGTACCACAAAAAGCATCCTACGAGTGACATTGCGACAATCACAATCTTGTTCTTGCTACAGATAGGACAGAATCTACGTTGGCAATCTGCAACAGTGGACACACTGCTGTGTCGTGCACATGAATCATTCATTGGCATTTAAATAGTGAGCTTTTGTTCCAATAGAACATATATCTTTGGTACGAGATGTTTCGTTCTTAAAGATACTCGAGATTTAGTGCTTGTCGTCCTTGGTTGAAGGAATGAGTCTTGCCGCATTTGCAGGGCTCGATTGTTTCTCGTTTCGAGACTGTCGGATCGTTCGAAGGAATTGACAATTGCAAAACTTTTAATCCAATGAAATACAATAAAATTATGTGTGTGTTGACTTAAACTTCTTCCAGTAGTAATTCGATTGAAAACATCACTCACTAGTGGACTTCAATTATTTCCTTTCATTTATTCCAGCCATTTGCCAAGCATTAATTATAGAGCTTATTGGTTTGTAAATGGACAAAAACGGTCAGGCAACGTTCACTTTTTCTTGGCGAGACCGTAGAATCACTTTTATTTAAAACTATTCTCGTCGCCAGTTGTAATATATAGTTAAAACGTTTCCGGATGGCGAAGTAGGCGATAAATCATTGGTGACGGGGGAAGGGGTGTTTGGCAAATTTTATTCGGAAATACTTCTCAGGATCATTAGTTGGAATATTACAAATAGTTTATAAACTAAGGGTATTTAAACAAAATTGAAAAATGTGAATTAGTGAATGGTATGTACATAAAACTACTACCTGATTTTCACCTTATTCCAGATATATTTTACAGATTTCGGGGGGCGAACTAATCCCCCCATAAACTCCCCCCCCCCCTGGGTACGCCCTTGGCTACGACTGACGTTACTGAGAAATTACACACACCAGAGATGGATGACCAATAAGATGTACTTCCTATCTGATCTGAGGTGTGGCGCTACCAGTCGGACTTCTCCGCCTGATAATTCTCGCCTCAGACATGGGATATATTTGGATCAATCAATTTGGGTTTGCAGTTATTGTCACATGACCTACCCTGTATTGATGAGTGGCAAGAACCCCGAAATCGGTTACAGGCGGTCAACCCGAATTGCGTTGGTTGAACTGTATCTGCTCTACTCAGCAAGCATTTGCAAAGTAACCTCTCAATAGAGAGGCTTTGCACGATTATTCATAAGATATCATCCAACGTCCGTCGAGGCATTAGCCAGGGAAGCAGTTGTTTTCTTATGGATATTTGACCCACTTCACTAACCCCCTATCTGAAATTTGGGGTTGGTCACAGTGAGATTCCCTGATTTAATCAGGACATCTCTGGGCACATAAAGTTTACATTGGTCAAACAAAACAATTATTTGAAGAGAGAATCACAGGCCATAAAAGTGATTGTAGGAGGTTTATAAGATCTTGTGCGCTATCCAGTCATTCTATTGACGAGGATCATCGTATCGATTACAATAATTCGGAATTTTTTTATTTTGAAAGTGTCTTATCTAAAAGACTTTTTTTAGAAATGGTCAATATTAACAAAAATAAAAATAACAACATTAATAAACCAACAGATATTGATGATCTGAGCTCTATGTACACTTATATTTTCCACAAACAAAATAAACTGCATTCAAATAATATATATATATATATATATATATATATATATATATATATATATATATTTATATATATATATATATACATATATTTATATGAATGGGAAGAATATCGAGGGGATTGGTAAACAAAACAGAAGAAATTCAATGGACATAGCCCTCAAAGAGAAGTGTCAACCGTAGACACGTGTTTTGGGCTCTCGGCCCTCATCAGTACGGTGAAGAAGTGCAAGGATGAACAACACTTGGTAGAAAACGACAAATCAACGGAGTCAACAAACAGAAGCCTGCTGCACATTTGCCGCATATATATATATATATATATATATATATATTTCGTCTCACCATCCGAAAACGCCTTTTTATGCACATTTCATTCGAGTCTTCTGTATTGTTGAGGAATAAAAAGGTTGACTGACATGTTAGGATGCTGGGGTACTTGGAACACAGAGAACGATTTTTATTTAAAAAAAAAAATGGATTTTGTACAATAGAATCTCTAAGTTTTTGCTTCAGATAATCATGGTTGGCAATAAAATTCTATACAAAACTCGACGAAAAAATGCATTACTGTCTATATCCAACCTTCTCGACTAGCAACATTTTCCGTCTTGGATTGTAATATAGTTTAATCTATATAAATAATATTTCCGTCGATACATGACTAATATATATTCTCAAAAAACATGTTTTCGTACTATCATCATCTGGCTTGGATCAATTCTCTATCAGATCAATTAGTCTCTGGAAATCTATTGTTTCCTTCTTATTTTCTGGAGCAGCAGTTTTTCCCCTCTCAATTGCCATCATCACGTTTCATAAGTCAAATGAATGTAAACTTATCCACGCATTGAGAGTAGACATTTCATCAATGATACCCACGTCATTTTCTAAGAGTATCAGTTCTATTGGAATCTCCAGAAATACCCACATATGTAACACCTTTGTGTAGACCAATTCATGATTAACTTTGGGTTCTATTGCTCTAATCCACTTATCATGGATTAAAGATATCAATATGTTTTGAGTACGTTTCTTGCTACATTACTTGACTATTTCGTTATAATCTAACTAGTCTGCAAAATATATGTTGGTTTTGCCATTTTTTTATATTCTTCACGTCACGAATGGTTTGAGCACAATAGTATATTAAAGTATAAGTGGAAAAAACTTTTTAACAAAAAATTAAACCGACGAAATACGGAACTGAAGAGTAAATAATTAAATAAACCTTCCTAGTCTCAGTAACTGAGCTCCTAAACTAATGTAACTAATTTTGAGTCGGCTCCAAACAAACAAGCAAATGAATTAGGTAAGGCGTAAAATGATGGCATCGAGTTGGGCGGTGACATTCTGGTAATTTTTTTGAAGTAATTTAATGATCTTCGTTGATTGTTTGTTTGGCGCCGACTCAAAATTAGTTACTTACATTAGTTTAGGACTCAGTTAATGAGACTAAGAAGGTTTATTTTATTTTTACTTTTCAGTTCCGTATTTCGTCGGTTTAATTTTTTGTTAAAAAGTTTTATTTTTCATTTTTTTGTGGCTAAAATCTACTAATTACTAACTGCTTGTTTTTTTATTACTTCCAAAATACTTACTTACCCACCTTACTTCAACTATCACCAGTTAAATAATATGATTATCTACTTTTACTATTTGTTGTAATATAAATTATTATTGTTGTTCTGGTTAGTTTATTTCATTACTTTGTATATAATTCCATCATCTCATAGAATATAATGATATTGTGATAATGACACTAGCGATGTTCACAAGTGAAAAATCAATTATCCCCTATTTTTCTACCCGTAAGGGTGGATAATTCCATTAGAAATCCAAATTTGATCAACAATGAGGTATACTCTATCTGATAAAAAAAGAATCGCCTCAGTGAAAAGTTATGCGTGATCATACATAAAAAATATACGCGTCGAATAGAGAACCTCCTCCTTTTTGGTTTCGTCGGTTAATAAAAAGGGCTTTAAAAGACGCGCGATTTTCCGAGCACGACGGCACAGCCGGAGTGTTTTTAAAGACCAGTTATCCACGAATACTTTACGCTATTTTTTTTATTGATTCACTTTGAAATCATATATACTGGTATTATCACTACAAAAAATTGAAATAAGAACTAATAATGCAAAATGGTTGAATGTGACGTCAGTATACCTTTCGTTGTCATGAAATGAGAAAAACAGATATTCATTTGCAATTTGTTATCAAAGATCAATCTTTGTTGTCACCAGATCTCAAAGATGAATCATTCTAATATCGATTTTGTTATAGTGAGGCAGAATCGCGGTTAATACCGCGAAAATCCAGTGATATATTTAAAAAATAATATGGATGGAGGAGCAAGAGGTATCACATATAAATGAACGAGTTGTTAGTAATATTTTATTTGACGTTACAGGTACTCCTGTCAGATAAAATAATGAAAAATTTGTCATTTAGACTTCACGTTTCTCGATTTGTTGATGTTGCCATGGTAACTTTAAAAAACGCGCGTTTTCTAAAGTTCGATTTAAATACGCTGAGGCGTGCTTTAAATGGGTAAAATGGGGCACCAATAAAAAAATAATAATCTACGTCTTCGCTAAAGTTTCGCTAATATATTATTCGTTTTTCCAGAGCTTATGCGTAACCAACGGTATATAGTACTTCGTACATTTTTAGGTTATGCATTGCGACAATGCTTCGTTGAACTAAAAATTATTAAAAACAGGAATCTAGGGACTAAAGTGTATCTTTCAGCCGCAGATGATTCCACATCTGATTTAATGAACATCCTGTTCATATTTTCAAACAAATCAGGTCATTCTAATTTTGAACATTTACATTTTTCCATTCATACAAGTTCAACGACGCATTGTCACAATAGATGAAAATTTTCGACCGTATAAATATGCTATTTTTTGTAAAGGTACCTTATATTGGAACGAAGTTCCTTTAGGCGGCTCGCGGTAGGTGTTGACTGGTAGAAATCGTCACGTGATGTGACTTTCTCTCTCTGTCTCTTTCTATTATATACGAGTCTGGGTGACAAGCATCTAGCCCTTGCTCATACGATTCCGAAGGTGTACGAAAGCATCCGAGCTGCTGTTCTGCTTGAGGGAAATTTAAAATGATACATGAGCGATAGGATATCTATGCCAATACAAGTCGGATATTATCGTTGAGTGGTAATACACGGTTGTTTTATCATCAGCCAGTCACATTAATCGTAAATGTACCATGTGCTACGTGAATTATATTCTCATTCAAATAACATCTGATGATTGTTTCCGATTCAAGCTGAAGTTGATATCAATACAATTGTCCTCTATTGAAGAATCCAAATCGATTTCCTTATATCTCTATTATAGAAATGTATTATGAATACAGATTCGGTATTGACATAATAGAAAATTCCTCTGCGTAATAATAAAATATCTCATTATGCATCCGACTGTTAACATTGAAAGGAATCTTGAGGTCTAGGACTTTGTTGCCGAGAATATTCACGTTTTACGATCGTGCAGCTTTTTTCCTAATTCAATGTATCTTACAATCCGGCTGAGAACGAGGGTTCCCTTTTGTTTTATATTTTTTCTGCGAGACATTTGACCTCTGACCATCTCGGATTGAATAGTTCACGATTCTCTGTTTCGCGAACACTGGACAATAAATTTCAATTTGTATTCAATTAAAATCTTAGTCGAGCTTCTTTGTTTATTGTTCCGGAGGAGGAATGAACTTTTCCTTTTTTTTGCAGATGACTGTCGGAAGGAGGATGGTACCGAATGTCAGAATGGTGCTTGTCTGGACAATCAGTGTTACTGCAATGACGGATATGGTGGTTGCAGTTGCGAAGTACCAGGTAAGAATTCACTGTTGAAAATTTCTATAGTAATTTTACAAAAACGCATAACAATTATAGTAATAATAAAATTCAGTTCTGTAAATTAACTATACGACAATTATGAAATTACAAAAATTTTTAAAAAATTTGTTACATTACAAATGTAATTTTTTGAAAATTTGATTGAAAATTTTAGTATTTGATGTAAATTTCTATACAATTAATACAACTTAATTTAAAAAAATTACAATATTTGTTGCATTTTTACTAAACATCTATCAGATTTTTTTAATGATATTACAATACAGGTGTTTTAATTTTGTTGAAAAATTTGATTGAAAAAATTTTAGTATATTGATCGTAAATTACTATAAAATTTAGTTCTCATTAAAAATTGATAAATAAAGCGAACAAATGGTCAGATGACTACAGATGAGATACAATGAATAATCACTGATATCAAATAGAAAATTAATTATTATTGAATTACTTACCAACAATTCATGTTCTTTTAACTTTCAACAAATGGCCTTTGATTGTGACCAATAACTTCTTCCAGTTACTATAGCAAATATTATTAACTTCTCCCTATTTAAATGGGTGATTTTTTTCAACACAAGTTTAAAAATGAGAATTATAAAAAATATTATTTAAAGTTCTTGCTTTTGTGACTGAAATAACCAAACGCTTCACTAATTCAAGTAACACTAAACAGTAATTCTTAGTAAGAAATCGCAGCGTTGTAGTGGTGTCAACGTTCGGTAAAATACAAGACGCATAAGAAAAATTTTTTTTTTGTCAAGTTACAATAAATTATGCAATTTTTAAATCAGGGTTGTAAAAATACTGAAATATTTACTTTAGAGTAATTCATTTCAATATATTTTGTAACTTTACAAAAAATTGTAGTAAATCAAATCACAAACAATATTTGTAAATTTTAAAAACATTTGACTGGAAACCGACCTAACAGTTCGGTAAAATTACAAAACTCGTAAGAAAAATGAAAAAAATTCAGTTAAATTACAATACATCATGTAATTTTAGTCAGAGTTGTAAAAATACTGAAAATATTTGTACATTCTTAATGACTTCAGAGTAATTTCAGTTTCAATATATTTTCATATCTTTACAAAAAATTGTAGTAAATCAAGTCAAAAACAATGTTTGTAAATTTTTTAAAACTTTTGATTGAAAACTGGCCAACAGCTGGGTAAAATTACAATACGTGTAGAGTCACTACATGAAGATTGTAAAATTACGACTCATCTTAGTAGGTTTCCTCACATGTCTTGGTATATTACTCGAATTGTATTATATTTTGTTTTGGCAATACACTGATTTGTAATTTTACTCATGTGTTTATGTATGTAAAACAATTGTAATTCTACAAAAAAATGTAACATTCGATGAGTAGCACTATTTTTCAAATATGAATGAAATTCACAGAAGATATATTTAATTACTTTTAAAATTTCAAAGATATGCACGAGATTATTGTTGAGTTCATATACACTGCAAACAAAATGTCACAAACGCTGGAGAGTTTGTTTGCATTATTGCAATTGAATATATTTATTCATCACTTTCTAATTTTCAAAATAATGAATCAAATGGTGCTGATTCTTTTAATTATTTAATTCGACATTAAAAAAATGGTATTCAATTTTTTTAACAATTCAAAATAAAATAAATTCAAGAAAAGTTGAGATTTGTTAAAGTGGACTGAAAAAAATAATATTTTTTTTTGCTTGTTATGATTTAAAAAAAAAATATTTTATCCCCTTGACTTGAAACCTCCCCTTCGTTAATTTTGAGAGTAGCAGAAAAAGTCACAAGACTATTTTTATGTAAAATTGTATGCTCTACAATTTGTATTTCTCTAGCTCTCACCATTTTGGAATTATATTGAAATTTTTTTTCTTTATTTTTTCAACTCTTGCTTGGGGTTGAAAATACATTTACCTTCAATGGTAGTTTCAAGAAGCCTCAAAATTTCTAGTTAATTGCGCATTTAATTGGACTACTAGGGGTAACTCACTGGGAATAATACCGGATACTGTTCGGCACAAAAACTTTTACCTTATATGACCCAAAGGCATTCAACGCTATTATATTAATTCTGAACCTTAGGAATTTAGGAAATGTATTTTGAACTTTATAGCAAGTGAATATTGGATATGTATGAAACTCCATATTAGGGACCCATATTCCAGTTTTGATCTAACCAAACTGAAATATAGAGAAGTTATTGCTGAGATACTATTGAAATTCTTACAGTTCCCGATAATGAAGCCATATATGCACATCATGCTGAACTAACAATAAAATTATTGTGATAATCAAATGTGATGATCGGAATAAATACATAACTCCTCAATGATAACACATCTTCCTGAGATAACATTAGCTGTAGCTTATCTAAAATTTATTAATTTCGGCTAAATATTGAAATTTTACTTTTAGATATATTCGAATAGAGGCGATTTTTTAGACATCAGTCTTTTCTGATTTTTAAATAATAGATATAATTATTAAATTGGTAATGAAAACGTATAATTTCAATCATCTACAAGATTAACATGTTGGTTTTACAAATCATTGACAGAAATTAAAAATAATAATGGGCCTCAATTGGACCCTTGAGGTTCTCCGCTAGTTCAAAATACTATTGTAATAAACATACTGTTTGCAATGGTGAATTGAAGGTAGGATTTCAAAATTCGATCCTATCGAAGGCCTTGGAGAGTCCTTGGAGAAATCCATGTACACCGCTCCAAATTGCTTATGTGGACTGTTTCACTCAAATATTGATTAAAAACAGCCAGGTTACTAAGGGTTGATCTAGAATTCATAAAACCATATTGGTATTCAGATATGATATGGTAGACAGATATATGCGGCTATACAAGATGGCCTCCAGGATCTTCGCAAAGTTATTCTGAACTGATATGGGTCTATAATTACTAATGGCAACACGATCTTGAGGTTTTCAAATGAACAAACTTTGGCAAATTTTCAAGATTCTGGGAAAACTATTGTTTTCAAATTTAAATAGAAAATTATTACTGAAGAGTAAAGTTATCATTGATAATTACCCATCTATCTTTTATGAAATAGTAATGGAATGTTTATTTGTTGCCACGTTTTGAAAATCTCTACGAAATGAGAAGCAACATTCTCAACTGAATTTTCATGCTTCATTATTGATACAGTTCTGGATTCCTTTGGAAAGATCGGAAGATGAACTTTTTATCGTGAGAGAATCATCATATATACAAATCCAGATAATAATTAAATTTAAAAAAAAAAAATTATAATTTGTAAAATTATAAATCAAAGTGTTGCAACAGTTGAAATAATTGCCATCAAAATTATAAATCCTCTACACCCATAGTTGTCACGATATTCCAACTCGCAGATCAAATTCGATCGCAAATCTAATAACAGTCTTGAAGACCTTCATAATAACCTTCGTAATTATCACCCATCTCATATATTTGTTGGAAGTTATCTCCAATCTAGACACTTCTCGCATTCTGCCCCCAGTTATGAGCGTTCCAACCCAAGAAGCTCATCGAAGTACGACAAATATGTCTAACTGTAGCTTATAAGTACTCAAACCTGCAGCTGCACGAGTATGGGTAATTGTCCATTATAATTTCATATATTCTATACCATCCGCTATTAAAATCTAATAAATTGATTTAGTTTCCTTCAAAACCCCACTTTAATCTTACTCGTTTATTGATCAGGAACTTGAAACGTCCATAAATGTTAAGCAAAACTCCAGCAAAATAACGATAGAAATATTTTTCTTGTTTGGGTTTCTTCCACAATCTAAAAAGATAAAATCAATCTGGAAATTTCTTTCGAACGTACATTTTTGTTATACCTTAGATTTCGCATTGTTTTCTTTAGAGTTGTTTAGAAATTCGTTGTTCTGGCATTTCATTACTATAACTGTTGTATATTTTGCACTATAGTAGTTTTAACCTACATGATAATTTCTCTTTTTTTTGTTGTGGGTTGGCATTAAATATTAGTTTTTTGACCACAGACATTTTTTATTATTATTATTTATATTATTTAAAATTAAATCGTGATTTGTTCTTTGATAAAAAATTCCATAGTTGTTATATACAGGGTGTTACCAAATAATTGCGAAAGTTTTCAGGGGATGATTACTTGTCGAAAATTAAAGAGGGTTTTTCATGTAAACAAAAGCCTTTCCTTAAAAAGTTACACGCTTCCAAAAAACGAGAAAAAAAAGTCTTTAAATTGCTGCAGAGTTGAAGAAATGGCATTTTGCGGGCATGTTCTACCAATAAAAAGGCTACCTATGAATATTTTTTTATGCGTATGAACGTTCACAGTTTTGAACATAATTGTGTACGTGTTTTTTAAATATTACAATGCATTTGTAAATATAAATCAACGGTAGACATTATTTTCATTGAGAATAAAGTGTTGTCTGTAAGATTAGCTGCAATCTATTCCATAATTTAGGAGAATAATTTTTTTCTGGAAAACAAAAATTTTGTTTATTTTTTAGAGCAACCCCACCCGGCGATATTGTAGATAATATACAACAGCAAGTATACATTTAAAAGTTGCTTTTTATTAAAAATAGACTGTTTAACTCCATAGTTAACCTTTTTACTGACATGCTTTATAATTGATTCTCAGGTCATGTTGCTATCAGTATAAGTATCGAGAAATTTGGTGTTATCTGACGATTCAATGATTTCATCACCTACGCTAACTTGAAAATTGTCGATTATTCTATTGGTCCTGCAATAAAACTGCATCAAAACAGTTTTCATTGCATTCACCACCAAAGAATTTTTGTAACCCCAATTTGTGAACTCGAAGCTCAATATATTCAATTTTCTTGGAGTTTCCTCTGGGTTATTGGCATCTGCTGCAAGCGTTTCGTCATCTGCGTACAAAACTACATAATCTGGGGTTACATGATTTGGCAGATCGTTAATAAAGAGCAGAAAAATTAGTGGACCCAATATAGATCCTTGAGGAATCCACTATAGATTTGAAAATTTATATACAAAATAGATCTTTTTTTGTTTTTTTTTTCAGACGAGAACGAATGCAAATATCGACCATGCGATGTATTCGCCCATTGTACCAACACCTTAGGTAGCTTTTCTTGTACCTGTTTTCCTGGATATCAAGGAGACGGAAACCATTGTGAAGGTATGTATTCATTATCTGATATCATCTGCAAAATAACATCTATATCAATAAGATCTGTTCTACTCAAAAACAGCGAAAAATCAACGGAAAGGTGCATATTCTCTTTTTTATCATGTGGCATGTTTTTCATCAATGACAGTTAGCCACAGCAACATGGTGAAAAAGTATATTTTTATCATACCGAATAGAACATAACAAGCTGTGGCTTTTGTAACTTCCACAGCAGGCTATTGAAAAGATTTTGTGGAAGTTTGTTTATGACAAAAAATAATAATGCATTCCAGCAAATTATCTAGTGGTTGTAATTCATGGAAGATATGTCTATTTTGATGTGTGTCTATACATTTAAAATTATATAGTAGAGGAGCGCATAGATATGTTTTGAACATTTACATTTCATGTTGA
The DNA here is from genome assembly GCA_018342105.1 of Gonioctena quinquepunctata. NCBI lineage: Eukaryota > Metazoa > Arthropoda > Insecta > Coleoptera > Chrysomelidae > Gonioctena > Gonioctena quinquepunctata. The sequence goes on from JAFIRS010000148.1 coordinate 754,154, forward strand.
ATTGCGTTGCAGATATTGATATTGAGGTATCAATCATTTAATAAAAAATGTATATTGCCAATAACAAAAAATGGAATCGAGTTTGCTGTAAATTAACAACAAATGAAAAAATCAGGACGGCAGACATCTTCATCTAATTCCAGAGGTTTGACGTGAAAATATTATTGATTAACAATCATAATTTATGGATCTAGGTTTCATCTAGTTTGAATGAGGTACACTCTACATAATAAAAAAAAAATAAACTCCGCAGGGTATTTTGCTACAACGTGCCGAACGTGAAAAACATATGAACAGGGTGTACTGAGAATACCTACTCCATGATGATCTCCAGTCACGAAGTTTTCAGTAATTCGTTTCTCAATTATTACATCCAGTTGAAGAATATATAGGTTGAAGTCAAAGGAGATATTGTTTGGAAGACTTTTCCGTTATTTTTATTAATATGGTGAGTTTCAGTAGGACCCTCAACATGAAAGAAACATTATGGGTTAATATTTTTCAAAATGATAGCTTTTCAGGCTGCTATTTGGAGATTTATCCTGTAAGGGACGGCAAGTAGAGATAAATGAGGAGTGTTCAATATCAAGTGGTTGAACCGACCCTAATCAAAAGTGAAATATGTTCAAAACATAGAGGCGTCGCCAAACATACGAGTTTCTTTATTAAGATATCCACGGTGGAGATCTAATTAATGGGCACCAATGTACCTGCACGACAGGATTAAGCCGCAGAAATGATATCGAGTTTGGCTAATGAGTGTTCAGAACGTAATTTTATTTCATGAAAATTGTATGAATTTATTTGTGAGGACAAGCGTGGGTAACGAGGTAGAAAAAAAATTGTATTCAACGTATGTTTCACACTATACAGAATCAATCTTTTAAATCTCTCTCAATATGTTTGTGACTCACAATTTCATACACAGATTCACAAAACACTCTGTAAATGGTCATATGATAATTCCCTGTTTTTAAATACAATTCAAGCCAGTCGTAAAACTTTTCACAACAGACGAATAAAAAATTGTACATTAGAAATTGAACAAAAGACACTCACTTCTAATGATTTTCATTAAACTCTGTGTAAAAACCACGACACGTGTAATATGTAATAACTTAAAATTGAAAACCGTTACATATTAGGACATCCTACGGAAAAACTCCTTTCATACGTAAAAATATCATCAATATTGCAAACAAAACAAATAATAATTTTAATTAAATGTATTGAGAACAATGAGAATAAACTGAAAAATCTAATAAACTGAGTATATAAATTAACTTGCGGCTTTTGCAATTTTTATATAGGCCAAACAGGCAGAAATTTAAACGATTATCCGAACATAGGAACTGTTTCGTCAATGGAAAAACAAACTAGAAAGTTTAGAAATTAATAAATGCAAAACTAATAGATAGAGCCCACATATCTTTAAGAAAACATTAAAATTGCTTCCCCCCGACCTCTGTAGTACAAATGCTTGACCATTATGTTGTCTATACTTGAAATTTGTTTGAATATGAATTAATTTCAGGATAATATTCGATTAAGTTTGTTTGTCTCTATTTTATAAGTTATCCGAGTATCTTACATAACATATTTAAAATGAAACTACTCCCGATTGGGTAAAAAACTTTACTCAATAAATTGTGAAAGCTTGGCAGCAGATAATCGCCTTTATCTCACTCACGACCTTCCTCACGGTCACCCGCGCTTGCGTGCTCACTCACATTATGTAAAGCACTGAAAATGATCATCTCGCGAAGGAATGCTCTCGCCCGGATTAGATCATTGCCGGATACGCTATTATTTTCTAATTATCTTTTTTTAATCCTTTGCCTGTTTCCGTTGGTGCATACTATCATTGCAGAAGCTAATGTTGGAATAATGGAAAAATTTACCCACAAAACGAATATATTCACAAGAACCGATATAATGTCACGCACATTCAACAAATAATTTGGTGGGTTTCACGAAAAAAAATCAGTTTGGATGGTAGAATTGGAATGTGTTGATTTCTTTCCCCGCAATTATTAAATAATACTATACTCTGTTTCCTAATGTGAGAGAGTAATGAATCATTATATATTTTCCAATTTTCCAACTGATACATGTTATTAGACATAGTCTGTTTAATCAGTATAAATAAATAAATTATTGAACTGTAAAACGAATCGTAAAGTAAGTAGCAAAAATGGATTTGTCGATGGTGGCTTACTAGCATTTCAATCAAAACGGACTGGAGACTATCATGAAGACATGAACGCTGATGTTTTTGAAGGATACTTCCAGCAAATGCTAGATCTTATTCCTCCTGGGTCTGTTATAGTCATGGATAATGCCAGCTACCACTCAAAAAAAACCAAAAAAATATCAACGTCTTCTTGCAAAAAAAATTACATCATTCATTGGTTTATTTTAAATAAGAAGCCATTTTACAAAGATATGCTGAACAAGGAGCTACTGGAGATTGCAAAATTGAATAAACCTCTGTACGAAATTTGTTGTCGACCAAATCGCTTCAAAACGGAATATAACGGTACTTCGCCTTCCGCCATATCACTGTGAATCAAACCCCATAGAATTGGTGTGGGCGCAAGTAAAAGGGTTTTTAGCAAGGCATAACACTACTTTTAAAATAAGAGACTTTGAGAACCTCTTGCAAGAGGGAATAAAGACAGTGGATTGCGAAAAATGGAGTGCGTCGAACATGTGATTGGAATAGAAGAAAGAATGTGGGACGCTGATAACATGCTAGAAAACACTGTAGAGCCCCTCATTATTTATCTGGACCCCAACGACGATAGTTCATCGGACTACTCGGAATATGATGGCTAAAATTTAAAAATTAATTTGTATTGTAAATAGTAGATTTTTTTATAAATATTAATATTTATTCCAATGTATCTATTTTCATATTATTATTACTTTTATATAAGTTTTCATCTATTTAATATTAGAATAATTAATATCTCAATTATCTGCCTATCTCTATAGTTTTAATCATGTATAATTATTAGTACCTCAGAGAAGATGCTTATTTAGATACGAATCACATACTTATTACATATGAATATTTGTCAATCTTACCTAGTGCACAGGTTGGCTACAAATACACATTTTAAATAAACCGTATGAGTTCCTTGGACTAACCAAAGAAAAACATATCTAACATTCGTATTCGGATAATGTCATATAGCGCCATCTCACAAAGTCTAGAGGTACCAGTAGGCTGACATCCAACAGCAACAATGCAAGTACCTCAAAAATTTACGAGATGGCGCTATACATACGATAGTCGTCATTAATATTTTTGTGTAAAATCGCGTTTTTTCAGGAAAGACGCCTACATAGATAAACTTAAAAAGCGAAACCTTATCTAAATACAAAATTGCATCCAAATCGTTGGCGCTGTTTCCGAGGTACCTGAAATATACATACAAGAATAAGATTATACTTATAATTATAATAAACTACCTGTAGTTACGCCGCTGTCACATAAATTTCATTCACAAAACTCATCTTTCTATTGTTATGCAAATTAAGGTGACCCTAATTTAGGACCGGTTCGGGGTGTCTACATCTTAAATAACTGAAATACGGAATTTTTACAAAATATCATTGCATTAAATTACAACCTTCAAGTTGTCGACCCTGTTTAATGGGTTCTGTCATTGCAAATTTACATTTAATCTCTCTCTCTCACACATTAGGAAACAGAGTATAGCATTATAATACTAGTGTGATCTCCACTTGAAAAAGCTATTGTATAGCGAAACACGTATCGTGGTTTTGTAAACCCTGTTTAGTGAAAATCATTTAGTGAAGTGAATGTCTTTTGTTCACTTTAATATGGATTTTCATCAAGTATCCGCCACATCAATTTAAAAAAAAGTGATCTACATTTTTGAAAATTTTCGACGTTTTGTACAAACATCTACACCATCTTGTTGAAACTAAATATCACTTTGTGTTACATTAGGATTGTTTTTGTCATGGTAAGATTCGACATGCTCCAGAATAAAACCATTCATTGAATTTCCAAATATATTGTTTCTGTTAGGTTTCCTCCGGAGAAGAAATGGACCTATTATTTTATTGTGCAGAATAGAGAATTCCTGCTCAGACATTAATTTTCTGATGTTCAATGTATGCGTCAACTATACAATGGGGAGTTTCTGTAGACCAGTATTGAAGTATGAAAAGGGACCTGCATTGACGATTTCACTCGAAAAACATGATCATGATATCATGAATTTATTGATGGTATTGTTTGTCCGGCATCTCTTGTTCATCCTATTACTGAAAAACAAAGGTGTCATTCAAACTGAAAGCCATATTTCTCAACCAATTGGGACTAAAATACGATGTTAATATTAAAAAGGAAATAATAGGTTTCTATTTTCCTATCCATAATGGTATTGAGTTCTGATGGAGCATTTTTAGCACCATAATTTTTATTGGAGTTTTTTTTAAAGTTGATGCCTATATAATGAAAATGAATCCCGATTCTTTGTAAGCGCAAAACGTGAGAACGCTTTTTTAATTGTTCAAAATAGTCCGAGGATGGTTGATACGGAAAAAAAATTGAAAAGTTTCCCGGAAATTGGAAAATTCGGGTATATAAGAATTTTGGGGAAGAAAAAGACTCTCGAGTCATTTAGTACCAAAGAGGAATTAGCTCAGCGGTTACACTGTCGCCTACCAAGCAGAAGGTCACAGGAACAAATCCCGGTCAGGGTATTTTCATTTTATTTTATAAACGGCTGGACCGATTTGGATAATTGTCTTTTTGAATGTATTTATATATAAAAATAGGGAATATAGAAATTTGGACAGAACAACGTCTGTCGGGTCAGCTAGTTTTTCAATAAATGCGTAATCTCTGTTCACCCCAAATATTGTGATACTTGTGAGATCGATCGTTAAATCTAATCTACTAAACGGCCGTGCATCAGGTCTATTTTACACCGATGATTACTCAATAAAATTGTTATTCTTGCCCGAGAAATGTTACGTAATCGATAAACGTACATAAAAGGTTCATACATTTTCATAACAATGATTTCATTCAAGGAAATACTCTCTCAGTTGAATTCATTTTGACTCTTAGGCAGAGCCGGATCATTAAGCGCACTAGGAAGCCTGTGTGGGAGGGGAGTGAATTATTACTTGCCAAAAATTATGTATTACTTATGCACTTTTATAACCGAAAAATCAAGAAAATAACATTTTGAAAGTATATCTTTTGGAAATCGCAGACGTACGACTCTCTAATAAAAACTTCACAAAACTGTTCGTAGGCCTTATGCGGTCTTAAAAGCATTTATCAGGAAACGAGCCGAACTACAAGTTGAAATGAAAACAAATCTAAAAAAATGCCAAATTTAGAAATTTTAGGGTTACGTTCTAGTTTCGTCGAAATTGTCAGCTGAAAATGGACCAAACGGGGTGAAAACTGTCAGTCTTCCCATCTTTTAGGTGGTCTTCCCAATGGTAGTCGAATTGCTGGTTTTCCATCTGGGTCCCAATGTTTCATCCTTTTCCGTTTGGGTTGTTACCTACTACTTGATATGTCTGATCTTACCAGTTCTTTAAGGGAGTCAAACATGTTGTTTCATCAGTGGAGATTGTGTTGTTTTCATATAACTTTTTTAAAAAATTTACAAAATATACATATACATATATATATATATATATATATATATATATATATATATGACATCTGTGACAATGGGATGAACTAATAAAACTTGAAACCCCAACAGATCGACATTATGTTTGCAACTCTGATAAAATTTGTGTATGTGTCTTTATAGATATTTTTCTGTTTCTGCATAGCAAACCATGCTGATTGGCTTGTTGTTGAGCCTGTACCCCTTGTTCATCGTTGTCACCCCCTGAATAATTTCATCCATGACCAGTTTGAAAAGGCATGGTCTGAGGCTGCCCCCTTATCTTATTCCTTTTAGTGTTGCTATGTCTTCTGTTGTTTGATACTCAACCTTTATTCTTATTGTATTTTCCGTGTTCAGGTTACTGGTGATATTTATGATTGATTTTCGTTTTTAGTATATCCAGTACATCAGGAAGCTGTTTTGTTAAAATGAAAAATAAACAAGTTTCAGAATACAGATGCAATATAAATACAAAAAATACATTTTTAGTAATTTAAAGGAGCCCTACGCACCAACAGGGTCAAGATCCGGCTCGGCTTCAAATAAAAAATCGTAAAAAAAATATGAGAGAGTATTTTTTTTATATTTTCCATGATGCAAAAATCTCTAAACAAATACTTGAAAATGCAGTCATCATACAATATTTATTTAAATCATCTCCGCATTCCTCCTAATTATTCCTTTCCATTACTTTTTTTATATTCAAGTTAAAAATAATTGTTATAGTAATTCTGTATTTGATTTTGCATATAAATGAAATAGCTACGATGTTGGTGATCCTTAAATTGGGAGTGGTTTTCATGTTCTATCTTGACAACATATTTTTTATTGATTAGTTAAATAAATCCGTAAGTAGGGGAAGTATAGTATTGAAACATCAGATTCACTAGAACTTTCAGGAAGTTGAGATTACTTTTACAATACCATTTTTCAATAGCATTTCCTTACCTGTGAAACTAACTGCAGGCATAAACTCATGTTTTTTAGAGTTTTTCAGGAAAACAAATTAAGTGGTTCCCTATGTTTGCCAAGGATGTACAGATCATATACCTACTATTATTGCCATGCTATAATGAAGCTACTTAAAATGAATACCGTGTATAATTATCTTATGTTAAATAGTTTTTTCCATGTGAACCCAAATAACGAGATTCAAATGAACTATTGTTTTGATATAAGAATTACAGTTTATTAGAAGTAATTAGTGATCACCTGCTAACCTACAAATAATTCATGGACAAACCCAATCCTGTTCATATTTTTCTGTTTTACAATTTTGATAGATACATTTATGACAGATTTACCTAGAGTAAAATATGTACAGGCCTTTGTTCACTTATATCGGTAATGTGAGAAAAAACAAAAACATTGTATGATATTCGGGAATTTTCACTTTGAAAGCCACGAACTAAAGACCACTGTGATAGGGTGACTCTTGTTCCAATAGAATTCAGAAAAATGCTTTGTGTGACATAATGCAAATATATTTTCTGAATCTTCCGAACTGAGTAAATATAAGCAATATTTGTTGGTTTTTTTATTCGGGCAGCTATTAAAACATAAAAATCTGCTTCTCTGAACCTCCTTGTATAATGCACTAAATAGTTTTGGGTAGTAATTAGTGAAAAATATAATTTTATATTTACTCCAGTATTCATAATTTCTCGTGCGCAAAGAGTATTCAACAGCTGAAACTTTAAAAAACAAATCTACAAAAAATGGATAAATTATATTTTTGCAGAAAATGAGAAACATTAAAAAAGATTGCAAATTTTGGCTTAACCCAGTCAGTGACCCCGTCCTCAATTGAGGTTACATTTCTCTCAATATATTCAATAACTGCATATTTTTTATCGTATGGTGTAATATTGTATGTATGTAGTATTTTGAAGAAATACGCCAGTTTCTAGATACCTAAACTATTATGATAAATCTATGTTGTTTTTTTTTTCATAGTCATAGTCCAAATAAATGGATAGTAATTAGAATTAGTGTTCAGATAATGATGAGAAAAAAATCCAATTGATTTTTTTATGAGCCACAGAGAAGCAGTAAACACATATTGGCATTTGTAATTTCATACATTTAGCGCATTATCAGAAATCGCAACTTTAATTGTATTTTACAAATTCTGGACAGTTGAAAAGGGAAACATTCTCAATTGAACAGTAATTCTAAAATGTACAGTACTACCTCAACTGCTCTGTATTACTAAGAACTGATATTTTGTGTTTATGGATTTTTCTTCAATAATACGTGCAATCAATATCGTTTTCTTTCTAATGTTGATTCTTACCACCAAGTACTTTTGTCCTCAAGTGAGGGCATCATATTTTTCATAAACAACTCCTTTGCAAAAAAAATAGGCTCCAATCATAGAGCGACCTAATGAAAAAATACTGAAATGGTTAAACACTTTTTCATAGACATTGTGAGAAAATATTTGAATTTTTCAGTACAAGAGGAGAGCAGAAGAAGTAGTCATTGTATCCACTTGGTGCGATGGTAACTTTTCATCAGATTTGTGAGAACTTTCATCATATTAAAAATCAGCCAGAGCGATCGAAATATGCTATAAGGTAGCATCATTTCTTTCCATTAATCGAATCGAATACATACATAAATATGTTTGATATCTAATTTTTTGCTTCGAACAAACATGTGTATAACAGGAAAAGTAAAAGTTTCCGCCGTCATCCGTATTATATGTAACGAGCATTCCGGCTAATCAGCAACGAAGATATTTATTTAACCGTTAGCATACGTTCACATCGAACGGTCAACTATCTGCAAAATGTATCATTATATCATGTGCGAACTTCAATTACCTAACTGTATTATCAACTTTGAAAAACGACAATCACGCACACGCTATTTGTATTACCCCCCAACATTATTCTATTAGGCAGTGGCGGGCTAGCCCAGGATATGCGAAGGACTTTAATGCGGATTTAGTTCGAGAAACGCTCGCGAAACACTATGCAAACATAATTTCCTAGATGTATTGATTTCGCATTGCAACAATATTTAAAATATTTTTACCGCACTTGTTTGCAAAGTATGCTATTACTGCAGAGTTTAAACTTTACTATGCTAACGTAGTGAAAAGATCACGACCAGTAACTATATTTGATTTTGCTTTCTATAACCAAGTACATGACTGTATTTTATATATCTCTCAAATTGAACTTTCGAAGCAGGTATTGCAAAATAGTAGTTTATGCAACAAGCGGACTAAGGGGCGAATTATTTGATTTGATAATAGGTTTGTCGCGACATGAGCACACTATTTCCCATGGAAATGTAACATGAACCTTTGAGCGAATGTTGTGATCACGATTGTTATATTTGTATTAACAGCGTCATTGTTATGGCCGAGCGGATGCTATGTTTAAATTCAACTCTAAAAAAAACATAATTTTCGTGGGATCAGAAATGCAGACAGAAGATTTTTGCCAGATAATCACAAATATATTTTTCACTCACCGGAGCCTACTGACTTTGAAGTCACCGGAGCATCTTTAGCCTGGGAGAAATCTGGATTCTAGTAGCCCTTTCAACAAACTTATACTTTTCAGTAATCAAAATGTATTCTCAGTTTCCTTTCAGAGAGGTGTGTTCCATAATAATACGAAATAAAATCATAAATAATGAAATTTATAAAGCTCTTATTCTGAATGAGAATAATCTGTGAATTTAAGTTATGAACTGACATGACTTTAAAAGGTTTCTCTCATATACAAAAATTATTCAGTTAAAATGCAGTAAAGACTAAAAACAAGTATTATCCTCGCGATCCTCTCCCACGGAAATCCAGAACGAACTGAAAACTATATATTTTCTGAAACCTTGAAACCCTCTTCACCGTGGCTATTTTTATGCACCAAAAGTAGAGACGGATATCATCAAAAATGAATGGCGGGGCCCAGTTGGCTAGGGTTATAGTCTCGAAGCATAGCGTACAAACTAAGGTTCTATAAACTATTTCAGACTGATTTACGACATTTTTCTACATATATGTGTAGTATTCTCATTCAGCTGGGAGTGCATTATAATTTTTAGTGGACCATTTTGCTCGATAATTGCGAAAAACCCAGAAAAAACTTGCAATCACCAATGTTCTTGAGTATTCTATCTACTTCAACATTGTTCTATATTTGTCAATGAAGAAAATCCTTCGTAACAATGATATTCCATTTACATAAATTTCTAAATACACACACTTGACTGTCCTACAGGAAAATAGTCATAAATTCCTAGTAATATGATAACTCAGAAAATGGCACACGTTTAGGAACCTTTTGATATTGATATTTGTCGAATTAAAAAAAATGTTTTTAAATAGTTAATAAGCGTCAAAGTCAGGTTGAAACCAGCTTATGAAAACCATGCTCAAGATTGAAAATTATTCTAATTATGTCTACCTTGTAGGCAAAATGGTTGGTCAAAAATAGCTCCATATATAATTCCACAGTCCTAGAGAGTTACTATTTTACCTGAAGATCACAAGCAAAATTCAAGGTTCACAATATCCTATTCTTCTAAGCTCCTTTCCTTCCTGATAGTTAACTTCAGGTGACCACCATTGAAACAGTTTTACTTTTTATACCTTTGACCTATTGGTAAAAATGTCTCTTGATATCCCAATTATCGATTTCTTTATAATTTCAATTTTCCCCATATTGGTAAATTCTTTGTAAATTTTTTCAGTATGTATTGAATTATCAAAAATAATATTTAGGGTTATCTATGAAAGATAAATAGATATCGCGGGATTTCTGTAGGACTTTTGAAGATATAGCTTTGAAATATGTTTAATGGTTTTATTATCGTCAAAAATGTGTCCAAATTGCTAGATGTTCGATTAAAAAATATCGCCTTTTCTATAAAGACCCTGTGTTAATTTATATTGAGTTAGTTTTTAACTGGCGAAAATAAAAATCATTCTGAGCACCCTCGTAAAATATGAACGACCTCAATATTTTTGTCATATTTCATATTACAGATTTGTGGAAAATAATTATTTAGAATTCATCGAATATGAATATGGCCCACATAATCAGAAAATATCGTGTAAAACCTCCTGAAAAAGTAAAATGTCCTTTATATTGCAAATATATCCAAGTATATGATACATAGAAGTTTGTTAATTGACTATACAATGTTTCGTTCCAAGAAAAATTCCATTATTGTCATATTTCGAACAGAAATGTATTGCTACAGTGGTTTCATATGGTAGATTTTCCCATGCAATTCAACAAGGAACGATTTTAAAAACGTAAAATCTGACACAATTTTTGGATAGACCGTCCCCTACTCAAAGTTCTTCCTACGCGCCGCTGCCAGTAGGTTTGTGTATAGAGGTGAAGGTTGTAATTTGTCTACCGACTCACCTATAATTCAATTTGCCAGAAGTAACCTTTGACACCAAATTATCTATTATTTGAAGAATTTTGGCCAAGGCTTATACCAGCGTTGGGAGTTTAACTTGAATTTAATGATATGATATTAATTCGAAATGAAAGGCTAGCATGTTCTTTCATCGTTTCGGGAAAAATAAATTGTGAGAATGTTGTTATTACGAATTTGATTGACGATTGTTTTATTTGAGAGGTATAATGATTTCGATATTCTATTCACAATTCGCTATTTCTAACGCATTTTATTCAAAACACTTGAGAGATTTCAATTCGAAAAGTATTCCTCGGGATGTTCGATAAATCCAACATAATAATAGCCCATAATGAGTTTTCTGGATGTATATCTCATGTTATCCTGTTATTGTATAACAAGCGACGTCACCATTTTGTTAGAAAACTGGTGTTCGTTTTTATGGAAATATGCTCAATTAATTTCATATCCATTTATTCCACTTTGAAACACAACACAGCAATCACTGTAGCAATACAATACTTATTTACTAAAATGCGTACCATTAAATAGACTTCACCTTCAACTACTTCAGTTCTCTGCACAACAACATTACCAAAAAACTGCCGGATCCGTGATTCGCACGATTTATATATCGCCATCTTGTCTTCTCGAATCATCGGAAACATTCGGTGACGTCATCGAAATTTCCAGACAGTTTTTAGGTCAACGGCCGCTTCAATGTAAACAACGTCTATCTCGTTGATGACAAATAGTGCAGGGGCGGACAATATCCATAAAAGATAATCCCCATAAAAGACTATCCCCATGAAAGACTGAAATTCAGTACAGACATCCATAATCTGAATATTCGCCTTCAAATAATGCTTGCTGCCTAAGCACACTAAATAAATATATAGATGTTCTTCCTCGACAATGTCGCAATTTGAATCAATAATATTTTTAACTAGATAGTACAGTTTTAGGATTACTCGAACAGCATTCTGTTTCAAATTCAAACAATATTTACTTAGTGGCCAATGAACTCATAACTAGATTATATATAATGCTCTTTCTTTTCTCTCCCTTTTTGCTTTTTTCTTCCTATTCTTCTGTTCTTTTTATCTCTCCTTTGAAATCACTATGAACGTTGAGATCTAATGAATCATTACGCTGTTAAATCATATTCCTTTTTTTTAACCTGATGGAAGAACTGAAGCAGTATCAGCTGTTATCTGTATCAATGTGCCTTTTACTCACTGTATTATTTTTCTCATGTTAATTATTATTTATACATACACATTTCATTGTATTGGACGGAGGGTAAAAAAACTATCATACTATATTATTATTCAAATTATTTCATGTAACTCAGTGTATCTATAATAAATAACCAAAGATCAAAACATAATAATTTAAAAAAACCGGTCAAGTCATACCTACTCAAACATAGTTTCTACTCAGTAGAAGAATACATGGACCTCGATCACAGCTCGTTGATAGGCCCTCTGCCATCACTATAATACTATAATATTATTAACTATTCATTTTATTGATTGTTTTATTATTTTATTCATAGAATTAATGAGTCCATCATACTATGAAATAAACATTCTGTTGTACATGTAACGATTTTATCTATATATAAATATATTGTATATATATATATATATATATATATATATATATATATATATATTATGTTATAAATTTTACCAACAGTGTCTTTGTCAAAATGTATATTACTAATAATTGTTAGATTTACGTCTTATCACATTCCAAGCTTCTCTTGATGTGCTACCAATATACCCATGTATGTAACGTAGTGAAAATAAATTTCTTTTTTTCTTTCTTCTTTCTAATAAAACGTTAAATGAAGTACAATTTCCTTAATTTTTGAATAGTTTGTCAGTGTCATCCTAGTTAAAGTTAAAGAGGTGAAAAGGGGTGGGTGGTGAGAGGGGGGGGTGAAAGTGAAAGAACCGTTAGTTTTGAAGTTAGAGTCATGGAAACTGGTATTTGGACTTCTCTTTTCAATTAAAGAAAGAGGTTTTTGATAATTCAACCCTAAATGGGTTAAAAGGGGGGGTTGAAAGTTTGTATAAGAGTACCGTTAATTTGTAAGTTGAGGTGGTATTTGACGTCTTTGCTACAAATAAAGAAATAAGTGTTTCAGTGTTTTTGGAAATGCAACCCCTAAAGGGGAGAAATGGGGGGGGTTGAATGGGGATTGGAAGATTGTACAGGGGTTCGTTAGTTTTTAAGTTAGCGTCATGAAAATTGGTATTTGAGGCCTTTGTTATGAAAAAAGAAATATAATTAAACGAATTGCTATTAATAACGGTTATAGTCCAAACCTTGTGTATATTATTCTTTCAAGAAAACTTTATAAAAAGCTATGATAGAAGTGTTTCCTACTCAAATCCAAACACATACAAACTGCTAACCGAATTTTAAAACCACCAATCAGCATGGAAACTTGGGCATGTCCTAATGAAAATTAGTTATTGACATAATCCAAATCTAATAAAAGTAGATTGAAAATCAATCAAATTAGTCATAATTATCAAATTACCTTGACAAATTTCAATTCGCACATCAAAGTGTAATATACGAGATTATTTACGAATTTTTAAATCCTTCAATAAAAAAGTATGAGTTCAAAAGTAGGTAAAGGGTACATTTCAACCAAGAAAGTCAGCCATCTTGGCAATTTCACAGTAAGTTCAACAACGAAACAGATATCCGATGTAATCTTGGATTGTTGCCCATATTTGAATATGAAAAACGCAGATCTCACTCTATAATTTTATCGATTATATGCCAAAGCAGTTTTAATAGAATGAGGACAAATTTTTCTTCCATAATAATCGTACAGGACACTGAAATTTAATAAAAGGCCCTAGAGCAGAAAAGATATCTGAGGATAATTCTCATGATATGGATTTAATGAACAATTATACCTCCCACAGACACGCCCCCTTCAGCAAGTGTTAGATAATGGTATAGAATCCAGGCAACCTCTAAGTATGTACATGGTGTGAAATAATAAATTTAAATGAGTACCTTTGCAATAAAAGAACCCAAGTAATCACCACGCTACCAGCTTCTTCATTCTCTAAACCTAATTACAATACTGAAAAACAACAGATTCTGTACTTTAATTGAAAGTCACCGAAATGCCTTTTCACTACATACAATATATTGTTGGGTTAATCAGGAGAGGAGAAATTTTTCGAATTTTCAGTTAAAATACAATTGTATTTCTATTTCTGGTGAGATCAATGTCACGATAAGATCAGAATTTGTACAAATGAATACAAAGAATCCCGCACGAAAACATATGGAAATTGGCTCTCAGTCGAATTGGGTGAAATTTTATTATGTTATAGTAGGATGGGACATTAGGAAAAAGTGTGAGTTCAAATGATTTTGTATGTTTAGTTTCTGAGATATAAGCGACCAAAGTTCGTTAAAATGTCGTATTGGGGTAGGATTGACAAAGAAAAAAACTGTTTTTTGTCGAAATAAGACAAAGTAAGGATGACAATTTGTTGATCGGAACTCATGAACATGTTCAATTATAATCTTATTGATGATAGTACATTAGGGTGTATACGGGGCATAGTAAAAAATATCGTTTTTCCGCATTTTTTTTCCAGCCCTATTTCAAAACCAACAAGTTATATTTTGTTAAGATATCATAGTTTCAGTCTATTGTAGGCGAAAAAACGTATTCTGTTTCGTGATGACGCTCTCTGTTTGAAATATATATTTTTTTTAATTTTCGAGTATACCCCTATACTGTAAACGATTGACAGATCGTTTTTATTACAAAAAAAGGAATTAATTGCCACTGTCCATTGAATAAAAGATAGGGTAACATTCTGATGAGCTCAATTGTTCAATATTACCTTTCATTTAGATAAAGGGTGCGTTAAATTTTTTTTTTAGATCATTCACAATGTTTTTATTGATTATCTTGAAAACTGTTTCATTAATTTGGCCCATATTTTACTCACAATATTTTGAAAATGTTGACTATCTTATACGATAGTTTTATCAACTTTGTATGTTGCGTTTCTAAGATATGCATTTTTGAAGTTCACGGTATTACGATATATGGGGTAACCTATCGATTCAACGAAATTTTATGGGACCTTTCTACACATTCAATTCTATTATAAAACTTTTCGAAATCAATTATTTGATACTATAAACAACACAAACCATTGAACAACAATTTGGAACTCAACAGTATAGACTAAAAAAAAAATCGAATTATAAATAACGACTTCTAACATAAAAATTAATATTATGGAAATTATAATATAACAAATCGAAATGAACCTGATGAAGCTATTTTATGGTTTTATCTGCATTTAAAGACAGCTGATACCCATCCAACCACATCTTTATGACATTCATACCTTCTTGAATGCTTTCCTTAGTAACCCCAATCATATCCGCTAAATATGGCAACAGTGTTATCAGCATATGATACTACTTTGCTATCTATGTCAAGTGTTAACAGATAGTTTATAAAAATGGTGAAGAGTTTAGGCCCTAGAACTATCCCCTGAGGCACACCCATTCTCACCAGTTGTGGTTCACTTAGAACTTTATTAACTTTTACATATTGTGAGCGGTCATTCAGATCAACCTTCAAAGAGTACCACACAGTACCACGAATTCCATACCGCTCTAACACTTGTAGTAATTTTTCATGATGTACGTGTCAAAGGCCTTTGACAAATCTAGGAATACTGCGATACATTTTTTACTGACATCAAGATTGTTTGAAATTTCATTAATAACCTCATACATGGCATCTGACGTGCTTTTACCTTCTCGGAACCGTACTGATATTCACTTAATATTTTGTTGCTATTTAGAAAGTTTATTGAACGTGTTTTTAGGATTTTTCAGTAATTTTTCCAAAATTGTTAATCAAACTAATTGGGCGATAATTTGATATTTTATTTTTGTCACCTACTTTGTAAATAGGGGTTATCACAGAATTTTTAAATTGTTTGGGGAATTTTCCATTACTTAATATTAAGTTAATGATATGGCTAAGATGGTGCAGAATGTATTTTGCAGTTAGTTTTAATAAAAATGGGGTGATTCCGTCATAACCAGGTGCAGTACCATTTTTTAATGAATTGATGTGGAGGAATATTTCAATTTCTGTAACAAGAGTCAAAATACTAGTGAAATATTCATTAAAAAAAATTGCCATTTCTTTATTGCTATTGAATGGTTGTCCATTATCATCGTATATATCTAAGCTTATGTACTTTGTTTGATTTTTCATTTGATGCCTCAGAAATTACTTGATATACTTTTTTCATGTTATAATAATACTAATAATCTAGTAGTCTTGTTGAAATATTTAGTTCAAGCCTATTACCGATAAAAATCTATTGAAATTATAGAATGCACATTCTATATCTGAAGCGCTATCACATCTATCCACCTTCACTCCGTTAAATTTTAATCAAATCAAAGTACGTTGCTTCCACGATAATCATAATAATGTGGTTCAAAAGAAGGAATGCGGCAGTTGTTTTTACGTTAGTCAAGCAAGAACAACTGGCGAACGCCTTCAGTTGGTTATTACAGCATGTGCGATGGCCACAAATTACAACTCTTGTTACTCCTATTCCTTTATGCCATATTTTATATACTTGATACTGTTACCTCCATTATTAACGATGTATAAATAGACTCCCACTTGTAGAACGCAAGAACATTCAGAAATACCACAAAAAGTCGATAGTCCCGATATATTCTTCATCAATTCTAGCCTTCGTTTGATAGTGATCGATCGACTGCGTGTGTTCTTAAGATGAAATGTACGCAATTATGGCATAGAAAAAGTACATTGAACAAAAATATTCTGGGAACCATGTCAGGCCGAACCGGGCAATCTCTAAGAGCGGCAGATTTGAGGGCCAGGCACATAATGTAATTGTTTTCCAATAAATTGAAAACAAAAAAGGTTGAAAACTTTGTATTTTCAAATAGTAGGGAAAAGAATGTTGTTATGGTAACACGTGGGACAAATATTCGTTTTGTGTAAAGGAGGGTCCACACTTTCTATACAGTGCTTCTCAAAAGTCCTCTCCCCCCCTCTTATTTTTGGAACGATTATACATAAACAAGTGAAATTTGGAAACTGAATATTAAAGGTTGTAAACTTCCCTACTAGTGATGATAGATGACGAAATCGTCAAAGATGACGTCACAAGGCCATTGTGACCAATAATTTTAAATGGAACCCTACGGCAAGCGACACCTCTTTTAAAAGGTATCGGAAAAACCTATTCAATGATACTAATTTTGTTTGTCTTAATGGCAGTTTTAATGGCTCATTAGTAAACATTAGAATTTAAATATTAATTACAGATTTAAGAATCAGTATCTACTTAAAGAAATTGCTCGAAGTGACCTTCATTTACTTCCTGACAGTGAAATATCCTATTTTTAAACTCTTTTCGTACTTTTGCAAATGTGTATGCGGAAACAGCCTCACATTCTGCAACAATACGTTATTTTAAAACATCAATATTATCAGGTTCAGTGGCGTAAACCTTCGATATAACGTACCCCACTAAAAAAATTCAAAGGTGTGAGGTCCGGTGATCGAGCTGGCCATTCCGTTGAACCTCGTCGTCCAATCCATTTACCACGATACTCCTCATCCAAATACCGTCTTACTGCACCGTAATAGTATGGAGGAGCAGCATCCTGTTGGAATGTTATTTCCAAATTGCCGAATTCATCTGGAATATCTTCTAAAATTTCAAGGATTAACGGTTCTATTGCGTTCTGCAACAGCTCCAGATAAACCTCACCAGTTAAATAAGTATTTGGAAAAAGAGACCCAACGATGTGGTTTTCCAGGATACCTGCCCAAACATTCACTTTCTGGGGAAATTGGGTATGTGTTTCACGAAACAGGTGAGGATTGCATCACTCCAATACCTCACATTCTGTGTATTTACATTTCCATTCAGATAGACAGTACTTTCGTCACTAAAACAAATTGTTTTGACATAGTCTGGCGGTTGGTTAATTTTAGTTTCCATATTCCATAGTCTGGGTCGTTGTCTGAGAGTTGATGAACCATTTTTAATTTGTATGGAAGATATTTGTTTTTTTTCAACACCCTGTGTACTGTACTTCGACTGACTTCACAGGTAGATGCAACGTGAGTTGTTGAAGAAGTAGGATTAACTATTACTTCTGCCAGTATATAATTTTTTTTCTCATCAGAAATTTGTGGTCTGCCAGATCGTTTCGCATCATTAATACTACCCGTTGTTTCAAACTTACGAAGAAGCTCCCTTAAATAAGTCCTCGAAACGGGGCGATCGGGAAACCTCTCATTAAAAATGCGTTCTGCTGCATGAATATTTTGTCCAGTTTCACCAAGAATTAGGATCACTGCTACTTTATCACCTAAAGCACGTACCATTTCGCTTCTTGAAGCACTTAAACGTTCGGCTCACAAAAGTTTAACAAATTATTAAAAATTACAAAAACATTAAAAGTACCAAAAGCTGCTAAAGCAGTTGAACGTTCGATCAACAATACACAAACTATTAAATGTACAAAAACTTGGACAATTACAAAAACGTCGAATTAGGGAGACTAACAGAAATGTCAGCTTATTTGACAACTATCCAGAGGCGGAGCTTGAATTTTGAATTTTAGTATTAACTGATTTAATTCATCACAGCTTTGCGTTTTTTAAAAGCGAGTTGCCAAAACTGCCATAAACACAAACAAAATAAGTATCATTGAATAGGTTTTTTTCGATACCTTTTAAAAGAGGTGTCGCTTGCCGTAGGGTTCCATTCAAAATTATTGGTCACAATGGCCGTGTGACGTCATCTTTGATGATTTTGTCATCTATCATCACTAGTAGGGAAGTTTACAACCTTAATATTCAGTTTCAAATTTACTTGTTTATGTTTATCGTTCCAAAAATAAGAGGGGGGAAGGGGACTTTTGAGAAGCACTGTATAACACCGCTATATAGCACATGTTACATTTTTCAATCATATTTAGCAAATTTGTCTGCTATATAACTTGCTAGATGTTATCCACTTTTAGTCGGAAATTATCAAAAGATGTTGGGCGACATTGCTATTGTAACATAAAACAACGCGTCCAGACTTGCAATATTTGTATTTAACTTTTTGTGTGGTGAGCTGATATTCAATTTATTTATTTACTATATTACTTCGTGGTCATCAATTATCATTAGTGATGGAGTGGAGCAAAGAACAGACCTTCAAACGAATTGAGTTATATAGGCACAATATAGTATCATGGGATGCCTGTAGTCCCTTATTCAAAGTGAAACAAAAAAAACTCATCATTCATGGATATACATTTCCAAAAGTATGAATTTGGAGACTTCAACTATATTTGGATCTTGGTTTTAGGCTTTTTTTTCCGCGTCTTTCTTTCACTTTCTTCAAAATAATTTCGCACGCCGCTGCTGCGAGCGTAACCTGTTTTTTCAACATATAGTATGTAACATGTTAAATAGCAATTTTATTACATGTCATTAAATGTGGACCCTGCTTAACATGATTTTTTTGTATATCGATACCACATTTTCGTGTTGTACAAAGTATTTCTTGTAGTTTTTTTATGGTTAATAAATTCCATAATGAACACTATGTCTCCATGACATAATGGTTGATGTCTAACAAAACGACTGACACATAAACATAAACCTTTTTTTTACAAGATTTTATTTAGTTTCACCTGACCAGATGTGCGTAACCAAATCTTACAAGTTAAATTTGACCCACTTCTAGTGGTCCGATTAACGTGAAATTTGGCAAGTGTTCATAGTTCCCGTAACATTGCATTATGGGATTTTTGTTATAGAAAAAAAATGGCGGCTCCAAGATGACGGACGAGATTTGTGTTTATGGTCCGTTTCGATTGAAAATTGGTATGTGTGGGTTTTTGGGTAGAAAATTATGAGTTTTTTGTCAAAATTCATAAAATCAAAATGGCGGCCCAAAGATGGCCGACGATATCTGTGATTATGTTCCGATTCTATTCAAAATTGGTATGTGGGAGTTTTCGGGATCGGAGATTATGAATTTTCTGTAAAAATTCACAAATTCGAGATGGCGGCTCCAAGATGGCGGACTATCTCTGTGATTATGGTCAGATTCTATTCAAAATTGGTATGTGGAGTTTTTCGGAGTCGGAGATTATGAATTTTTTGTCAAAATTCATAAATTCAGGATGGCGGACGAGTTTTGTAATAATGGTCCGATTCTATTCAAAATTGGTATGTGGAGGTTTTTGGGGTCGGAGATTTGGAATTTATTGTCAAATTCATAAATTCAAGATGGCGGCTCCAAAGTCGGAGATTATTGATTTTTTGTCAAAATTCATGAATTGAAGATGGCAACTCCAGGTTGGCGGACGAGTTATTCTCAAGATGGTCTCCTCATTGAAGAATTAGATAGCTCAGAACTTACAGAAAAAGGCCTCCTAATAACGATGCTTTAACAAAAATGCATAGATTAAGGCTTACTAAAAGCACAAAATAAAATAATTAATAAAAAAATTAAAGACAAGCTTTTATTCAAATGCGCTAAAAAATTAAAAATAATAGCGTTGGAAGTGTGACGTAAGTTATTTCGTGGGTTATCCTTTCAATAACCTTTTTACCCACAAAGCGACAACAACGCGATGATGTGTACTTCTCACATACATGTTGACGTGGCATTCAGGACAAGGCTATAATAGTAAAATTAGTCGTACGATGTAGAAATCACAGCAGCCAACAGTGAGGGAAATACCACATATAAGTATAAGATATATCTTTAAAATACTTAAATTCTTCATGGATCTGGGGCTGTTTAAAACAAGTAAATTCTGAAAAAATAGAAGATGATAGGTACATTATAGGTTACCCCCCAGTACCACCAATCCTAACGTTGCCTTCTAGAATAGATGACGCGCTTTTGTATTAATTAGACGCTACAAAATGATGATAAAGACCATCCTGATTGAAATTCTGCCTTTACACATAATAAGTAAGATTCACCTTCTTCCATTACTCAAATATCAGTCAGATCTATTTGATGAATTTCTTACTGCGCTTAATCGATCTGGAGATTCAATTTACACCTTCAAATAAACAACTCGAATCATCGAAAGGCTTGTTGCTTTGGTATTCGGAACTGAAAACAAGCTCTTAACCCGGATAACCTACGTCACACTTCCAAAGCAATTTTTTTTTCTTCTTAGCGCATTTGAATGAAATATTGTCTTTAAAAAGGTTTTCTATTAATTATTATGGTTTCAAAAACTTTGGAGTATTTAGTGATTCGAACCTTCTCAAGTTTTTGTCGATTTTGAAAAAGCAATCTACAATCCATTAATTTACGTTTGGCATGATACACAAATCAACGGTTGTTGTTTTCACTTATGCCAAGCTTGCTAGCAAAAAAATCAAACTCGTATTAAATTTCTCGGGTGTAGGCACCCAGGAAATGAACATTCATTTCAAGGTGACTGCAACAAGTGGAAATACAAAAAAATTAACACCTTTGTATCTGTCTGTTTGGAAAATTTCCTAGAGAATGATTCATCGCAACAAAAGCACTAACAATACCATTACTGAGACCGATGATTGTTATAATTTTTTTATTATGGGATTAATTGAAAATATATAATAATTGGATATTTCGGGTTTCTTCACAAGTAAGAACTTTTCGAAAGAGGTCCCTTTCCGAACTGTGACAAGAGGCACCTTAGAAAGAAGTAAGACGAGTAGGAACATCAACAGGTAGTGACTAAAGTTTATCTTTCAGTCGCAGACGATTCCATATTTTATGAACACCCTGTTCATATCTTGTGGCACTTTTTCTACCCCAAAAAAATCGGCACAGAAACGTACTTGAAAGAACTTCAAATCTGGACTCGATATTTCTCTCTCTATCTTTCATACTGAATGTTGGAACATTGGACGGATGATGCATATCACCGTACAATCGGGCGACAACCAAGGGTCATAAACAAATGAGAGGTGAAATCAATCAAGAAAATGACGTATCTCCTTTTTGATGCACTGGATAGTATATCTGCAAGGTCGATCAGCTGATTGTTGACAGAACTGAAAGACAAACCCTCCATACAACATAATTAACAAACTACAAGTTCTGAAAACAAAAATAAATACTGACAATGTCACGGCAATAGTAATATATACAAATCTAGAGAAAATAAAAAAATAACAGGTAGGTGAATACAACATTATTTCTGTTACTATTCGGTAAGTATACAGTGAGTCAGATATAACTAAGACATTTTCCCTTTTATGTTCAGGACTGACCTAAATGGAATTATTGTTCAGTTCAGGATTATGAGACATTTTCGTACACTTGTGCATTCTCCAAAAAAAAATATAGACTTTGATGGCAAACAGTAATCGCTGAACAAATAGGTGATAATAAACCATATTAGATACTGTGCTATGCAAATATAAAATCAAACAAATAGCATGTATTTTACCATCAGAATAAAATAATGCTATAATCTTCAAACAAATCAATCACTTCTGAAAAAACTATATCACAGTATGTGAGATGAAAAAATAACCAGTAATACTGTTATGATTGGACCATCTATTAAAAAAACAACTACTCAGAATGATTATAAATCACTGAAGGTTTTAAATTAATCGCTTTATTGTCGTCATTATCGAGATTCCACTTGCCATAAATGTAAAGGTAATCAAAGATTCACGACTATGACATAACATCATTATCATGAAAATTAATACTGCCCATTGTGATTCACCGTTACTTTTAAATATTGACTTGGATGACTAGATCGACATCCGTTCTCTTGAGGGTATACATTTGGCAAGGTTCGATGACCGGTTTCCTTTAATCTCTGTTTGGTTTCAAATGATGCTCATTAGTGTTTCGTGATTGGACACGCGGTGGGTTTTCTTGTTGGCATTCGCTTCAAATAGAAGAATCCAGTGACCAACGGTCAGAAAAGTTCAAACCGAAAATATATTTTATTCAATTATAATAATCGCATCTCTCTTCCGATATTTCGTTCTATTTTTCAAGCGTGTTCTACAATTGAAAATAATTTTATTGTAGCACCTTCATATTCCAGAAAGTAATGAAAAGTAATTTCTTTCTAAATATGTCATGTTCATGCTTCATCTTTCGTGCATTAAAAAAAATCATAGGAACAAATAATCGAGAATATAAAATCAGAGAATCAAACTACCTATAAAATATAACAAAACCAATAGAAAAATCAGTACCAAGCAATACTCTACGTAGTACCAAAAAATCAGTACGACCCAATTCGAAGAGGTTCACATTTCGGGACTCGGGAATTATTTGACAGTTAGATGACAAGCCATGATTTGATAATTTCTATCAAAATCAAGTGAAAAACTTGAAAAAATATGAAACATTGTCGATATCTAAGAGCAATTTAATATATTTGTAAAAATTTAACGTAAATTAACGTGGAATTATTTATCAAAACAAATTTGACAGTCCCGATATTGTTTCACATTTCTGCCACAGCACACGCTGCGATCGATTTGACGTCTCCACCAAGCACCTCACACATAGCCAATAGCAGAAGTTATCGAGTTTTAGAAGATAGAAGTTGGCAAATATACTACAAGACTGGGCCTTCATTATGAAGACATTGAATATCGAATATTATAAAGATCTTTTCGTACAGACTAAATAAAATTCAACAGCAAAAAAGTATTACAAGAAAAATATTTCATTTTAATCGTTCTTTCAATGCTTCCTTAGAATTGATTCAAAAGTGAAAAAAAATGCAACCTAATAATTTAATCATTGTTATTTCCCTTAATAATAATGTTTCTGAATAATTAAAATATTTGGGAAATAATCTGATGAAATCTATTTGACCGTCGTTTATGAAATAATTTTTTTACAAGCTTTTATTCAGTTTCATTTGTCCCGGGGTCTGTCTGGCTGTCTGTCTGTAATAAAATCTTGCAAGTTAAATTTGATCCACTTCTAATCGTCCGATTGATTTGAAATTTGGCAGGTGTGCATAATTCCGGTGACAATGCATTATGAAATTTTTGTTGGGGAAAAGAAATGGTGGATCCAATATGGCGGACAATTTTTGTGATTATGGTCCGATTCTATTCAAAATTGGTATCTAAACATTTTTAAAGACAAGCTCTCATACACATGCACTAAAAAACTTTTTCACAAAACATTAAACCGATGAAAAAATCAACTGAAAAGCAAAAAATAAAATAAATCTTATTAGTCTTAATGATGATTGGGTCCTAAACTAATGTGAGTTACTAATATTGAGCTAATATTGCTTTATATGTATATATATCTATATCTATTGTCAATCTCAATGATTTTACTCGTGATTTTAATTAGTATAAGTTATATTTATCATCATTATTTTTACTGTGGTTTTATCTATATCTATAGACGATCTTAATAATTTTACTCCTTGATTTCAATTGGTAATTAGTATAATGTTATATTTATTACCATTATTGCTTTATCTCATATTGATTTGTGTATTTATGTCACGCACAGGTTTAACCTTTAGTGACTTTTTCCAGTTTATTTACTTTAGCTAGATTACTTACTTACATTCCAACAAGAATTCTAGTGTTTATTCTGTAATAATAACATTTTGTGAATAAACTTATATTATTATTATTATTATTATTATATTACTTTGAAGAAGTTATCAAAACGCCGCCGTGCATTTCGCTGCCATCATTTTACGCTTTACCTAATTCAATTGCTAGTTTGTTTGGCGCCGACTCGAAATTAGTTACTCACATTAGTTTAGGAGCTCAATTATCATTAAGACTAAGAAGATTTATTTTATTTTTTGCTTTTCAGTTGTTTTTTCGTTGGTTTAATTTTTTGTTAAAAGTTTTTATTTTTCAATTTTTTGTGGCTGAAATCTACTAATTATTACCTACTTAATTTTTTAATACTTCCAAAATACTTACTTACCTAGCTTACTTCAACTATTAACTGTTAAATAATATGATTTTCTACTTTAATATTTATTGTTATATAATATAAATTATTTTTGAAAGTTCTGGTTAGTTGATTTTATCACTTTGTATATAATTCCATCCTTTCATAGAATGTAATTATTTTGACGGATGTAGGAGGATCTGTCAATGTCAACTACATATGTGTGCCAATGTTCACAAGTGAAAAATAAATCATCCCCTATTTTTCCACCCATAGGGGTGGATCATTTCATTCCAAATTGAGATATGGTCAACTATGGGTATACCCTATTTGATAAAAAAAAAACATCCAAATCGGAAAACCCACTACAAAGTTATGCCTGATAGAATCGGTAAACGGACCAAAATTCAGAGGGTGAACGATACCCTTCATTTTGCAACCCTTAGTGATGGATTTTTTGTTCAAATTCAAATGGGACCAGCTGCGAGGTACACCCTTTTCAATGAAAAAAGAATAATCGGATTCGAACTGCTCTGTGAAAAGTTATGCGTGGTCATACATAAAAAAAAATATACGCGTCGACTAGAGAACCTCCTCCTTTTTGATTTCGTCGGTTAAAAAGGGAAAAATAATTTCTATCGTTGTTTGATATAGGGCATTCTGTGAGTAAAAGCTTGCCGCGCATACAGAATAACCTAGATCAAACATAAAAGAAATTATTTAAAAAAAAAATTTTATTATTTTAAAAAACATTGTTTAAGAAATGTTTATATTTTTGTACAACAGTCTCTGAAAGATTCATTGTTTCTATGCCAAATATGGGACTTTGTATACGTTCAATGAGCTTACCCCTTCCTTGTACGATATGATTTCCGTTTTCGGCCTATAAATACAAAAAGCACAAAATTTGTGAAAATGAATAATTTCTATTGAGATACCTATCATCTGTCAAATATCCAAGCACATACCCGTTTCATGAGTCGTCGGTTTCAAATCACAAAAAATAAAATTACAGAGTTATGATTAAAATTAAAAATACCAGGTATTCCAATTCAATGTGAAGGCAATGTTTACTGATGATACTACGATAACGTATCGGGTGAAAACGCTGAGCATCTCATCGGCAAATCAGAACGCATTATTGATCAGTTCAGCACCTGGTGCCAAAGAAATAAGCTTATTCTAAATACTTCGAAATCGATCAGTGTTAATTTTCACTTCAGACGAAATATTCCAAATGGTCTATGCCCAAACTATGATATTCAAACTTCTGAAGAAATCAAATTCTTAGGTACCTACCTAGACGACCATTTGAATTGGGAAAAACAAGTGGACTATATTTGTGCCAACTTGAATGAAGCATACTATGCCATAAAGCAGTTGAAATCCAGTTTGGATGAACCTGGCTATGGTCTATTCTCATCCAAGTTTAAATGTTATGGCTTGGGGCAGGGCAAGGGATTTTTCCAGAATTTTCTTAGCGCAGAAACGCGTCATAAGGCGTCATTATGGAGCTGTCGGCCCGTTTTTATAGATAAAAAAATATTGCCGGCCTCTTCTATCTTCATCCTCAAATGTATTAGGTTTGTCAGGCAAAACCCCAAATTATCTGAGAAGACTGCTACAGAACGCAGGAAATGGTGATCTTTTGAGAATCCCACAACATCAAATGTCAAATTATAAAAAATCCCCTCATAATACCATTACTTGCTTCAATAAGTTACCAAATGTAGTCAAAAGAATCAGAAGTGATAAGATATTCCATGATTGTTAAAAATTCTTTTAGAGAAATGCTATTATAGTTACCAAGATTTCCTAACTGACAATCTCACAAATAATTTCAATCACAGTGTTCCCAATTTTAATTAGGGTCAATTTTGTGAATGTTGTAAAATGCTCGCATACCTTTTATGTATGTGAGTATAAATGAGTATTTGTATATATATATATATATATATATATATATATATATATATATATATATATATATATATATAATATATAATATTGTATAAAAGGTGATACTTTATTTTGGGTATGCATCGTAGGGATGAAGTAGTATATCTTTTTTTATTCGAGCTTTCGAGACTCTATTGACTCTTCATCAGGAACTCTAAAATGATGAATAAAAATGTGTAAGAATTCATACATTTTCTAAAAAAAAAAAAAACAATATTAAAAAATTATTAAAGAATTAATTAAAAATTAATAAAAAAATAATAATTAAAATTAATTAAAATAAAGATCCCTTTTTCATTAATATAGACAGTCGTCCAACCTCAACTTCTCAAATATATAATATATATATATATATATATATATATATATATATATATATATATATATATATATATATATATATATATATATATATATATATATATATATATATATATATAATATATAGGTAAACCTGTGCTAGTTTTT
This sequence comes from Gonioctena quinquepunctata, assembly GCA_018342105.1. Taxonomy (NCBI): domain Eukaryota; kingdom Metazoa; phylum Arthropoda; class Insecta; order Coleoptera; family Chrysomelidae; genus Gonioctena; species Gonioctena quinquepunctata. The sequence goes on from JAFIRS010000148.1 coordinate 781,653, forward strand.
ATTTTTTTGTATTTTTACTTAATTTTCCTAAAACTAACTTACCATATATACCAAGTGTATCAAAAACGGTAAATAAACATTATTAATATTATTATTAAAATCTGTTTTTTTGGGGGAGATAAACAATGTTTTTTATAAAAGTTTTAGAGTTTATGAGAGCTACATTTTGGTGCAAATATACAGGATGTTTAGTGTGGTGCTACAGACAAAATATATAATTTTTTTATAGAACATAATTTTGATATCATTGCATGTATAAATTCTGAAATTCGGTTACCGCGTTGTTGAATTATTACATTTTTTTCCAAAAATATAAGGTTTAAAAAATATTTTTGATGACTCATACATGAATCCTGTCTGTGTCTTTCATAAAATTGAAGGAAATATCCTACTGAATGACAACCATTTTTCCTCACCTCGATATTGGGCATTAATCGTGATTTTGAGCAATCTTTTTAATTTTATTTCATACAGACATTGTTCAAGAATTAAGTCCTAAAGATGAAAAAATAAACTTTCGAAACGTCGATAATTTAAAATATTCTTAATCATTCCGACCGAACTCCCGCCAATTCAACACTTGAATTGTTATAGATCAAACAAATATTCCCATACATTAAAGCAATACATCTAACAATTATCCAAGATTCAATTGAGATTCTCGGATAATTATGGCTTTTAGTTTTTCCGTGCGGCAAGATAATCGCGGGCTCTTCCGAAATAATCCAGCAGATCACGACCGATCCATTTGCACTTTTCGCTACGTACGACCTTGGTTCATTACCATCTCTCCGAAACGCCCTGGAGCGATAAAAACTTCGTAATATGCGGTATATGATATCCTAGTGAAAATAACGTCAACTAGCAGTCATTGATCTTAGGAGGCCGTTGATCTTAGAGGCGTTATGAGTTGCCATAACATTTTCCAACGTGTCTTCCTAGCCCAAACAGACCTAGATGAGTGGTCGGGCAATACAGTGCGACTCATTAGTGCGAATGAAATTAAAAGAACATTTTTTCTCTGTATGATTTTGACTGAATTGGGTTTATAAAACCACAACACCTATTTTGCTATACGCTCCTCTACCTGCAGATTTTTCTTAAAGTAATTTAGTAAAGAAAACACAAATACGATTGAAAAATTCGAATTGACGTCATAAGCGTTAGAAAAATACTCGTTTACCTACACCTATTCCCTCTCTCTTTTAAATTAGTATTTCAATCACATGAACGATTTTACCGAAAAATGCCTGGCAAAGGACACAGGCTATTGCCAAAGGAAGTATAAGGCGGCGACTTACCAATCACGGCTTTATAATTCATTTTATCTAGTTGAAAATGCGCTATAATTCAAATTCTGGTATTTTATGCTCCAAAGCTATTCTCCTGGAAAATAGCTCAGGTGATTGTGATTTAAAAAAATTAAGGTTGGCAACTGCTGGTTTCTAACAAGTGCGGTGCGTTAAAATCGAAAGTATCTTAAAAAACTAGACCCTGGTTGAAAAGGAAAAAAATTTTTCAGTGCAGATGGTTCCAATCTGATTTCATGAACATCTGTTCATGTTATCGAACAAATAAGAACTGGTATTCTGCAAATAATATTCTAGAATAATATGATGGATATTCAAATCTCAAGTTTGCTGATAGTTGTCAAAGAAATGTTGAGGAAAGTTCGGGAGACATGAATACTATGGTCTGTTCAATATTGATTATTCGGCGAAAATTTTTATATTTTATTGTCAATTTGTTGTAAATGAAATATTTCGGAATTGTCACATTTTAGCTATATATCAGAAGATTAACTTATTTCAAAAGAATAACTTCTCAATGTTTTCCTATAATTTATTTGTTCCCTGTATTGCTATTCACTAAATCATTGAATATTTGGAAAATGAATCAAATATTACAAAATTTTAAGTCAGGTTACAGAGGAAATATAGGCAGTTATAGAGGGGTAGCAAACTGGTCAGCCATACTTAAGGTATCTGATAGTTTAGTCCTAAATAGATTAGTTTTCAAAGAAATAATAGAAAATCACCAGCATTGGGTTCATACAGAAAAAGTCCACTGTCACAATCACAGATTCTGAAGACCTTAGAAAATAAAGCTGAGGTGGATTACATGTAAACATTTTCAAAGGTCTTCGTTGATCACAACAATTCATTGACTAAACTTGGAAATATTGGATTTGATGAAAACTTTTTTGAAACGCAAGCAAGCTTTCTTATAGGTCATAGAAAAAGAGTCTCGCGTTGTGTTACGTTATGATTCAATTTGTTCATGAACGACATCAGGATTTCCTTCAACCACTGCGACTATTCATTATTATTGTAAATTCATATTTTTAGAAAATTATATAAATAGTCTATAGGGATGGCCTTCAAGCAAACAAAAATAGTGTATAAAATATAAATAGGTCAGTTTCTTCTATCAAGGATCTTGGAATTGTTATAGATAGTTAGTTAACGTTTTGAAACATATCAATAATGTTTCAGTCAAATCCCCAAAGTTGCTAGGTTAGATAATAAGAAAGTGTAAACAATTTTCTGTTAATTCTGTAAGAACTATGCCTCTATACTTTGGTCACCTTATTACCAAGTTCACAGTAATACCGTACCGTAATACCGTACGATCCAAAATTGATTATAGAGATTTTGTGCTTATAAATTGCAATACTAAATTAACAACCACGATCTAATATCAGGAATGACCTGAATGTACGTACTCTGAAAAATCGGACCACAAATGATTCATGTTTTATTTTCAAGATATTCAATGGTTTGAGAATATGTCCACCTTCTTTATAATCAATCAATTTCAGTATTTCAACATCTAGAATTCTCAGGAGTTTTTGAAAAATGTGTGATAGATAGGAGCTGTTAAATGATATATCCCACTTTTTGATGTGTTAGTTATTTGTGCATTTTCATAAATTATATTTTTAATGTTTTTTTTTTGTTATATTGGTGCCGATTTTGTTTTATTTATACAGTAGTGGATTTTCCCATGAATAAATGAATATTGGGGCATACACAAGATAAACTAACAGGCGAGTAATCGGCATAATTTACGATTCTGCTGTAGGCTATTCAGGCCTTTCTTTGACTCCAAATACCATGAAAAAACAGTTTACAGAATAGACTAATGCCCTGCCCTCTCACCAAACCAATCCATGCCCACAGTTCACTGTACCCATGACAAAAGCTGCACAACCATCCTTGGATATCCTCAGTTCTCTCGAAGAACTAGTCAGATTGAGATCCTGATGTCAAGTAACGAAATCACAACCCTACATCTGAGGAGGGGGGTTAGGGTTAGGATTATTACAAATTACTCTCCACATTCTTCATTTCTGGGGAGGTAGAGTTACAACCTCAAAAAACTCGATAAGAATGTTTATAATTCTCATTGCTCTATCCCCTCCCAATCTCCTTGGGTCTTACTTCCTTCTTCCTGCAAAACCTACATTTTTCTTGGTGTTTTTCCACGAACTGCATAGGGTGTATCCTTGTGTTCCTTCTCCTTCTTTCGGGAACTTCAAAGGGCCAGTTTTTTCAACGGTTCCATGAACGTTGCGGAAAAACCTTTTGTGAAGCTGAAACATTAAAAAAAATATTGTGCAATATTTTTACTGAATGCATACCTATTAGATTTACTGTACCGAGGCAACCATCTTGAGCAGATGTCCGCAAATTATTCATCATGGCACGTAGCTCCGGTGAATACGGTAGTCGATCTCTCGCTCACCATATTTGTACGCATCCATTATGCAATATGTTTATATCTCGCAAACGCGTTAACAAGTAGGATGTACTCATTCATATATAATAATGATAAATAACTCATTTGCAGATATCAACGAATGCGACGATCCTGCCATAGCCGCTAGGTGCGTGGAAAACGCCGAATGCTGCAACCTGCCGGCTCATTTCCTATGCAAATGCAAACCTGGATACGAAGGAGACGGAGAGGATAAGTGTATTGGTGAGATGATATTTTTAATGTAGAACAGAAAAAAGTTACTTTGTAATGTCGCAGAAAATTTTGTTCCCCATAAAAGTGCCATTATCTCCTCAAAACTCAAGGTGCACTATCAAAACTTCCATTATCTACTTTCGTACAACAAAGGAGGGTATGCTTTTCTGGATCCCATGCTCCCGGTCATAGATCTATAAAAAAGAAACATTTTCCCAAAATGTTAAATTCCAAACCATTTCGGAACATCTTCAAATAATTCTTTTACAGCAGAGTTTTTGAACGCAAAAAATTATAAAATAGACACTTTTGGAACACAGATTATGTGCTAATAATAATATAATATGTTTATTGTTTTAAGAATAGAATTCTTGTTACAAACACAATGTCATAAATAATAATACTAATATAAACATGAAATATAAAATGTGCAATAATTGAATTAAAATATAAAATATATATACATATATATACACATATATACATATACAAAGGTCACAGGACAAGAACTAGACTAACGATTAGAATTATGTTTTTCACACAGTACAATCGCAAATACTACACATTATAAATTACAGGGCATCATCAAAATATTCTTGTAGGTCATAATAGGCTTTATCACTTAATAGTTTTTTACATTTATTTCTGAATATGATAAAAGAAGTCTCTTTGATTTCATTGGGAAGTTTATTGTACATCCTGATTCCATTATATATCAACGAGTTTTGAACAAAACATGTTTTTGGAATTGGTAGATTCAGTTCATTTGACCGCCTTGTGTGGTATGTGGCTGTGGATTCTGCGTATCCTGGGTTTCGATGTAATACATAGGAACTTGTTGCTGAATCGATGAAGTACCTAGTGTTATACAAGCGTCTTAAACTAGGCGAGGTTTTGAACATCTCAAAAGTTCTTGCGGCGTTGATAGCATTGAAGATCGATTTCAGTAAAAATCAGCTAACAGAACGGTTTACTTTTCAATTAAACCCAGTATCACTAGTAACTTCACTCTTTTTCTCATTTTTAAGTTTCGGATATTGATAATACGCACGTACATTTTTCAATAACTGGAAAAATTACAATGCTGACTTACTCTTAAACATTATTAGAAAATCTACAGCGTGAGTCAACATGATTCCCGTGGTTCATTGGCCCTTAATGTATCACTATTTCGATTTCTTATATTTTTTTGTCAAAGGGACCATCTAAGACCACCTTCCAAAATAATTTTAATTCATACAGGGTGCATCATTGATGCGTGGCTAAGCAAAGTTGTTCTTTTCCAAATGAAACACCCGGTATGTTTTCATATATTCCGATCGGCTGTTCCAATGGCTGCTCACCGATTTTTCCAATTTTGAATCCCCTTTCGGCGTTGCTGAGTTATTCAAAAGAAATCTATTTTGTAGACTTATTTTCGAAAAATTACCTATTTCACATGTCCAAATATTTAGTAAAGATAATTGGGGAATCGTTGGTCGATATGATGATGTTAATTGAGAATAACAAGAATTTGGAATAAATTGTACAGGATGTTCGATACAATAACACAAACTTAGCCATTTTCAAACATCCGTATTTTGGTTTTTTCAAATGGAACACCCTGTATATTTTCATTTGAATCAACTCCTTTTTAATAACTCTACAATTCTCATTTCTGAAGTAATATACCTCAAACAACCTGTTTTCGAGATATTCTGGTTCAAAGGAATTGTTCAATATCACATCAACAATTCTATAGATTTTTTTATCTACATGTTTGTTCATAGGAAATACTGATACTGAATGTTTCAATTATTTTTTTTTCATCTTCAAAAGAATATCCTATCACAGCATTGGCTGTAAATACGGGAGTTTTCTCCAGGTTCTACCCAGTCAATTTATCTGCGTGCTCTTTGCAGTACTTTTTTATTGGTGTACCCATCGCACCAGAAAAGAGAACGATGCACATTTTTTTTTTTTGTCAACAACAATAAATAGAAAATGTCAGTTCTGACAATTAGTCATTGAAATAATTAAAAAGCAATGTTGCCACTTTGTATTTTCTGGCAATAATTGATAAGAACTTATTAATAAGATTCTAGATTGAAAAAAAAGTACTACTACATTACTCATTTCTAAGCATTTAAAAGTGTTTTTTCAGGAACCACCCAAATTTTCCTATCAAAAGCATACCCTTCTTTAAAGTAACTCTAGAGTCAATTAACTTTTTTCCCTACACAACTACACAAAAAAATATTCCAATTTGACTTATTATTGATTATTTTCGGAACGTTGAGATAGATGGAGTTGAGTTCCATTTGAAAACTTTTTGGGTTTATCCTCATGGACTGCTTGTCCATCGCAAATCAGTAGTGTCAGACTCCTTCCGAATGGAACCACCCCATGCCCTCTCTTATATCCGGAACTATCCGATGGCATTGCAGCATATCACAAATTGTTTCATTCACCTCCTGGCTTGTGTTTGAAACATTCTCTCTTCGATCTCTTTCTGTTTCATTACTTTCTCTAGGTAGTTTGCACCTTTGTTCATATTGATTGGGATTCCTGGTCATTTTACCTATCATAATATCAGGGTTTAGTTCTCCGATTTTTTTTCCAAGTCCATTCATTCTCTGGTTCATCTGGGATATGTTAAGATTGCATGCTGTATGGGCATTTGTTATTTTGTGACTTCCCTATCCTCAGCGTGTACGATTTGAAGAACCATACCCACTGATGATATTATAAACTTTCATAGTACCCAGTTTTCGATATAAGGCATCAAGCGCTTTGACCATTGTGCCTTACTTGTGTTGGTATTCCATCTTTTCTGCCACTCTTCTATTGTTCTGATGTCGACCATTTCGAATGAGTTCCAAGATGTCTTACTTTACATTGATTTCCTTGCATTTTAACGAGCTCAACATCTATGAACTCGGGACCGCCATCTTAACGTCCCCTCCGAAGGGCGGCATATCTAACGTCTTATCTCATGCTCATTGATAGCCTGAAGCTGCGAATGTGCTACAACGCTACAGTTGTTAGGGCATTTTAACGCGCACCTTATTTGTCAAGTGGTCACCCATTCAAGACTAGTCGCTTGACTTCAGATATCGATAAGGCTCTCGTCAACCTGAAAGTGCCCATGGGGTATTTTGGTTCTTGTTCATCAAGCTGCAAAATCAGGGATATATCATTAGAGGCGAGATGTTCATGTTATTTATTTCTATCAAACGAATTCACGATTGAAAAAGATTAACATATTATTTTTGACACCTCGTTATTTCACTTAGGTTTCATGGCAGCAGTCAATTGGCGTTGAAGTCATTGTCAACATCATGGCATGTATCTGAGAAGTGCTTTAATACTATTATAAATTCAAAGACCATATCTGGACTATGAAAACCGAAATTAACTTGTGGTTGTGTATAGATAGTCACGTAAAAATCCCAATGAAAACGAGTGTACGTAATGATTCAATCAGTCAGTTCTAGTGGAGTATTTGGAATAATCAATTATGTACATAAATTTAACTAGCCGAACTCTATAATAATATATCCAAATGAGATGACCACCCGTTACCAAAGGAGTTATCGAGCAATTCATTCATCGATGTTGCCTATATTTTCCAGATACCGACGAGTGTGCTAATTCAAACGCTTGCGGTCAAAATGCCTTGTGCCAAAACACTATCGGCAACTACACCTGCATTTGTCCCGAAGGCTTCTACGGAAACCCATTCGATGGCTGCATTGATTTGGATGAATGTGAGCAGCCCGACGCCTGTGGTCCTGGTGCCATATGTCAAAACGTTGTTGGAGGAAGAGAATGCCACTGCCGCCTGGTTATGAAGGAGATGCATACACGAGTGGCTGCAAGACATGGACGAATGCTCAAGAGCGAACCCCTGCGGTAGAAATGCTCACTGCTCAAATATGGATGGTAGTTTTCGATGCACTTGTCCTCCAGGGTTCATTGGCGACCCGATGGGTGAATGCATAGGTAAATGCTTCGATAAACTGGTCGCATTGTATATATGAATCTAATGTACATATGTGTCACAGAAACAGACACGTGAAGACTGATTTTCTTGTACAAAAATCTAGTTTAATCCATGGACTTTAACTTGGGTAATTTGACGGAAGCGTATTTTAACCAACCAATTAACACGCAATATGAAATAAGATCGAATATTCGATAGGGGGCCGGGCAAAAATAAAACGAAAGAAATAGCAACCCACTAAAATGGTACATTTTCAGATTCATATTCCAAGAATCATTCATTATGAAAATGATGATAGGTCATCAGAATTGTGAAACTGCAACTAAAAAATGCAAAGAGAACAATCTCAGAACCTACCGAATCGTATCTAGTAGTATTTGAAAAAATGCATTGGAAACGTAATTTATCGAGCATGTATTGTAACAGAACCAAGATGATCATGCCATACATATTTCTGGAAATTCATATCTATAATAGAAAACAACTGTTTGGAAAACATTCTAATTTGCCTCATTCATCCATATGAGTTTCCTGTAGAGAATGGATTGAAAAATCAAACAATTATCTGAATGAAAATGCAAATGCTCACTTTCAGATTTTGTATTTTGAGTTGCGGTCCTTTTACAATATTTTTCAGATGTAGTTTCAACGTCCAGCATATGCTTAACCTAGAGACCAAGTTGTTTCTGTTAGATTTCGAAAAAATAGATCATTTTTATCGTAGATTGATCAATTTCCAGGAAAAAATTTTTTCCAAAATTTAATCCATGTTTCCCTTTCCGATAAGTTCTGAAATTGTGCAATCTACCAATATAAGTAAACAACCACATATAACGTACTGAAACAAGGATCTATAAAAAACAGATGAACAAATTTGTTATCAGAAGAACGTTAAAGTAGTTTTCAAGTTATTATATGAACTCATCGCATGAATAAGAGATATATTGAACGTTTTAGAATATGGTCGCCATAATTCCAATCGAACATTGTTGATCTGCCTAATTCAATCCCAATGCACTGTATATGTTCACTTCACTGAGATTTATTAACATAGTTAAGGTCCATTAACGAGATATTTAACAAAAATGATATCAAGAAAATCATTCTTCCCCACCACATGAGCCTAATCATTAATCAATTTGATAATCCTAATGCTTTTAACATGGCTAGACATTAACGAGTGTGAGTCAAACCCATGCGCTCCCACCGCAACCTGCGTCAATAATAACGGGAGTTATTCCTGCTTGTGTCCCGAGGGATACACAGGTGGGCCTGGTGAAGAATGTACCGATATCAATGAGTGTGGAAGATCAGGGGCTTGTGGAATAAACGCAAAATGCATTAACGTACCCGGCTCCTTCAAGTGCATATGTCCTCAAGGTTTCACGGGACAGGGAAACACATATTGTGAAAGTTAGTGGAATGATTCATTTTATCCTTTCGAAATGCACGAATTCCTCTTCATTTCGGCGTTCCACCCACGGGTCAACTTCTGGAAGAAATTGAATCAGATTTCTATCAAAAATGTATTGAAACGAGAGCTTATTCAGTATTCTAGAAGTACACGGGTGGAATGAAACCTACCTGTAGCTTAGAATATTCTCAACTAATTCCTTCCTTCATTTCAAATATTTCATTTCCAATGTACTTTCCACATAACAACTAGAACTGTATTTATCTATTGCTCGTGTATTTCCGTATTTCAAACTATGCATCGTATTTTACTTAGAAAGCCTAACTGTACTGTATACATTTTTGTACAAACTTTGTTTATCTTGATTTCTGTTTCCTTTGCAGTGTTTATAATCCTCATTTTACTTTCAGCTTCTCTTCGTATATTTGTCTTTACCTGTTCTGTTTCTTTCAGTATTCTCTTCTGTAGGATATTTGTATGTTACTTGAACATTTTTCGATTGTTTTCTAAAATTTTCTCAGATATAAACGAATGTGATGCAAAACCTTGCGGGGATAACGCAGTTTGTAAGGACACTGTAGGCAGCTACATGTGTTCCTGTAAAGAAGACTATACAGGAGATCCATTCAAAGGATGTGTTGATATCAATGAATGCGTTGCATTAGAAAAGCCTTGTGGAATACATGCCAAATGCGAAAATGCAGTCCCAGGATATAATTGCCTATGTCCACAAGGATACCAAGCGAGTCCAACACCACAAGTTGCTTGTGAACAGGTAAAATGTCCTTCTTGCTCCCGAAACAATTTCCACTACGTTTTCTTTTAGGTTGATGTGAATATTCTGTGTGAATCCAATTTCGATTGTACTAATAATGCTGAATGTAAAGAGAATCAGTGTTTCTGCCAAAAAGGATTTGATCCCAAAGGTGCGACATGTGTTGACGTAGACGAATGTGAAAAACAACCTTGCGGGCCATTCTCAGTCTGTACTAATACAATGGGTAGCTTCCATTGTGAATGTGAAAACGGATATGTAGGAGCACCCCCTATGGTTCAATGTAAAGCTCCTTGTCAAGACGTTTCCTGTGGTGACCATGCTTTCTGCAAACCTGATGGTCAAGAAGCGTACTGTATCTGCGAAAACGGATGGACCTTCGATCCAAGCGATATAGCCGCAGGTTGCATAGGTAATCCATCATATTACTTCTTGGTGGATTTCAAATTGAATATTTTCTATTTCAGATATCGATGAATGTGACAAAGTCAATGGACCGAGTGGTCGTTGTGGCGAAAACGCTCTGTGTACCAACCTCCCCGGAACATTCGCTTGCCAATGTAAACCTGGATATTCTGGAAATCCGAATACAAGATGTGACGACATCGATGAATGTTCCAAGGCCAATTCTTGTGCTGTGGGTGCAACCTGTACAAATTTACCAGGTTCGTTTAAATGTCAATGCCCAGAAGGAACCGTGCCAGATCCAGATGCAAAAACGAAATGCAATGAGATAGTAACTTGTAAAATGATGCAGATTGTCCAGGAAACGCTATTTGCGATAACAAAAAGAGATGTTTATGTCAGGAACCCAATACCGGAAATGATTGCCGACGTAAGTTCAAAAAATGCATTATAGACCAAGAGTCCGTGTCACTTTGCAAACGTATCATAAGATGTCGATATGCTACCGATATGCCCGCCATACATTTTTTCCTGGGGCAAAATAATGATAGGAGGATGCTGAACAATTAATAAAAAAAAAGGAGAGAATTATTGAAAGTTCACTACTCAGGATAGTGGAAAACAATAGTTTATAGTTATTCTTATCCCAATCGGAACGGCAATAAAAATAAGAACACTACAAGGAGTGTTCATATGCACTGCCCGGCAAATGGGAAATTTATATACTACCAGTGTTTTTACTTTCAAAGCGTTCCTGGTACAACCATAAAAAAGTTCAGTCGTGTGGAAGAGAATTCCTTCTCGAAACTCTTCATGTCGGTCCAATTGGGATTAGAAATACTATACAATAAAACGTGAAATGACTGGCTCATAAATTAAATCGAACCAGCAGGTCCAATTCCGGTAAATATTGAAATTTCAGAATACAGTATTTGAGAAATTAGTAGCGATGTTTTAATAATAGATAATTCATACCTGCACCGAAAAATTGCAGCGTACGTTCTAGTTTAGTTACTCACGGGGCGTTATCCATACTTAAAACAGCTGAGAAATGTATTTTTACTTCAATGTGCTTCCGTTGTAACTAAATATTTGAGTGCCAGTCAAAAACACCTTATTCTGATGATACAAGTCCAGAACTAGTAGCCGTGCTCTACAGAGCCTCATTCCACGACTGTTAAGATACCCAGCAAACATTAATGAGCGGTAAATAGACCGTTGCTGTTAACTGCGGTAAGATGTCGGCAGCGGCACACCGATGTCGGTAAATAATTGGAATGATATCAGTTTTGCCGCTCTGGCTGAACATACGCATATTTATTATGGATGTTTTGAATTTAGCCAGAAATTATCCGTTAAAGATTTGCGATAATCGCGCCATTGCCGCTTTGACACAGTATGTGGCATTATGCGCCGTACCGCTGCAATGAAAATGCAACATTGGCATTACTGAATATCACGTTGGCAGTTGGCCCTACTGCTGATTTCGTGTAGTATTGTAGGATGTCAAATCGATCGGGTATTTTCTATTTTGTCTGGTCATTGTGGTTTATGGTCATGAAAAATAATCACAGCGGCGAGAATTTCTTCAGATTTGTGTGTTGTCATTCTATCTATTCGGTGAAATATCATTCCAGGCCAGTTTAAAATGCAATATCTGGGAAATATGGATGAGTATCTTGGAAACCATTTGAGATACAATAAAAATGGTTGAAATGGAGAAAAAGTCTGTTTAGGTAAATAGGAACAATCTGGCTCTACAGTTTCAGAAATCCTCTACAATTAGTGGCGTCAGAGAGTGAAAACAGTGAATTGTATATATCTAGTCCATGAATAAGTCGATTCTGAATGTTTGGTGAATTTATTGTGTATAATAATGACCTATCTTCATTGAAGTTTCACTGTTTTCGAAGATATAATGCTAGATTGTTCTTAGGCGCTTATATGGGCCATTTTAATCTCATTGAAACCGTCTTTATGCTCATTGCCTTTCAACATACCCTATACTTCCATGTACTGCATTTTAAATTGGACGCCCTTGTATATTTGCATAGATCATTGATGAAATCCCATCATTGGAATGACGCGGTTGAATAGTAGGATACCCGCAATCGCACCATAATCTGTACCATGCAATATCAGTTCATCTTAACTCTGTCTATGTCCCGCTACTGATGGCCGTCTCGACACGGGATAGCCGGGCCGACGACGTATCATGATTATGGCCCGCTTATGTTGCCTGTCGGATGTTTTCAAAGTGCCTCTAGAGGCCCACGCGTAACACGTTTGCTGGGTATCCAGCACTTGTTTGAAGACTCGTAATTGCATTTTTCAATTAAGTAGTTGAAATTGAACCTGATTCCGAAAAAGTCAGTCGTTAACTTATCATAAAAATATTTCCGGATTTTTTCCAAAATCGGTGGCCGCAGCGTTCTACCGCTCCATTGAAAAAGGCTGGCGGACGAAATTTGTCGTGAACTAAATTTTTTTCGGTACCGTTTTTGACATATTTTGAACGTTGCAGCTGGTAAACGCCAAGTTGTAGACGACTGACAACTATCAGGCTCGCTTTATTTTATCGTTAACTTTTGTCGTGAACTCCCAATTTGTTTTACCTTTTTTTTATAACCGCTCAGCATACCTTCATTTCACCCCAGGAAAAACGTATGGCGAGCATGTCTGTAGCATCGTCGACATCGATACCACAAGCTCCCGTAGTCGGTGTGCGTAAACTTGATACTTTCGAAAAGTGACACGGGCTCTTGGTCTATTAGTATTTCAATTATTTACCAAATCGATTTCAGATCCATGTGAAACCACTGTTTGCGGTCCGAATCAACAATGCATGCTCGTTAAAAAAGAACCAATGTGTATCTGCAACGCAGGTTACACTGGTTCAAGCTCCGGCTGCACCGACATAAACGAATGTATTGACAATCCTTGTCCAACGGGAGCTATATGTGAAAACGAACCAGGAACGTTCACTTGTCAGTGTCCTGGAGGAACGATTGGTGACCCATATAGATCGGGATGTACGAAAACCACCAAACCAGAACCGGAATGTTCGGACTCAAATCCATGCCCACATGGGGAACAATGTATTCTGGATGAATATCACAATGAGAATGTTTGTATTTGTGTTCAAGGATATGTTAGAGATCACGAAACTGGCAAATGTAGAGATAACGACGAATGCAACGAGCTCAGAGAGAAACCGGCTTGTGGTGCAAATGCTATTTGTAAAAATCTGCCTGGTAGCTATCACTGTCAATGTTTACCGGGTTTCAACGGAAACCCTTTCCAAGAATGTGTAGAATGCAACAGCCCCGATTGTCGTTGCCAACCACCCTATAAACTGCACGATGGCAATTGTGTACTTGCTAGCTGCGAAGCAAATGGTACCTGTCCGAACGGTGCTGAATGTATAACAATCACGGGTGGAGTGAGCTACTGCGCTTGTCCAAAAGGATTTAAGACGCTCCCAGGCGGCTTGTGCGTAGATATCAACGAATGTGCTGAACAAGAACGAGTATGCGGCTTTGGAGCCGAATGTACCAACTCACCAGGATCGTATGAGTGCAAATGTCCACGAGGCTACAGTGGCGACCCTTACAACGGATTGTGTTCTCCAGCGCAGAAAAAGTGTATGAACGATAAAGAATGTTCAGCAAATGAAAAATGTGTACAGCCTGGAGAGTGCGTCTGCCTTTCGCCATACTTCACCGACCAACAAGATGGTAATAAATGTAAAAGCCCATGTGAACGATTTACCTGCGGATTCAATGCGAAATGCACACCCTCAGATCCTCCGAAATGTATCTGTGAAGACGGTTTTGACGGGGATCCTTTCAAGGGTGTATAGATATCGATGAGTGTGCTGAGGAACCCTGTGCGTATGCGGCACACTGCCTCAATCTAAAGGGAGGATATAAATGCGAATGTCCGAAAGGTATGACAGGAGACCCCTTCAAATCTGGCTGCATTCTCGAAACCCCCGGAACACCCAAATCTGAATGTCACACAGACAATGATTGTGCAAGTAACCTCAGCTGTGGAGAAGGTTCCTGTATCAGTCCTTGTTCAACCGTACTCTGTGGAACACATTCGGTCTGTGAACCAGAAAACCACAAAGGAAAATGCAAATGTCAATTGGGTTACAGGAAAAATAATAGAGGTCAATGTGTATCAGGTAAATATTTGCTAATATCTACATAGTATTCGGAGTAATTTACAATTATTTTTCAGTATGTGAGGGAATAATTTGTGCTTCCGGAGCTCAATGTATCGCAACTGAAAAAGGGCCAACCTGCAAATGTCTTGAAGGGTCAATGGGAAATCCATTCCCAGGCGGGCATTGCACAACGGATATTTGCTCAAAGTCGAATCCCTGCGAGGAACCTAATGTTTGTATAGGCGGACGATGTAAGCAGAGATGCGAAGGAATAATCTGTGGCATCGGAGCCCATTGTGATACGAATACTAACAAGTGTGTTTGTGATCATTTGTTCGTTGGCAACCCAGATTTCCTCTGTATGCCTCGTAAGTTGATAATTTTCACATACCAAAAGTTGTTTAATGACACTTTATTATTTTTCAGCAATCACTGGCCCATCGTGCGATCCCGTCTGTGGAAAGAATGCACATTGTGAATACGGCCTCACTAACAAATGTATATGTAATACCGGCACCGTGGGAAACCCCTACGAATTATGTGAGAGAATTGAGAGGAAAACATGTGACCCCAATTCATGTGGAAGAAACGCCGAATGTAAAAGCAATTTGAATGGAATCGAATGTTTGTGTCGCCGTGGCTTCACAGGCAATCCTTACATCACATGTAAAGATATAGACGAATGTAATGATAAAGTTTGCGGCAATGGCGCAGTTTGCATCAACACCCCAGGTAGCTACGACTGTCGATGTAAAGAAGGATATGCTGGAAATCCATTTATAATGTGTTCACAAGTCCAAGGTGGTATTTGCAAAGAACCAGATAACTGTCAGTGTGGTGAAAAGCTCCTTTGTCCTGATGGATTCTCTTGTGAGAAAGGCCAATGCGCAGATCTCTGTCGAAATGTCAAATGCGGACCCAAAGCTACCTGTCAATCGGGACGATGTGTCTGTTCTCCTGGATATGAAGGAAACCCAGCTGATCTTAAAAACGGGTGCAAAATTCAAGAACAGTGTAGTAGTAACACAGATTGTCGAACCACAGAAATATGTTTCCAGTTGAGTAAGAGCACTCGAAAATGTCTTGATGCTTGTAGTAAAGTACAGTGTGGTCCTAACGCTTTATGTGTTGCTGAAAAGCATAGATCATCTTGCATTTGCGCTCCAGGCTATGAAGGCGACCCCAGTGATCTCTCTGATGGATGTCAAATAGAAGGAAGAGTACCTCAGAGAATATGTGAAAATGATAAAGACTGTAAAACCGGAACGATTTGTTCTGTAGATGCGAATGGCATACAGAAATGCATCAGTCCCTGTGAGACAGTTGCTTGTGGAACGAATGAAGTTTGCAAACTCGACGTTGCAGGACATCCAACATGTGCGTGCGATGGAGAATATGTATGGAATCCAGTTACTTCGACATGCGAAAAACCGTCCCTTCCTGATTGTGCAACCGATACTGACTGCCAGCATGTAGAAGCATGTCGACCAGATCCTCTGGGAGTTCTTAAATGCATCAAAATCTGCTCACATTTCACTTGTCCTGAAAATTCTGCCTGTATAGCTGAATCCCATACAGGACAATGCCAATGTTTTGCTGGCTTCACAGGAAATCCGAAGGACCGCAGTGGTTGCAAACCAATACTGCAGAACAAATGCGATTCGGATGCTCAGTGTTCGGAACAGGAAACGTGTAGGAAGCATAATGAGAACAACATCATGATGTGTTTACCAGCATGTGAACAGCTAATTTGTGGCCCAGATGCTATATGTGTAGTCAACAATCACGTTCCCCAGTGCCAGTGTCCCCCGGGTTCTTACATAGGAGATCCCAATGATAAATCAATAGGCTGCAGATCAGTACCATGCGTCTATAATATCGACTGTCCATCAACACAACTATGCAACCGCATGACACATACTTGTTTCGATGTTTGCGATGACGAGGACTGTGGTACAAATGCGGTTTGTATAGCAGAAAATCACAAAGCAATATGTCAGTGTCCACCAGGCACCAAACCAAACCCTCATCCGGAGGTAGAATGTATTCCAAGCAACGTTTGCAAACCCAATCCCTGCCACACTTCCGCGATTTGTAGACCGTCACCAAATGGTTACACGTGTCATTGCCCGCAGAATACTGTTGGAGATCCTGCCACATCCGGTTGTAGACCTGAGGGACACTGTCCACGAGGCAACATCGATTGTCCCCCTGAATCCGTGTGTGAGTCAGGCAGATGCGTCAATCCATGCGAAAAAGTATCATGTGGCCCAAATTCGATCTGTACTATTCAGAACAGAACAGCAGTTTGTACATGTCCTGCAAAATACATCCCTTCACAAGACGGTTGTGCGAGAATCCATTCCACTTGCACAAGCGATGGGGAATGCGAAAATGAACTATGTTTCAGTGGGCAATGTAGAGCCGTTTGTAGAAATAATAACGATTGCTCTTCAGGAGAAAAGTGTCACCAAAAAATGTGTATCATTCCATGTGGCGATCACAGTCAGTGTTCGAAAGACCAAGCTTGCGTGGGTGGAGTTTGCATGTTAGGGTGTCGAAGTAATAAAAATTGTCCTTCTGAATATGCATGCATCAATAATAAATGCCAGGACCCTTGTCAGAGCGAAACATCATGTGGACCTAACGCCCTTTGCTCCTGCAGAAAACATGAAACTATATGCGAGTGCCCTGAAGGTTTCGAAGGGAATCCAACACCACAACAAAGTTGTATCAGAATACCTACACTTTGCCAACAGAACAATGAATGTCCTTCCCAACATATATGTCAAGAGGGTCTGTGCTTATGGCCATGTAGAAACAATAGCATTTGTGCAATCGGTGAAAGGTGTCATAACCATGTATGCGTCAAAGTTTGCCGCACTGACAGTAACTGCCTACAAGGAGAAGTTTGTCAAAAAGGTGTTTGCCAACCCGGGTGTGTTGTCGATACAGATTGTAGATCTTCTCAAATTTGTTCTCGAGGAAAATGTAACTGCGCATCAGGCTTCATAGGAACACCACATGGTTGTATTGATATCGATGAATGTGAAAATCGCCCCTGCCACCCAACAGCCATTTGTAAAAATCAACCCGGATCTTATACATGCATATGTGGAGAGAAAAAAGTTGGTGATCCATTCAACGAACCTGGATGTTTACTTCCAGGTCAGTGTCGCCGTGACAGCCAATGTTCTGATAAACTTGTATGCAAACAGGGCAAATGTAAGGATCCTTGTGAGGACTCTATTTGTGGATTCAATGCCAGATGTTCCGTTTCGAATCATAAAGTATCATGTTCCTGTCCACCTGGTCATCTAGGAGATCCCCAGGATACCAATTTGGGTTGTTTCAAAGTCGAATGCTTAGAAAACAAAGACTGCTCCCAAAATCAATTTTGTGACCAGCACTCCAATAAATGCATAAGTATGTTAATGATGAATTTCTCTTTAATATTGTTCTAATATTTTCATTTCAGATCCTTGTAATGTTGTCGATTGTGGAAAAGGATCATGCACGACTCAAAATCATAATGCTGTTTGTACGTGTTTCTCTGGATATGCTCTGATTGACAAAAAATGTGTTGACATCGATGAATGCTCTGATTCATCTCCATGTCACGCAACAGCAACGTGCATAAATACAGAAGGCGGTTTCACCTGTATATGTTCTGATGGTTTGGTGGGAGATCCCTTAGGAATGGGTTGTCGAAAACCAGGTGATTGTTTCACTGATGCAGATTGTCCTTCTTCGGCTGCTTGTGACGATAATAAATGTAGAAATCCATGTGAAAGTCCAAATGCTTGCGGTAAAAATTCCGAATGCCTTCCGATTTCCCATCTAGCCACTTGTAGATGTCCTGCTAGAACTAAAGAAGATTCCAATCGTGACTGCATTCCATTTGAATGTGAAGACAATTATGATTGTTCTCCAGAAAAGGCTTGTGTGGACTCAAAATGTCAAAATCCTTGCGACATAGATAACATATGTGGTAAAAACGCGACTTGTACACCATCGAATCACTTAGGTGTATGCGTATGTCAACCAGGAACTACAGGTGATCCACATTTGGGTTGCGTAGCTGTACAGTATTGTGCAGGAGACAATCAGTGTCCGGCGGGCCTCAAATGTTACAATGGCTTGTGCACCTCTGTTTGTACGAATTCGAGAGAATGTATCAGTGACCAATTATGTATCCAAGGTATCTGCCAACCGACATGTAAATCCAACTCCTCTTGTCCAGAATATCAGTTCTGTCAAAACAATATATGTATGCAAGAGGTGAGATGTAGATTGAATACAGACTGCGAGAGCCAAGAGAAATGTTCTGCGAATAGCTTCGGACAGGCTGATTGCATCGATGCTTGTGAAGGAGTACTATGTGGACGAAACGCTGAATGCTCTTCCAAAAATCATAGAGCATCATGTATGTGTAAACCTGGCTTCAAAGGAAATCCCAATGACGATAAACTTGGATGTCAGCAAATCGAATGTGAAACCAACGAGCAATGTTCAAACGACAAACTATGTAATAAATTCACGTGCAAAATTGCTTGCCTTGTTGATAATCCATGTGGTAGGAATGCTCTGTGTTCAGCAGAATATCATAAACAGACTTGTTACTGCCAACCAGGTTATACAGGAGATCCCCATACAGGATGTCACCTTATTGATTTCTGCGCAGACAAACCTTGTGGTCCGGGCGCAACTTGCCACAATTCAAGGGGATCATTCAGATGTCAGTGCCCTCGGGGATCCGTTGGAAACCCTTACAATGAAGGATGCAAAGCTCCTGTGGAATGTTCTCTTGATAAAGACTGTCCTGTTGAAGCGAGATGCGACAAAACGAATGGAATCCACAAATGCAAAAATGTTTGTGAAAATAAGCAATGTGGCTCTAATGCCGAATGTATAGCTGTTGAACATGAAGGTCACTGTTCTTGCCGAAATGGATATCAGGGAAGCCCTAATGATCGCACACTGGGTTGTAGACCAAAACTGGTAAATTGCAGAACAACAGCTGATTGTCCATCGAACACATATTGCTACGGAGATATTTGCAGTCCGCCTTGTGAAACAGATAAAGAATGTCAACAGGACGAGCAATGTTTGCAAGGGCAATGTTTGAATCCCTGCATAGTCAAAACATCTTGTGGAATTAATGCTGTTTGTCAAATAATAGAACACCAGAAAACGTGTAGCTGTCCGCTTGGATTCACTGGCAATCAAGATGTAGAATGTGTAAGATGTGAGTATATTCATTATTCGAGAAGGATTTAAGTGCAAAAACTTGGTCAAATACTGAGGGTGCTGTATTCTGTGCCATTTCAAATTTCTCGAAAACAATAGGAGCTAGAATCATCGCTATAATTTTCCAATAAACTTTGGGTGAATTATAACCCTGCTGTTTCATACTTTTGGCTTTCAGGCATACAGGGGGTATGTTTCGGACGAACATTTTCAGCAGCTAACTATGTCACAAAAATTTTAGATAAGATATGTTAGTTATCTTTTCAGTTTTTCAAGGTAAACTAGTAGTTCAAATTGTTTATACTTATTTATAGCTTCAGTTGTTTCAGAAACAGGCCTCAAGAAACTATTTTCTGTAGACATGTTTTATCCAAACATTTCAGTAGAAATGTCCGCAAATCACATTTAACGTAGAGGCCCACAATTTTTTTAAATTATATTTACGCTTTCTGTCTGGAATGAAATATTTTATTAATCCATTTCAGCTGTCTTATCGTTTGTAGGTTACTTCTGTATTTATTGTCTATTTGTTTTGTTTCTCATTCTATCTCTTCTTGTTTTGCCCTTAATTTTTCTAAGAAATATTATTTCTGTTGGATTTACTCGGCTCTTATTCCTTTCTGTGATTCCATTTATTTTTCTCATTACTTCGGACTTTTCTCTTTTTGGTACTTGATTCTTTGCTAA
The DNA here is from genome assembly GCA_018342105.1 of Gonioctena quinquepunctata. Taxonomy (NCBI): domain Eukaryota; kingdom Metazoa; phylum Arthropoda; class Insecta; order Coleoptera; family Chrysomelidae; genus Gonioctena; species Gonioctena quinquepunctata. Next base: position 802,315 of record JAFIRS010000148.1, read on the forward strand.
AAATGTATTTTCAAATCGTTTAATATTTTCCTGTTTGTCCTATTTCTTCATTCATTTCTTCGTACAATCTTTCGTTATTCTCAAATACTGTTTCTGGATATCTATAATTTTGGACTTCTATTTGTGTCAATAGTATCATCACCATGATTGACCCTATTAGTTCTTGATATTATGATATTTTCGTTTTTTTATGATTATCTTCATATTTTTTTTTTCTATGTAATATTCGTCATATTGTTTTATTTTGTTTCATTTGCCAATATGCTATTGTTGAAGGCTTCATCTTCGATTTGCCTCTATGGCTTCATCAAAGACGAGTTAGAAAAGCAGTGGAGGTTTTCCCATATTTTTCATTTTCATTTTGTCGATTGTTTTATCGAGGTCAAAAAACATATATGTATATATCCATTTTTGTTTCGCTGACTTGTCTGATTATAAATATTAGGTCTTGCGTACTTCTACCTTTTCGAAATGAGCATTGTTTATGTCTGTTATTTCTTTTATTTTTTCCCAATTATTACTCTATTTCTTTTATATCCCTCAACTTCATTCTTCTGGTATTATTTTAATCCATTTAATCCGATATCATTATTTCTATCCATCGTTTTATTCCTTCATCTCCCATGTACTTTATCTTTCTGTAATTGTGTTGTCCCTTCCTGGTCTTTCCTCAGTTTTAGCTTTTTTATTGCATTTATCACCTCCTCATCTCTGATTTGTTCCCTTCTTGATATGTCGTTGAGATCTTCATTTTCTTTTATTTTCTCCTGCCTTGTCAATTTTCCGAAATATTGTCTCCGCCTATCCATTATTTTACCTTCATTTTTCATTTCCATCGTGTCGTTTTCTTCCTTTTGCTTTAGTCTTTTCAATATTCCATAAATTAGCCTTGGTTGGTTGACGAGCCAGAGACAGGGTTGGCACTTAGTTTCCCTTGACACTGCGACCAGCTGGGGTCTATTGTATCACTCTGTCGTCAGTGGTTCCTCATTCAAACAGGTTTGTGCCTTCAATTAGGTTCAGTAGACTGGTAATAAGGTTCTTCGGATTAATGCCTGTTTCCGGGCTGATCTCTCCGAAGGTTCCGTGTCGCCTTCTACTTAGGGCGTCACAGAAGAAGATAACATGAGAGGCTGTTTCCTCCTCTTCATCACATAGCCTACACTCCACGGTTTCCCTGCTACTCCCATGGTGTTTAGGTGTTTTCTTAGGCCGCAGTATCCAGTCAACAGACCTACTATTATACGTGCCTTCGTTCTGTTCAGGTTCAAAAGGTCAGCCGTCAGGGTCCGGTTTGGGTGCCCTATCATGACTTTGCTGTGTATTTGCCCGACAGTTTGATCCCAATATTATTGGTGTCTTCTTTTTATCCACTCATCGATCAGGGTCCTGCATCGGTTTTTGCTAATCCCATGCACAGGTTCTGGCCCTTTGAATAGCGTTTCAGATGCTTGACTAGCTAGCTGGTCCGCTTTTACGTTGCCTTCAATGCCTCTATGGCACCCACATTAAGGTGACCTTGTGTTTGGGTTGAGGGCTTTGATAGCACTTCGACTGTCAGATAGAATGTAGATGGGTTTTTTTCTATAACCACTTTCTAGATTCTTCTGAATGCATACCATAATAGCATTTGTTTCAGCTTGAAATATCGTGTAGCATTTGCCAAGTGGTATTATGTAGTCCCTTCTTGGCCTTACCCCATGTATTCCTGCTCCCGTTCCTTCAACTGTCTTTGAACCGTCTGTATACCAGACTATGTCCGCAGTTCATTGTGGTTCTATACTCGGGGCTCATCCAGATCCATCAATTCGTGTTTCGAATGGTTTTTCGAATGAGTTTAGGGGTTGCATGTAGTCTAAAATCATTTCGAGTTCGTCGATATTGATTACATGAGTGATTCTGGTGTGTCCAGTTGTTCGGATTCTCCAGTTTTCTGTTTGTTTCAGTCTGTATGCACTCATCCTAGCCTCTCCAATGACATGTAAGTCAAGGGGTTCGAGGTTTAGGATGATTTCCATTGCAGCTGTTGGAGTGCTATTCATTGCACCCGTGATGCAGAGACAGGCAAGCCTCTGGATTTTCCCAAGGTTGGTTTTTGCCTGTTTGATTTGTTTTTGGCCAGCATAAGAGTGAGCCATAAGTTACTCTTGGTCTTATTACCGCTGTGTAAAGCCAGTGCATGGCTTTCGGTTTGAGCCCCCAGGTTTTTCTAAAAGCTCTCCTGCACATCATGAAGGATATCTTGCTTTTATTGGATACATGTTGAGGATGCGGGTTCCAGGTTAATTTCATGTCAAGAATCAGCCCTAGATATTTCACCTGCTCTACTACTTGTAATGTTTCGCCGAATAGCCTGGGAGGTATGAGATCTTCCATGTTTCTTCTCCGGGTGAAGGGAATTGGTGTTGTTTTGTTCGGATTTGCCCTTAGGCTCTCTCTGTTGCACCATTCCTCTACTGTCCTCAGTGCATTTTGCATAAGCTCTGAGGTTGTTCGAGTATTCTTTCCTATAAATTAGCCTTTGGTTCTCTCTAAAAATTTTCTGTCATTTTATGACAGCCTCTGAGAAAAGCGGTTGTGATAGATATGGTCTTTTCAGGCACAGAACCCACAAAAACAAAACCGGAAATATGTTATTTCAATCAGTATTTCAGATATGTTACTTAGTGTAGAATATAAACGTGTTTATAAAAATACTCATTTTATTTTCCATTTCAGTGCCGGAACCGTGCGATTCTGACAATGATTGTACCAATGGCAGTATTTGCAGAAGTAATATGTGCAATCCACAATGTAAAGCAGACAACGAATGTGCCTACAACGAAAAATGTCTGAAAGGAAACTGCCAACTCACCTGTCGTGTGGATAACGATTGTTTCTTGGGGCACATCTGCAAGAATAATATGTGTTTGTATGGCTGTCATAATGACGATGACTGTACAAGTAGCGAAAGTTGTAGAAGTAACAAATGCACCGATCCTTGCAGTGAAAATCCCTGTGGACCCAATGCGTTATGCGCAGTTTCCAATCATAGAGCAACATGTTCTTGTGGTAAAGGATTCGTACCGAATCTATCAGCTAAAATAGGATGTGTAAGGGCACCCGCACCGCCCTGTAAAGAGAATCGGGAATGCCCTGTTGGAAATATATGTTTGGGAGAATTTTGCAGAACAGTTTGTTCGTCAGACAAGGGATGCTTGATCAACGAGCGCTGTGACAATTCAGGTGTTTGCAAACCAATATGCAGAAAAGATGACGATTGCGGAACAGACGAAATATGCGAAGGATTAGTTTGTCTCGCAGGCTGTAGAAGTAATTCACGATGTCCACCCAATAAATCGTGTGTCAACAATCAATGTGAAGATTTGTGTGCGACCCCAACTACTTGTGGTTCGAATGCAAACTGTTCCGTTGTTGACCATCAGAAGCAATGCAGGTGTGAAGCTCCCCTCACTGGAAATCCAAGAGAAAGTTGTAAATATCCACTAAAGTCTTGTATTGACGACACGCATTGCATGGAAAGCCAGAGATGTCAAGCTAGTATCTGTCATACAATATGTAGGACGTGAGTTAATACCACACACTGAAATCCGCCAAGATTAATTTCCTTTTTTTTCAGTGATAGTAACTGTTTGTCAGACGAAAGATGCGTCAAAGGTGTTTGTAAAACTATTTGTAATTCCGATGAAGCCTGTGGAGCGCAACATATTTGTGAAAACAGAGTATGTAAGATGGGATGCCGAAGTGATTCGGTATGCCCACCTGATCAAGCTTGCATCAACAGTGTATGCGAAAGTAAGTTTTGAAATATCGAATATAGAGCAGTGCCAATGATTTTTGAAACAAAAATAATTCTTAGCTGTATGTGGATGGTCCGAAAATTCGGAGTAAATGATAAGTGAATTGAGAAAAATCAAGTGGACTCATTAAAAGTTCCGGAAGGGGGGTGGGAGTAGCTAAATATACGTTTTCAGGGTTGGACATTGGTTTTTTTACGATTTGTGGCTGAAATATGCATCTTATCGAGAAAATTTCAAAAATGTTTCAACATTACCTCAAAATTAACGAAAAAAACGCTAAAAACGGTTTTTTTGTTTTTAATTTTTATCTCCAGCAAAAAAAATCAAGAAACTTGGTGACCACGTTCTTTTTTCTGTTTGAAATGAGTTGTAATTTTTTCAAAGCAAAATATTTATTTTTGGATTGTATAGGAATTTAAATTAAAAAAAAATTCAATCAAAAGTTGGTTTACAAATTTTTTTCTAACTTTATCAGCGCTAATTTTTTCCGTTGAAACCTCGACTTTAATGGCAAGAAAAATAAAATATTGTTCATATGGAAAGATATCGTTAAAAATGCAAAAACAAAAAAACACTTTTTTATAATCGATTTTTCAATAATCTTGAAAATTTCTTATTCTGTATTGCAAATAAGCGTTGAAATTGATGAAAAAAATCAATTTTCATGTAATATAATGTCATTCACATTCAATGGGAGATGCCTGGCCTTTTTGTGGCTGGCCCCATCCTTCTACCGAAAAAAACGCGAGCAAAGCATACAAGCGCGTATTTAAGGGGGGGGGGAATTAACCCCAAAACATCTCTACTCAAATTTTTTCGATTTTTTCCGCCGACGAGAATTTGCTATTTAAAAAAAAACTTATTTAGTTTTTTGGCAATAGCTCGAAAATTATTGATGATAGAGAAAATTAAAAAACAGGTTCATGAAGAGGAGCTCTATCTCAAGTATTTATAATATTAATTCAACGTTCAACGCGTGGGCGTTAATGCAGGAGTACAGCACCTCTCGAGAGAGCAATGCATATAAAATATTTTTTTATACTATTAAATATAAATTTAAAAATTCAAAAGAATTGTAGTATCATCTGAAAACTTGAAAGAATGTAATTCCGTTAGAAAAAACAGTTTTCATTGAATTTTGGTAATGTGAGGCTATTGTTAATTGAGTAGTTTTTTTGGAACCGTCATTTTTATTAGAAATTGAATTCTTCGCAGAATGACGCCATAATTTTTTTGCTTCTAGGAGCACATTTTACATGTGTACTAAATATACTAAATATCACGCTATAAAATTGTTTGAAAGTTGATCAGTTTGTTAATAAGGTATTTCTAAAGTTAACAGAATATGAGAAATCGAGTAGATATTGTAAATTTTTTCAATTGATATTTTACATTATTATCATTTTATGTCTGACAAAGGCATTTTATAACAATTTGAAAAAAAATGCGCTATTTGTTTATGAAATATTCAATAACAAATGAATAAATTGAATATTTTTCAAAAATTGTTTTTTTGCAATCGGTTGTTAAGAGTATATTATGATTGGAAATAATTTTTTTTTATTGTTTATAATAGTTTGTTATTATTTGAATAATATATAAATTGTTGTTCTTTGAAATTGATAATTGGTTCTTCTCTACCTAATAAGATTTTTTTCGGTGAATAATGTGATTGTGTATTTACTCAACAATTAAACAAACTTTGATTGGCAATTTGTTTTTTAATGGTACAAAATATAACAAATACATATACGGCAAAATGTTCAAAAAAAATTTTTTTAAATTTTTATAGAATTTTCTAGAAATTTTTTTTTTTTTTTTATAGTTTGTCGTATATGTTTGTTTTTGTTATTTTTTGTTCCATTCAAAAAAAAATAATAATGCCAATCAAAGTTTGTTTATAACATATTGTTAATGAATAAAAATTACATAATTAATAAAAACATTTTTTTCTATTAGGTGGAGAATAACCAATTATTAATTTCAAAGAAAAAAATTCTTAATATATTATTTAAATAATTTAAAAAAATTAGGAATATTTTTTTCAGTCATAATAAACTCTCAGCAACCTAATGCAAGAAAACAATTTCTGAAAAATATTAAACTTATTCATTTGTTTGTGAATATTTTATGAATTGCGTAATTTTTTTTAAATCGTTGTAAAATGCCTTTGTCAGACATAAAACTGATAATAATGTGAAATATAAAAAAATTGACAATATTTACTTAATTTCTCATATTTTGTTCACTTTCATAATCAACTTTTATTCAATTTTATAGCGTGATATTATCGAGTACACATGTAAAATGTGCTCCAGAAAGCAAAACAGAATATGAAGTCATTCTGTGAACAATTATTAGGTTTTTAATAAAATCGGTAGTTCCAAAAAAATTACTTGATAAACAATAGCCTCATATCATCAAAAGCCAATGGAAAAATTATTTTCCATTGAAATAACATTATTTCAAGTGTTCAGCTAATAGTATTATTATTTTAATTTTTTTTTCTTTTAAAATCCTGTGACGTTAACATATTTCCCTTGATATTTTAAATACAATGACAGTTATTGTGGCTGGTTGGATTAGCTCTACTTCATGTTCATATAGATGGGCAAATAGATGTTTCAAGTGTTATTGAAAGATTTGCAAATAAGAAATACAGGAGACTGGTTTTCATTTTGTGATTTTTATTTTAACGAGAGAAATCTTTGTTTTTGTTCCTACTTATAAGTATATGCCTATATATCTTTCATTTTATTACATTTTGTATTTTTGTTTGAATTTGAAAGAAAAAAAATAATTATGTTTTGTGCCTATAAGTAGAGGTATTTAACTTTTTATAGCATTACCACCCCCCCTCCCAAGCATAATTCCTAGATACGCCACTGTCTTGAAAGATCGTGTTTCACCCTGTTTTTAAGGAGAGTTTGAATAACTTTCCAAAATTTATTATAGCCCGTGAGATAAGCAATCACATATGATTATATTCCTGAATTATTTATGTTTTTTGCGCACTTTCTTTTTTTTAACTTTTGTCCAGTCAGATTGAACATCGGAACCACTGTGCACCGTGTAGTTGATAATCAGTAGTAATACTATACGTACTTCAAAATAATCAGGTTATACATCGATAACTTGTTGCATAATTACAAAGAGTGTTAGTTTGACAGTTTAAATAATCCGACCGCGAAGCGTATTGTATTTGATACGATTATCTTTTGAGTAAATTAAGTAAATATAAACAATTCATTAATTTAAATACAAATTGGTACAATGAAAATTACAATTATTATATACCACGTTTTTTTTAACTGAGTTATTATCTGCGCTGGAAACGTGGCTACTGCTCATTGAAGTGCTGGAAATACCGAAGGTGTTATTACTTGAACCTGTAGCGTTTTTAAAATTGGATCTCATCTTATTTATTATGTTTTGGTGATGTTGTTCATCTAACTGTAGGTAGGGTTTGTTAGAATTGCTATTACCATGTCCTGTTATTTTAATAAGTTCTTGTTCCGATACACCTGCTTTTACCAATTGTGAAACAGCAGTGGCTCGGTGAGAATGATTTGAAAATGTTTTGTTTGTCATATTTAAATTTGCCAATTCTGCAGACTTTTTGGTCCATTTACTAATTTCGTGTACTCCAATTGGCATATTTTTGTACCAGCCAAGGGTTTTTTATTTTCTCCAGTTAGGATTCACTGTCAGAAATAACCTATCTGTTTCATTACAGATATTTTCGCTTTTTTTATCATTAGTTTATCTAGAAGTCTCACTGGTCAACGACTTACTTCATTATGATTGGAAACAAGCCATTTATTATTAGCCCACGGTTTTGCTCCTCCCTGTGTGGTTTTGGTAAAAATAGGATTATATTGTATTCTACCAGTTGGAGTATCATCATTTCCAGTTCCCTTTTGGAAATAATGAGTCAAGCATGACGCTCCTTCATTTCCTCTCCACGCAAGTTCTACAGAAGCAATTAAGAAAAAATGTAATTGTAATCATTCCGATGTTTTTTTATCCCACGCTTCTATCATTGCCATGTACTTGGTATCTTCAAATGGTGGTGCACTCTTGTCCGGTAACATTTGAAGTTCCCTTCTTTTTGAATTTCTTGCGTTTCCTGCGGCTAAAAATATGGAACTAGAGAATGGATCAATTACTCTATTAAACTCCTTCATATTGTATTTGTTCTGCCGTTACGTTCCACATCGTTTTAAACACATTTCCTTTATAATTTTATCCATTATCTTTTCGCATATTAAAAGCCTAATCTTTCAAAATGGATGCAATCATTCCAGTGGAAATTGATTCATTTAGTAAATAGTTTCTTTCACTACAAAACGTAAGAAATTGTTTCCATACGTACTTTTTTGTTTCCACTGCATTATGAGGCTCAGTATTTTGTATACTTTCGTCTATTGCATTTAATGATAAATCTACGAATCGACTCATTTTTGAACAATTATTGATAAACGTCAAAATTTGAAGGATCCTGTTAGCTTGTGTCGATGTGGTTACTACGGAAATAAAATTATTGTAAAATTTTCGATTGGTGGAGCTACTCTAAGTATAATTAGGTATTATCGAAATTATACAAGGTAACTTAACTGAATTGAACGTTCTGATTGGTTAAAAATTACACGACAAAAATAATCTGGGGTATATTATATATTTTTTTATTTTTAGATCCTTGCGAAAAAACAACGATATGTGGTACATGTGCAAATTGCACAGTGAAAAATCATGTTGCGCAGTGCAGCTGCCCAATAAACTTCCTGGGTAATCCTTTGGTGTCTTGTACACAAGCGGCGACTAGGTGTAATTCCAAATGCGAGTGCGATGAAGTTGGCTACTGCACCAAATCTTGCGAGTCGGTATCAGACTGCTCGTGTGGCGAAACATGTGTGGGAAGTAAATGCCGAAACAAATGCACATCGCAATCATCATGTGCCCAAGGCCAAATATGTTCGAGAGGAGCTTGTCTTTCAGGGTGCAGAACTAACAATGACTGTCCGATTTCCGAAATGTGCAAAAACAAAAAATGTGAGAATCCTTGTAAATCACCAGGTGCATGCGGCAAGAATGCTGTATGCGAAGCTGCCGATCACAGAAAAGTGTGTCTATGTCCCGATGGATTCCGAGGTGACCCTTCGAAAGCATGTAACCCGTTCGAATGTAGAGAGGATAAAGATTGTGAATCGAACAAAAAATGTGGCCAAGATGGGGTTTGCAGGAATCCCTGTTTGGAAAAGGGAATTTGCGGTGCCAATGCTCAATGCCGTGTCTCGGATAGAAAACCGCTGTGTTCCTGTCCTCCGGGATATATTGGAAACGCATTCATCGAATGCAAACAAGGGGGAAACGAAGGCTGCTCGAAAAATCCTTGTGGAGAAAACGCGAAATGTAAAGAGATTCAAGGTGTTCACGAATGCATTTGTAATCCTGGTTGTTCGGGAGATGCACATCGAGGCTGTATTTGTGAAGACAAATCGCAACATTTGTGTAAGAACAAACTGTGTGGAGTTGGAGCACTATGCAGAGTTATGAATGGAAAAGAGGCGCAATGTTATTGTCCATCGGATAAACACTCAGGAGATCCCACTATCGAATGTGAGTACATAGATGATTCAGTACTTCTATATCGGCGAAATAAAAAAAACCCGCCCGACTAATCGAGAAATAATCCAGAAAAAAATATGAATAGTACATAATACATTTTTTTTGAACTAGGATTACTCATTTCATAATTCAACATATTTTCCTCGGATCCAATCTTTAAATTAGTTTGAGGTGTTCGAGAATCGCAAATTATGAAAAACAAAGTACGTTTGAAATCTTGATATTAACAAATCTTTATTGCCAAGGAACAGTAGTTAATGCAAGGAATATATATATAAACAGTTCAATAGAAAAGAGAAGAAATTAAAAAATGTTAATTAAGATTTTTTGTGGGAATTTTCAATATTCTTTATGTTACTTGGTTATTCATTATAAATGATAATTATTTCCTTATAGACTTCCCGGAGAATGTGGATCTGTTTTTGTTTTGTTAATAGTTTATTGGATTGTCTAATTTGATGATTGGGTATATCACTAGACTTCGGAAATTTCAAAATAGTATGTTTTTCTCATTGAAAACATATTGTATAAACGTGCATATTCCTAATACAGCGTTTTGTCCAAAATATTTCATCAATACAGTGTTGCCGCTTCTATCAGAAAGTAGTATCTACTTTGTTATTTTTAATGAAACACACCGTATATTATATAATTTTTGGAATCTTTATAGGATTCCTCATAACTTTCCCTGATAATTCTATATACCTATCTGTGACAGTTTTCGCGATGGAAATTATTTTGTCAAATTTTTGGGCAAAACCTAACTATTGAAATATATCGATTCATTTCACAATGCAAATTTACAAAATATTGCAAATTGGGGCATAAGACCATTAATAATCCTGCCGATAAACCGGATCTCAGTTTCAGCATACTGGGAGGCTCAAAAGTAAGTTCCTTCCGGAGACTCATGAAAATGACTGAAACTCAGTTTTTCAAATGGAATACCCTGTATATTATTACGTAGTTCGAAAGCTGTGACATTTTCCTATCTAATTTTGTATACTCTCCCTATACCTATTTCGTACAGTTTGTGCTATGATCATTTATGTTATGAAATCGTTTTCAATAAAATAATTATTGGATAGTGATTTACATAGTAGGCTTCGTTCTGACAAAGAACTGACATTGTCATCCTGGATTCAAGTTCCGCAGGTGTGAAAGTAGTATGGCAGAAAATAATTATTCAACATTTATGATCAATGTAACAAAAATATCAGCAGAACATGCAGAGAGTTCTATCAAAGTATCATGATTCACCTTGAATGAATTTGAGAAAAATCATTGGATTGAGTAGAAATTTTGAAATGTTTGGATAATCTTTGGAAGCAACAGGTTATGAGGACAACAAATAAATGTTTTGGCATACTTCTACGGCAATCCTCAAGCTTCCATTCGTAGTGCAATTCATGATTTAGGTGTGAATTTTTCATCAGGTCATAGAATTCTGAAGAAACATGGAATGCATGACTACAAATTTCATAAGCTCTCAGGCCCCACGCTCCACAAAGGATCGAACTATGTGAAATGTTGATGGTGATCTTCTCAAGAAGATAATATGGACTGTTGAATCAAAATTTTTGAGAGAAGGTATTTTCAACAGTAGAAATCTTCATTACTGGGCAAACGAAAACCCTCATGTCATAAGAGAAATGGGATTTCAAGAAAAAAATAATTTGAACGTTTTCTGTTAAATTATGGACTTTTCAATTGCGCTTTTTGATATATGATGAAAACCTTGATGCTCGGAAATATTTGAATATCTTGCGGACAACGGTTGGGGATTTTATTGAAGAACTGACACTAGCACAATATCGAACATGTTGGTATCAACTTGATGGAGCTTCGGCTCATTGCACAGTAGAAGACGTTTGGGTCCATGGAACTGGCCTCCTGGATCCCCTGATCTTACACTCCTTGACTTTTATATGAGAACACCGGTCAACACAAGGGAGGAATTAGAACATCGACTGACTCGAGCGTTTCTGGAATTAGATCAAAATGAAATTTGGAGAGCCACAATTGACGACGTTGATTTTCGCAAAAAAAAAGGGTTTGGAAACTAATGGTTAACATTTTGAACATTTATGGAAATGATTCAGCACCGTCACATCTTTCTACATGTATTTATTTATTTACACATGTTCGACGTTGATACTTTTTGAATTTCATAAATGATCATAACTCACAAACTGTACGAGATAGGTATACAAAATTGAAGGAAAATGTCACTGCTTTCCAAATAAGCAATAATATACAGGGTGTTCCATCAAATAAACTGAGTTTCAGTTACTTTCATTAGTCTCCAGAAGGAACTTACTTTTGAGCCTCCCTGTAGCTGAAACTGAGATCCAGTTTACCGGCAGAATATTTAACAGTCTTATGCAGCTATGACCCAATATTTTGTGAATTTGCATTGTGAAAAAATCGTTATTTTTCAATGGTCTGCGCACGAACGAAGGAATCCAATCGTGACGATCGTGCACAATCAACTAATCACCATTACAAATTGAAGAATATATATATATATATATTATGGTGTTTTTTTAAGACATTTTTTTTTTGTTCTCAACCGAAAATTTTGTTGGAAATGTCTAAAAAAAAACACTGAAAATTTGAGCTATTAATATTAACATCAAGTACTTTCCCAGAGCATGGAAAGATTTCCCATTTAAAATACACGTAAACTTTTTTTTGTTTTCATTTTAAATATCTACAACTCAGTGGCATTACATGCTATCATATCGTACCGAAGCGCTTACTCAGGATTACATGCTCTACAAAAGTGCTTATTGCGACGTAGCTTTAATCTGCACCTGTAAGATTGTACGGGTCACTAAACCTGATTTTTGTAGAAAATTCTTATTTTTTGACGTTTCTTCATGACAAACAATTATAGGCAATTTAATTTCCTACAAAAAAAGTCCTATAAACCGAATTGCTAAGATTGATATTTCTAGAGATATAAAGCGTTCTTTGTCGTAATATGAAATTTTTGAGAATTATCGAATCAAACTTTTCATATTACGACAAAGTTAACGCTTTATATCTCGAGAAATATCAATTTCAGCGATTCGGTTTATGGGACTTTTTTTAGGAAATGAAATTTCCTACAGTTTGACATTTTTCCATAAATCCAGTCATTTATGAAGTAATGTCAAAAAAATAAGAATTTTCTACAAAAATCAGATTTAGTGACCTCTACAATCTTACAGGTTTATATTACAGTTATACGATATGATAGCATGAAATGCCGCTGAGTTATAGATATTTGAAGAAAAATATCAAAGTTTACGTGTATTTTGAATGGGAAATCTTTCCACGCTCTGGGAAAGTACTTAATGTTAATATTAAGGGCTCAAATTACCAGAGTTTTTTTTACATTTCTAATAAAATATTTGGTTGGGAGCAAAACCCTAATATATATACTATAACCCAAAAATTTGGAGAAGTTTGAAATGTTTATTTGTCCATTACCTACCCATATTGATTCTGCAGAATATCCAAATATTTTTTTTCAATGAACTTATGTAAAGATTTCTAGTCAGATTCCATTTGTTTTCGAAATATACTAAGGTGGTACCATAAAAAAAATATTTTTCAAATATGGTTCAACGGAATAGAATATATTAAAAACAACACAGGTCCAAATATTGATCCATGCGGGATTCCACAAACAATATTGCGGGATTACCTTCTACTATTATCAATACACACAAATTAACTTTACCCATTGCCTTTATACCAATTTTTGTTGTTGATACAATTGCGTGATCAACAGTAACAAATGCTTTACATAATCTATAGACCAGAGTCCATACTTTTATCCTCCTTTATTTCTTACTGAATGTGAGAAATCAAATCTAATGCAGCTTTATCTACTGAAACCAAACTGATTTGGATAGAAATAAATATTTATTCATTGTTATTCATGACTTTTTAAGAATTTTGGAAATAACTGGTAGTATAGAAATTGGAGTAACTTTCGGAATTTTGTGTTGTTTGAGAATTGAACCATATTCAAAAGAAAAATTTATAATCTTTCCAAGTATTGGTGCCACTTCTGATTTAATCATTTTGATAATTTTAGCGTTAATTTTTTCAAGTCCGGGGCTTCAATTTAATGCATTTGACCTCTCTAATTACAATGCTAATGGTAATTGTAGGTGGTAACAGTTGCACGTCGACCTCATTAGATCTATTGTGCCCCTCCTCTTCCTGCTATAGCATCCCCTCGAGCTGCAAATTCCTGAGGAACTCGAGGATTTTGAGGGGATCACTGTCACCAACTTTGTAATTCTGTCAGTATTCATAAAAAAATCATCTCAAATGAATTCGAGGCACACTTATTTTCTAGGAAATCAAAACGAGAGTAACTAAAAATGCACATAAATTAATTTCCTTAGTAAAACAAAAATATCATAGACCAGCCTTATTCCGTGGATTAACATATTTTTTTTTTAGGTTCATCTGAAAAAAGTGTATCAGACTGTAGAACAGAAGGATGTGGTAAGAATTCTGAGTGCATCCGTGAGCAGGCATTTTTCGTTTGCCGTTGCCTACCAGGGTACTCTGGTATACCCGAGAAAGGTTGTAACAGAGGTAAGTGTGGACGATACATATCACACACTCCAAATTATCCATCTACATTGTATACAGTACATAGGCTTTCTGCTCGAATAATGCAGTTATTCATAAGATACGATTATAATATACACCAGTTCTGTACAGAGTTTTTGCACGTTTTTACTTAAGATAGCCGATTCAACTGATGTTCAATTGAATATCTATTGGTATTGTTCAGGTCGGTCGAAGTATATGTAAATATTGTACTAGTTGTTGGCGAATATGAACACAGCTCGTCATGTGGAATGTACACTTCAGGGTTCCAATCTGCCTGTCACACAATCCTGATAAGCCCACGCTTCCCATCACCCAGCCACATTCCACACAACTCAGTGCAATCAGTTGGTAATATTCAAAAAATGATGTTCAGCAGAGGGTATGATGGATGATAAGTCAGATTGGGAACTATGAAAGGAGCATTCTCACATTGATTTGTATATTAGCATTGATCTCTTTTACCCGGCTAAAAGCTGCTTGTAAATACTGCCGCTTGTTCGGTCACGTTGAGATGGCCTCTTTCATTTCTCTCATTCTCTGACTGTCTTTATCACACCCGCATGCGATGTTGTGTTTTGTGAGATTTACTTCCTTTCACGGTTCTTATAAATGCTTTCTTTTCTTGCCCACCCTGATGTTTCCATAGCTGCCGAATGTAACACTGACTTAGAGTGTCCCCAAGAGAAAGCATGTATCAACTTCCAATGCATAGACCCTTGTACACTTAGAGGAGCTTGCGGACTGAATGCCCTTTGCGAAACCATACTTCACAGACCTCGATGCTCTTGCCCGGAATGTCACAGTGGCTTAGCAAGTACAGCATGTCATCCCGATCAAAATTGCCTATCTATGCGCGGAAGCCCGCCTACAACTTGCAAATCAGATTTCGATTGTGCCGATGCCCTGGCCTGTGATTACTCAACTAAAGAATGCTATGATCCATGTGAAAACCCTTCTTTCAAATGCCAGGGTAATAAGAAATGTGAAGTACACCGTCATAGACCCACGTGTGTATGCAACAGAGGATTCGTAGTCAATGAATTCGGAGAAATTTCATGTGCTCCCGATCACACGGAATGTTATGGAAACAACCAATGCCCTTCGAATAAGGCCTGTATCGAAGGACTCTGTCAAAACCCATGTACGGTCACTCTCAAATCTCCCTGTCCACCAGAAAAGGGCTGTGATGTCGTGAACCATAAACCTGTGTGCATATGCTTGAAAAACTGTAGTCCTTCTCTGTCCATATGTCTGAGAGACAATGGCTGTCCGCCAGATCAATCGTGTAGAGCATTCCGATGTGAAGATCCCTGCATCACAGCCAACTGTCCCGAAAACACACCTTGCTATGTAGAAGATCACAAACCGATTTGCAAGTTCTGCCCGCCAGGATTCAAAACCGATGCTAAATACGGATGCGTCAAAGGTAAAAACTGATTCGGGTGCAAACTTTTTAGTGCTTGTCGACAAATGAAAGGATGAGTTCCATTGCTTTCGGTTACAGGATGCAGTAATAATTCCAACTTTCTATGTCCTATCGTTTCTCTGCTATACCATATCCGAATGATAATCTCCACAACTGCCTTCTTCTTTTCAAACTTCATCTCTGCTATACCTGCTACTTTTTGGGTCATGAATCTATTCATGAAATACCGCCAAATGTTTTTTTTTCAAAATAATGGTATCAACTAATAGTTCTTCAGCCTCTTACTAAGTTGGGTTTGGGGGCATATCAAAGTATGACTCGGTTGCAGTTTGTATTTCTCTGAACGTGTTATGTGAACAGAGTATTTGTGTTCTACAATCCATATGATGTAAGAAGAGAATAATGTTCAAATTACATAGAATACTCAGCTCATGACCACTCTTCCCAAACAGGAACTTTCCCCATGATTTTCAAATAACCAATACTTTAGAGAATTGGTGGGATATGTAGCAGTTATTTTCTTCACCAATTATAATTGTTCCAAAAACATATCAAATAAACGCACCACGTATCAAGCTGCCACTACAAAGCTATGAAACTGGATCAACAGGAAACAATTGGAATTTCTATATGTATATGTATATATAGGGTGAGTCAACAGAATTCCCATGGTCAATTGTTCGGTTGTGAATCACCATTTAGAGTTTTTATATTTTTTGTTTCCAAACGGACGATTTAATACAACCTTCCAAAATTATTCTCATTCATACAGGGTGCATCATTGAAGCGTGGCTAAGCAGAGTTCATCTTTTTCAAATGAAACACCCAGTATATTTTCGTATATTCCGATTCGCTGTTTCATTGACTTTTCAACGATTTTTTCAGTTTTGAATTCCGTTTCAGCGTTGCCAAATTATTTAAAAAAATCTATTTTGCAAAGTTTTTTTTTCGAGATATTTAGTGAAGATAATTCGGGACTCGTCACTCGATATGGTGATGTTAGTTGCGAATACTGTGAATTTGGAATAAATTGTACAGGATGTTCGGTACAACAACACATTTTCAAACATCGGTATTTTGATTTTTTCAAATGGAACAGCCGGTATATTTTCGTTTCAATGAACTCTTTTTTAATAACTCTACACTTCATTCTCGGTGTCATGTTCCGAAAACAACCCGTTTCCGAAATATTCTATATCCAGAAGATGTGTATTTTTCCACAGAAAATATTGACAATGTTCGTCTTTTGAATCATATTTGGAATTTAACTTTACATAGAAAATCATACCTATTAACCCAATGATAATACAAAAAATAATCTTGATTCGAATCCAACAAAAGAAAACGATAATCGATGCAGCAAATGTTCAATGTGCTTGCACTTTCCACCAAAACACTCTCAATCTATTTCGGAAATTATTCTCCACACGTTCCAGCATTTCTTCTGAAATTTCCCTGAGAGCATTACGGATTCTTGTTTCCATATTTCCAAAAGTTGTAGGCTGAGATTGAAAGACAACCTATTTAATGTATCCCCAGAGAAAAAAATCAAATTTTGAGAGGTATGTAACCTTGGAGGCCACTGAACTGGTGCTCCTCTACCTATGTATTTTTCATGGAATTTGTTATCAATGTGATCCCGCACAACAGTCTTGTGATGTGTAGGCGCACCATCTTGCTGTAGCCACATTCTCTGCCTTATTGCCAATAGAATCTCATCTAATAAATTCGATAACTGACTTAACCTTAAATATTTTCTTCCATTGAGATGACCGTTAAAAAAATGGTCCAATTACTCGCCGTCCAATGATACCTCCCCCAACATGCAGTGACCAACATTGTTGGTGATTGACATATCTAACAAAATGAGGATTTTCAGTTGCATGATAGTGCATATTATGACGTTTCACATGGCCATTGTTCGTCCGAAAATATAAAAAACAAAAAAATCATGTACTTTGTTGATTTTATCTTTCATTCGGTTTGGAAAATCTCCTTCAGTCAGCTCCTGCATCAACTGCATATGGATGGTAATTGCATTTTCTCACCATCCGAGAAACATTACTTTGAGATATTTCCAACACTCTACTCAAAATACGTGTACTCACATGCTCGATAATATGCAATGCAATATTAAGAGTATTTACATCATTCGTTACAGGACAAGCACGTTCAAACTTTTCCGGTTTCCCCAAATCTTGTTTTGAGGTCTCGAAATGCTCGCTGGTCTGGATGTCTTCTCTCAGGAAACTTTTGTTCATATATTCTAGATGCCATAAGCAGTAACCATCACTTTCCCCCAAAGCATAAACCATTTGAACCATATCCTCTAAACAATAATTTATAATGCCACAATTGTTAACACAACTGGAATGTAGTTTGACAGTTACCTCTATTTACAAATTCTGATACTAATTTTTCAAAAAAGTCTACAAAATTGTTTTTTTCAAGGGAAGGGAACTCAAAGTCTTTTCCACATAAAAATAATGTAATCTCAAATTACCATGGGTGTTGAACAAACAAACATGTTTCGATCCAAGCTTGGATCATCTTCAGTGTGGTACAATAGTTCCTGAAAAGATTGGAAACAACTTGTGAACAAAGATAGGGTAAAAACAAATTTTAGGGTAAACAAACTTACATAAACAAGTATCCTGCCACACCCGATGTTTATGTAAGTTTACCCTACAATTTGTTTTTACCCTAACTTTGTTCACAAGTTGTTTCCAATCTTTTCAGGAACTATTGTACCACGCTGAAGACGATCCAAGCTTGGATCGGAACATGTTTGTTCAACACCCATGGTAATTTGAGATTACATTATTTTTATGTAGAGAAGACTTTGAGTTCCCTTTCTTTTCAAAAAATGTTTTTTACTCCATTTTGAGGATGGACTACTTCTACCGATTGAGTTTTTTTTTAAATAACTTGGCAACGCCGAATTGAAATTGAAAAAATCGTTGAGCAGCCGATGAAACAGCGGATCGGAACGTATGAAAATATACTGGGTGTTTCATTTGAAAAACATCAACTCTGGTTAGCCGCGTTTCAATGATGCACCCTGTATGATTGAGAATAATTTTGGAAAATGGTCTTAAATGGTCCGTGAGGGAAAAAAATATAAAAACTCGAAATGGTGATTCAAAACGGAGCAATTGATCACGGGACGGAACCCTGTATATATATATATATATATATATATATATATATATATATATATATATATATATATATATAGTGTTCAAGAAGGAGAGCTCAAAATGGCGTTAAAACAGGAAAAAATCGACAGGAGTTGTTCATCGACACATCGAGATGCATACAGCCACGGAAAATCAGCGGAATTTATTTATCCATCTATTACCTTTCACTTCTATAGATTTGCATGTAAAGTTGGTAATCATTCACCCCAGTCTTCTATAATAGCTAATTATTCAAAATGGACGACTGTTTAAGGAATGCTAACTGTAAATATTGTAAATATTCAGCTGGTGGAGGATGAATAGCTTGGGTAGTTGAGGTGTTATTGAAAATTCGTTTAGAATTTACTTATTAGAAGGCTTTTGGCAAATCAAGCTTTTTGCTCATCATAGATAAAAATCAAATTTCTTTCGAAAACTGGATAGTATGATGGACAGATTTCGAAAGAAAATTGAATATAACGTTATACACCATCATTGATGAATTGCGATTCGTTTTCCATATTAGATGTCTTGTGCCACTCGCACATTGAATGTCCATCACTACAAGCATGCATTGACGGAAAGTGCCAGAATCCTTGTGCTGCTTCGAACCCATGTACTCAATCGCAAGACTGTCAGGTACAAGATCATCAGCCCGTTTGTGTGAAAGGTAATTAATTGATTTATGTTTTTTTTTATTGGATTTTACGGAATATTATAACAGTGCAAACAAGCCAATAAGTCACACTGAATGTTTCCAATGTTTTGTCATAAGAATAATCGATACTCGAAATATTTCTCTGACTATGGAAACAATCTTTATTCGGATCTAAGTAAAAATCAAATACAGTTTTTAATTCCAAAACATAGGGCGAAATAACGTTCATTCATCTCAAGAAACATACATGTTTGTACAGGGACAAAAAGAAAATGAAACTTATCAAATAACAGCACAAAAAGGTTTATAATCAGTATCGGCCGATAAATATGAAAAAGTATATACATCTGAAGGGATAGTTAACAAAATGTATTTCTTCAGTTTATTTTTAAATTTTGTTATGATATAAATTTTTTTTCAACTAATCTATAATAAATTATTCCACGCTGATATGACTATTTTTTCAAACTGCGTTTTTCTTGAGAAAATTTTGAAATTATTACACTAGTGTCTTATTTATGGCAATCAGAATTTACACTGAATATGACATTAGAATGCTTATTATTATTTTTTGTGAAATGGATAAAAATACATATTTTCAATTTGAATATCGAGTCAATGTCAAGCAGATCCCTTGGTTTATATAATTTAGATATTTGTTCCGAAAAATGGTCATTTGAAAATACATTTAATTGCTTTGTTTTAAAGGCATTCCAATGGTTTCATCATAGATTTCGTTGCACTTCCCCAAATATCCTGAATTAGATCATTTTCAAATACTTTTTTATATTCCATCGTTAAAGGAGTGAAAAGAAGGGTGAGAAGGGAGGTGGATGATAAAGTACCGTTAGTTTTGAAATTAGAGTCACGAAAATTGGTAATTGGGCTTTTCTTTTCAATACAAAAAAAAATTATTTCAGGGTTTTTGAATATTAAACCACAAAGGGGTTGAAAGTTTGTATAGGAGTAGTGTTCGTTTTTAGGTTAGGCTCATAAAATTTGGTGTTTAGCGTCTTAAACGAAATATGTGTTTCAGTGTTTTTGAAAATTCAACCTCTAAAACGGAGAAATTAAATGGGGATTGGAAGTTTATTTGGGGGTTCCGTTAGTTTTTAAGTAAGGGTCATAAAAATTGGGATTTGAGATCTTACTTACAAAAAAACAAATACATGTTTCAGTGTTTTTAGAAATTCAACCCCTAAAGGGGTGGAATGGGGGTTGAAATTTTGTATGGGGGATTCCTTTAGTTTTTGAGTTAGTGCCTTAAGAATTGGGATTTCAGGACCTTGTTAGAAAAACACAAATACATGTTTCAGTGTTTTTAGAAATTCACCCCCTAAAGGGATGAAATGGGGGTGATATTTTTTATAGGGGTTCCGTTAGTTTTTTAGTTAGGGTCATGAAAATTGGTGTTTTGGCTCTCAGTTACAAATGAATAAATTGTGTTTAACCTTAGTTGAAAATTCCGTCCCTAAAGGGGTGAAAAGGGGTTAGTAAATTTGTGGTTACTTTCTCTGTCAAATAAATTTTGCCAGCCAAACGGGGTAACGGAATATCGGTATAAAGGGATATCGGGAAACGGGATAATGGGAAACAGAAAAATGAGATAACAGGAAGCAGGCAAAGCGACAGGCATAAGCTAAATGGAACAACAACAAAAAATAGGAAAAAATACAAATTCTACGCGGACGAAATCGCGGGTGCCATAGTGCCATCTTATGTAAAATGCCAATAGTGAATTCAAACTTACTTTTAGAACTCTTTAAACTGAATATATTCTTCATTTACAGTATGTCAATGCCAGAAGAACGAAGACTGTGGGAACTTGCATTATAAATGTGATGGTTGCAAATGTGTTCTTGGTAAGTGTTTTTCCATGCTTTTTTACCTACAAACAAGTCGGATTCTGGATGTTTCTGGGGAGAAGGGCACAAAAGGATTCAAATCATAAACGTTCTATATCAAAATACCTTGTGATACATATCACACAGGAATATATGAATAAACCGGCAACTACGAGTGTGACCTAGGCAGATGAAAGATGTTTGGGAATAGAATGTGGTATTTATCGAAAACCATCAGACTTAGAATCATTGCTATAGTTTTTCCGCGAACTTTAGGTGAACCTCTAGAGTACGTAAATTTTTTTCACAATATGAGCTTTGTAATCAAAAGTCCCAATATTGAATTAATGACCACATTTATTTATATAATTCTACTTTGTTGGTTAGCATTATCTCCTCCTGAAAAGGCTTTTGTATAGCAAAATTCGTGTCGTGATTTTGTAAACCTAATTCAGTGAATATCATGAAGTGAAATGTATTTTTTTACACGAAGAATATGGTTTAGTGCACATTTTCAACAATTTTTTTCTAAAGAAGCTATAATAAACTATGAAAGAGATGATTTTGAAATCCTCATCACTGGACCTTCTAATAGACACCTGACATGACCACTACATGTTTCCCCCAACAAAATGTTCATAATATTTCATTCACCCTATCCAACCAGTGGTTCTCAGCTATATGATAATTCATAACTGTTCTTACATAAACTTCTATGCCAATTCTGTAAGAGTCATAATTCAGTACCTACACATACTTCAATAATCTATGAATCTCTAAGGATTACAATTCATCATATTTGTCATTCCAGAAGAACCAAGAGTGCCTGGTATCGCCTGCGATCCTCTCACAGGAGCCTGTCAAAAAGGTGAGTACCTCAGAACTCCATATAAAATTCATCATTCAACAGAAAGTGTTGCTGTTTTTATTGTCATTTTCACCCTATTCCCCACCACCATCCACCACAATTGAATGAGGAGCCATAGCGGAAGGGTAAGCTTATGCTCGGCAATATTCCACTGGATCATATCGAATGAAATCGATAATATCATTTTTTGTTGCAGCTTGAAATCATCTAACTGTATATTCTTCTAACTTCCTTCACTGTAATTATGTGAAAATAGCAACACTCCCTGTATCATAAACAAAAAAGCAATGTGCGTTTGTGTACTGTAGAACGGTGTTTCTCATGCATCCCTTCCCTATCGACGACTAGTTTCAGAATCTATAGGTTGATTGTGTTATGATCTTTATACATACTCCCTCCACACGATTTATTCTAGGTAGTCTTGGTTGTGGGGCTTGTTGCTTGTCATTGCATGCTTCAATAATACATATCATCCACAGAATGAAATTCTGTTATAAATATTGTACATACTTTAGTTACTTACTCATATTATTTGTTTCAAAATAACAGATATGGGTACCACACCTGAAACACTAACAGAAACACAAACCGTGACTTTTTCACAAATAACAAACGCTACCACCACTACCACCCTAACATTTAGTGAATATGGAACTGATGCAGACAAGTCCGTCACGCCATTCACATCTGGACCGCCCGAACGAAAAACTCATCATACTGAAGGAAATACTCTTTTCACCTCGCAACCGATGTCAACAGAATACGCTACAATACCGTTCACAAGCGAGCCGAAATACCCAGAAATTACAACCGAAAAAACAAAGGTTTTGATATACCCTCTCACCACCACCACTGAAAAATTCGTAACCATAACGCCTCAGTATTCTGATTCTTCACAAACAAGTCCTCCATATCAAAAAACTGATAGAAATGAACCGATAACGGTGAATGATTCCGCATTTTCAACTACAACTCAAGCAAGTCAACCAACTACGCAATCAACAACAATTCATCAAGCAGAAGCGACTGTAACAAGAACATCAATTTTCGAAGTCCAACCTGTATCCACTCAAAATCCCGTTGGAATGCAAACTGATGAAAGTACCTCGCCCACTCCCATTAATGGAGAAACAGAAAAAACTACAGCAAGGGGAGTTGTTCCAACTGAAAAACATGTAACATTTACAACAACAACGAGCCCAGTTGGCGCTACTGAACAAAGTGTTTCTGCTCCAATATCGACTGAAACTGAGAGAAGCATATCGTATTCTCCACAAACTTCTACGAAAATTATTACAGGAGAAAGTACTACCGAGGAAACTCCATATAGAACTTCATCAACAACTCCAGGACAGAGTGCAATTACTGATGCTCTCACAACTTCGGGATCTCAATTTCCTACTAGTTCTACTCATAGTGAAACAAAAACTACCGAAGGAATCACTTTCCATGAAGCACTGTCGACAACGATAGAATCTAGTGGAAAAACTGAAACCACTACATTAATGTTTGTCGAAAAGAATACATACATAACAGGTCCACGCGCAGAAGAATCCACTGAGAAAATCACATTGGGGCAAACTCTTTATACAACGGCAAAATCGATTGAAACCAGTCGTGAGTTCACAAATCCAACGGTTACTGAAAGTTTTCACCTTGAAACAGAAACCACGGCAAAATCTACCGAACAAAAACCGTGGTCCACGATAATACACAGCGGATCAACTGAAGAATCCATAACAGCCACTAGTGGGGAAAATATCATTTCCACCGGGGCTGGAATGAGGACAACTGGCAGTGCCTCACGAGAAACATTTTCAGTAACGCCGGGAATAAGTGGAATGACTGAGGAATATGCAACTTCATTTACAGCTAGAGAGAGTACTACATCAAGTGAAATTCGAACCACTGCAGGAATAACGTCACAGCAAACACCATTATCCACGTTGGAACCAATCGGATTTATTGAAAATATCACATCTGTTGATGAAACGAGAACCACCGAAAGTGTAACGTCACAAAATTATTCTCCATCAACACCAAAACCAGAGGAGATTCCAACTCTTGTAACTTCCCCGCCTAGTAGAAGTACAACTCTTGCTCAGGATGAATTAAAAATCACCAATGGAAGTGAATCTACTACAACGCTGAGTGGATTGACTATAACTGAAGGAATAACTTCAGAGAAAACATCAATAACCACGTTGGAACCGATCGTTTTGGGTGGAAATACTACATCTTCTCATGGTGAAACGAGAACCACCGAAAGTATAACTTCGCAAAGCTACTCCTCAACAACACCAAAACTTAGTGGGGAAACTGAAGAGTTGCCTACTATAGTGACTTCTGCGCCTAGTAGAAGTACAACTTCTGCTGGAAGTGAAATAAGAATCACCGAAGGAATGATCTCACATGAAACTTCTGAAGCTCCGTTCACATCTTATACCACCGTTGCACAAGGTGGGTTTACAACAGGGCTGAGTGAATTGACTGAATCAACATCAGGAATAAGTGGAATGACTGAGAAATATGCAACCCCGTTCAGGGCTGGAGAAAGCACTACATCAAGTGAAATTGAAACTTCCGAAGGAATAACTTCACAGGGAACACCAGTAACCACGTTGGAACCAAAAGGATTGAGTGAGAATACATCTTATCATGTTGAAACGAGAACCACCGAAACTGTAACCTCACAGGGCTACTCCCCAACAACACCAACACCGTTATCTTCTACTTCCACAGTTACGCGAGGTGAATCCACTACAGGGCTGAGTGGACTGACTGAATCAACATCAGGAATAAGTGGAATAACTGAGGAATATACAACCCCGTTCAGGGCTGGTGAAAGTACTACATCAAGTAAAATTGAAACTTCTGAAGGAATAACCCCACAGGAAACACCAATAACCACTTTGGAACCGAACGGATTGAATGAAAATGCTACATCTGCTCATGGTGGAACAAGGACCACCGAAAGTATAACTTCGCAAGGCTATTCCCCAACAACACCAAAATTTAGTGGAGAAACTGAAGAGTTGCCTACTCTATCAACTTCTGCGCCTAGCAGAAGTACAACTTTTGGTGGAGGTGAAAAAATCACCGAAGGAATGATCCCACCTGAAACTTCAGGGCTTCCATTCTCATCTACCATCACAGTTCCGCGAGGTGAATCTACTACAGGGCTGAGTGGATTGACTGAATCAACATTAGGAATAAGTGGAATAACTGAGAGCACCACATCAAGTAAAATTGAAACTTCCGAAGGAATAACCTCACAGGAAACAACCACGTTGGAACCGATCGGATTGGGTGAAAATACTACATCTGCTCATGGTGAAACGAGAACCACCGAAGCTGTAAGTTCGCAAGGATATCCCCCAACAACACCAAAACTGAGTGGAGAAACTGAAGAGTTGCCTACTCCATTTACATCTGCGCCTATTACAAGTACAACTCTTGCTCAGGATGAAATAAAAATCACCGAAGGGACGATCTCACATGAAACTTCAGAGCCTCCGTTCTCATCCACTTTCACAGTTCCGCGAGGTGAATCTACTACAGGGCTGAGTGGATTGACTGAATCAACATCAGGAATAAGTGGAGTAACTGAGGAATATGCAACCCCGTTCAAGGCTGGTGAAAGCACTACATCAAGTAAAATTGAAACCTCTGAAGGAATAACCTCACATGAAACAACCACGTTGGAACCAATCGGATTGGGTGAAAATACTACATCTGGTCATGATGAAACAAGCACCACCGAAGCTGTAAGTTCGCGAGGATATCCCCCAACAACACCTAAACTGAGTGGAGAAACTGAAGAGTTGCCTACTCCAGTGACTTCTGCGCCGATTAGAAGTACAACTCTTGCTCAGGATGGAATTATAATCACCGAAGGGACGATCTCACATGAAACTTCAGAGCCTCCGTTCTCATCTACTTTCACAGTTCCGCGAGGTGAATCTACTACAGGGCTGAGTGGATTGACTGAATCAACATCAGGAATAAGTGGAGTAACTGAGGAATATGCAACCCCGTTCAGGGCTGGTGAAAGCACTACATCAAGTAAAATTGAAACTTCCGAAGGAATAACCTCACAGGAAACAACCACGTTGGAACCGATGGGATTGGGTGAAAATACCACATCTGGTCATGGTGAAACAAGAACCACCGAAGCCGTAAGCTCGCTAGGATATCCACCAACAACACCTAAACTGAGTGGAGAAACTGAAGAGCTGCCTAATCTAGGAACTTCTGCGCCTAGTAGAAGTACAACTTTTGCTGGAGGTGAAATAAAAACCACCGAAGGAATGGTCTCACATGAAACTTCAGGACCTCCGTTCATTTCTTATTCTACAGTTGGACAAGGTGAATTTACAACAGGGCTTAGTGGATTGACTGAATCAACCTCAGTAATAAGTGGAATAACTGAGGAATATGCAACTCCGACAGGGCTGGTGAAAGCACTACATCAAGTAAAATCAAACTTCTGAGGGAATAACCTCACAGGAAACACCAATAACCACGTTGGAACCGAACGGATTGAGTAAAAATGAATCTTTTACTGGTGGAAGTATAACGCCCCAAGGTTATTCCCCAACAACACCAAAATTGAGTGAAATTACTGAAGAGTTCTTTAATCTAGAAACTTCTACGCTTAGTGTGAGCACAACTCTTGCTGAGGGTAACATAAGAACTACCGGAGGAATTATCTCACATGAAACTTCAGGACCTCTGTTCACATCCAGTGCCACAGTTGCACAAGGTGAATTAACAACAGCACGGCTGGGTGGATTGACGGGATCAACAGGGGTTCCATACATAACTACTTCACCTAGTCACAAAGGGAATGAAAAAGAATTTACCCCTCATGAATCCCGGACAACGACGGAGCTGAGCGGATCAACAACGGAAGCGCCATTGACGTTTAGAGAAAGTACTACAATCAGTCCCGGGGAAATGTCTGTAAAATACACAACTGGGGATGAGCTCAGTACACCTATCTACGTTGAAACGGAAACCACTAATTATACAACATTCAATGGAACACCCCCAACAACTTCTGATATCAGTGAGGTAACTTCAGGAGTTCGTTTCACAACTAGTGGAAGTACCTCAGTTCCATATGGTGACACGGAAACTACAACGATTGGAATCAATGGATTGGCTGAATCGACATCGGGAGCTCCATTTATGCCTGATGAAAGTAGTTTAGGTGGTCACAAAGCAAATACTACAGAAGAAATTACTTCACATGAAATTTCGTGGACGACAGTACCGAGCGGAATGACTGAAAAGTCCACATTATTTAATGGTAGTGAAAGTAACACGATAGTTTACGGTGGAATTGAAACAACTGTGAACCATACATTCCAAGACGCTTCGCCAACAACGTCTTCGAGTGAAACGGTAGGAGACTTTGTAACATCAAAAGTTCCAGCTATAGCTACTGAAAGCTCTAAAATAGAAATCACGGAAGAAATAACCCAACAGGGACCTGCATTCACGTCAGGACTGAATCAATTAACTGAAAAGTCTACAGTATTCACAGGTAGTGATAAGAGCACAGCTGCAACGCCAAGAGAGATGGGAATAACTAAATTTGGACCATTTACAGTTAGTGAATTCAATCCAGTAAGTCATGGTGGAATGGAAACCACAGTAGGGATTATTTCACACGAAACATCATCTGTGAGTGAACCAACTGAATCTACCTCAGGCGTTAGATTCACGTATGGTGAAAGTACCACTTTCGGTTCAGACGAAATTAAAACTATAGAACAAAAAACTTCTCCAGGACAAGAAGTTACATTAACAAGGGTTGAGGGGACTACCATATCTTATGGTGAGATGAGCACTACCAAAAATATGGCCTCCCAAGAAACTATTTCAACAACGTTAGGAATGAGTGGAACTCCTGCCATTCATAGCGAAACTTCATCAACGACAACAGGCCTGAGTGGATTGACTGAATCAACACCAGAAGTTTCATTTACAACTAGCAAGAGTACCACACAGAAAGAAATGAAAACATCGCCAGAGATTACTTCAACAACTTCCAACTATGGTGGAATGAGAACCACCGAAAGCATCAATACCCAAGAAACTATCTCAGTAACGCCAGGAATGAATGAAATAACTGGAAGACCTTTGAGTGAGAGTACTACCGCTATTCATGGTGAATCAGAAACTACAGAAAAAATTAAAACATCACCAACAACAGAGCAGAGCGAATCAACATTTACGACTAGAGAAAGGAGCACACCAGATCATACTACGATACAAATCACCATAGAGGAATCTTCAGAGTTAGGCGGTTCAACTGAAAAGTCAACATCCATAGGAACTGATGAAAGAACCACTCAACGTGAAACTATGCCAACAACGTCATCAGGATCTTCGTCCAAGGCTGGCGAGAGTACCACACTTGCGCAAGATGAAAAACTAACAACAGAAAATATTGCACAAGAAATGAGCGTACCCAAATCAACTTCTCCAACATCAATTGAATCGACCACAGTCGGAACACAAACCACCGTTGAGACCACACCTCATATAATCACATCGATGATGAATAAAACTGAAGCTATCCCGACAATGGGACTGTCAGTTGGATTCACTGAGGTGACTACACCGACTCATGATGAATCAACTACCAAAACTCCATCAAGCACGACTTCTAGAGAAGAATCAACCACCACTAAAGCAGAATCAACAACTGATAGAAGATTCACAACGACTTATTCCATAGGAACAACACCCAAAATATTGTTAACCACCAGTGAAGCAGAAGCATACATGACTCCGAAAACTACTGAAGAAGTTATTGGCAGAAGCAGTACACAAACCGAATCCACGTCACCTGGTTCAACTACTGCCAGCAATGATTCTACTTCCACCAACATTGATACACAATCTACATATCAAGCAGTTACCTTGTCAACATATAGTACTGAAAAAGTCACTTCTGGAGATTCAACTTCAACTCAATCGAGTTCGATAGGCGTCAGTGAACAACCTACGATTGAATCTGGAAAGGTCACGATCCCAACACCAGCCTCAGTTGACGAGCATATGTCCAGTTATTCCGTTAGTGAAATAACTGAAACAACGACAACATATTTTGCAACGCAACCTTCTCCAGAAACTTCTTCTCATGAGATCATTCCGACAAGTGAGGCAGAAGGGTACACGCCGTCTGTCGTTACAACAAGTGGTGGATCTCCCGGAAAAATTGCAACTGTCAGTGGGGAATCGACGACTTCTTTCTTAACTACAAGTGGCACGAATATACCTGAATACAGTACTGCTTCTTCGGTTAATACGAAATCAACAACTGGTAGTGTAGAAACGCTGCCTACCACAATTGAAATTGGGGAAATGAAAACACCGGAAACACCAGTAGGTACCCATATGGAAAGAACAACAACTTATAGAGTAACTGAGACAACTGAAAAGACTTCGCATATATTCACAACATATCCAGAAGAATCAACGTCAGCAGGTCCATCACCTGTTGGTGGGGAGTCTACAAACAAAGAAATAACAACGGTTGAGAATATTGAGGAGAAAAAAACTATTGGATACACAATAACAAGCGGGCCTGAAAGAACTCCAGGACCTACAAATGGTGAGAGTGTGGTAACAGAAAACGAAACTGAGGTTACGAAAATGATGGGGGTTACAAGTGAAGGCGGTAGAAGTACGATGGAACAAATTACGGAAAAAACAACAAAAGGTGAAGAGAAGGGCACAATGGACACAACATCTTCCAGGAATATAATTGATGATATCACAACAATCGGCCCTACATCATCAATTAGTTGGGAAAGTACCTCAATTCATATAGAAACTCCAGCAACTACAGAGAAAACGACCTCACTTGGAGTACTCATAACTACTACTGGTGAAACCGTTGTTTCAACGGTTCAAACCGAAACTATCAATGAAATTACATCGTCTACTGAAGAACAAGGGCACATAACTACAGAAATCTCGCCTAACGCAACAGCAATATATGAGGGGAGGCACAAAGGTACAGAATTGAGTTATACAACACCTATAACGATAACGGAAACAGTAAGTCAAAAGGGAGAGATTGATACTATATCTCTCAAAAATTTCACGAACCAACTCATCAACCCTTGTTCGGCCGATTCTGATTGTTCCGATGTAGAGGTTTGTTTAGCAACAATATGCGTAAATGTTTGTGCTATTGGAGGTTCTTGTGCACAGAATGCCGACTGTGTAGCTGTGAATCATACAGTCCACCACTGCTCCTGTAAGCCACATCACTATGGAGATCCACACAGGATTTGCATCCCAGGTATAAGATACATTTATCACTCCGATCTGAGGGCCCTGTATAGTTTTTTATTATTAAATAATTCAATTAAGCATATTAAAAAACTAATTCCGCACAAACTAGTTCAATTAAAAGATTAATGCATGCTTTAATTTTGGTTGAAGGTAGTTTTTGTAAATAGTTTTTGTAGCCCAACAGAAATTATTATATGTAAGGATAATAATTGTTTAACTTATTAATTTGATAATATTCTCTAACTTTCTAATAGAACCACATGGCGAAAGGGCACCTAAACCCTGCGAGTCTGATATGGACTGCCTCGAGTCTGAGGCTTGTTACTTATCATTATGTCAGGATCCTTGCGAATTTACAAACGCTTGTGCAGAAACTGCTAGATGTCAGGCAAAAATGCACAGGCCCATTTGTACTTGTCCAATGGGATACGAAGGAAACCCTGCAACTAAATGCTTCCAATCACCTACAAGTAAGATAACCCTGTATAAATTCATACTTCACTTTCTAATCACTAAATTGTTACTACCAATCGAACTAATGTTGATTAAATCTTCAGAAATGTATAGTTTCCTGATGAACATTTTCAAAAAATCAATGTACATATATGAACATATTAGATAAGATCTTTTTCTACTACTATTCTCTTTGCACCCTTTCACTTTAGTGAGTTGCACGAGAAACGAAGACTGCCCGATCACTGAGGCATGCATTGACAAAGTCTGTCAGAGACCATGCGATATAAGAAACACATGTGTAAATCACGCTGTTTGTATCAACACGAACCATGGATCCGACTGCAGTTGTGAGGAGGGTTTCCAAGGAAATGGTTTTGTGGGTTGTAAACCAGGTAAGCTAACATTTTGACTTTCGGAACGATGATTCTACCCCATTCGATTTTTCAGTTATCGATTATAAACCAGTATGTCAGTATAACGAAGATTGTCCACCAAACAAACTATGCGACAGACTGAACCGGATTTGCATAAATCCTTGTTTCGAAGACTCTTGTGGCGATAATGCTGAATGTTTACCCAAAAATCACGGGGTGGAATGTCGCTGTTTGAGCGGATTCCAAGGAAATCCGTATATAGAATGTGCCGGTGTCCAGGGATGCAGATCGAATGATGAGTGCGCCACTCATGAAGCATGTATAAATGGACATTGTGCTTCTCCTTGTGAATGTCCTGCCAACGCCATTTGTGAAGTAATTTACCACGTTGCCACTTGTAAATGCCCTCCTGGTTATCTAGGGGATCAACATGGTAGTTGCCGACCACCTTCTAACCCATGCGACCCAAATCCGTGTGGAGTGAATGCTTTGTGCGAACTCGACAGCGGTAGTCCTATATGTTTCTGCCCTAAAGGATTGACGGGCAATCCTTTCAAAAACTGCAGTACGTATGAAATATTTAATTGTTTTTGCTTAACGGAGAATCAAATACATACAAAAAATTACATATATAAAAGTTGCAAAATTACGAAGGTACAAAACTTATCGATATAATTGGTCCTATCACGGTTCTGATATGTGTCATTATATGCAGTACGTGTAATAATAAAATGATTAGATCCATGTCGTTTATTTTTTTAATTTAGTTGTCATGATGTTGACTAACAAAATTGCGGGAAGATTTTGGAGTTGTAAATTCACTCGAACTAATGTTCAATTGAAAACACCAGTAAATATATAACGTAGATTGAGGCATTCAAAACAAGCGAGCGGTGGCCAGTACTTGAATTCTCTAAATTATTGGTATTTTCGTTATTTTGCCGAGTTTATATGTGTATTTTTTGACGAAATTATGAAACCTACATTCTGCATCCCGTTGAATGGAAAAACTTTGGGAACACTTTGTATATTGGATTCCTTCCTGAACCAGAAGTATTTGTAGAGGGATTTAATTTTCTTGATAATTTGGTTCGTGGTCCAAAATAGTTACATTTCAGAGGGAGAGTTTTATTAAATCGGACGTTTCGACTGCGACCACGGTCTTCTTCAGGAGTTACGGAATATTCTGAGGTTGTTCAATTGATTTTTTATAGCTAGACCATGTTTCCAAGCAAAGATATCATGATGTTAATTCGTATTGGAGTATCTGGAGTTTTTCTTATTTCCCCGAACATTTTCACAAAACTAGCCATTTTTCTTTTCATTTCAAAAGTATAACGTTTGGAACTATGTTATTGCTTTCATCGATAACAATTTCATTTGCTTTCGACAAAGCAACAACAAAGTTTCAAACTTTATGGATTAGAAATGAAAATAAAAAAATTGTAGTTTTCTGAAAACTATATACTCCAGTACCCTAAAACATAATCACAGCATTGCAACTATGCTTGAAAACATGATGAAGCTATGAAAAACTGCGAACTTCCTATGATCCCTGAGGAAGATCATTGTCACCGTCGAAACGTCAGAAGTAATAAACCCTCCCACTCATATGTTTCCCCTCAAACGATGAACCAAATTCCCAATAAAATAAGTCTATATATATATATATATATGTGTGAAAAAAAGGCTTTTTTTCAAGTAAATTATTTGAAATATAAGTTTCGGTATGTTTTTTTCCAAAAAATTTTACTAACATGAGATTCAATAAAATTAGTACTATGAAGAACATACAATTTTTTTTTTTATGACAGTGATTTTTACAAATCAAGTTGGAAAATTTATAAAAATATACAATTGTCACTGCCATAAGAAAAAAAATGTTTCTCATATTTACTGATTTTATTGAATCTCATGTTAGTAAGTATCTATATAGATTGTTATTCATTATAATGTATCATTTTAGTGGTCCGTTTCGCCAGAATTATATTTGCTCGAACTTGACCTCACCTATCCTCAGGTTGGGTCAAGTTCGAAACACATCATTTGACGAAGATGTGGATTTGCCGAAACGTTATGTATAGACCAATTACCATACTTAGCAGACTAGTTAACGACAAAACCTACAGAAGTTGAATTTGAAATGACTCCTTTCAGTACCCGAAGGAGATGAGTGCTCTCCAAATCCATGTGGGCCAAATTCTGGATGTCGAGTAGTCGGTGGCAATGCAGTCTGTTTCTGTCTACCGGAATATGAAGGAACTCCACCACAAACTCCTTGTACTTTACCTTCACATCCTTGTGATCCATCTCCATGTGGCCCAAATACACAATGCTCAATACTCAGCAATGGTTTCGCCAAATGTACTTGCCTCGCTGGTTTCTTAGAAAGCCCGAATACAGTACGTGGATGTATAGAAGCAAAAAATCCATGCGAACCAAATCCTTGTGGACAAGGTGCGCTGTGTGATCCCACACATGAGCCAGTTTGTTTTTGTCCAACAGGAAACGTTGGCAATCCTTTCAGAAACTGTGCCGTACCCCAGGAGACATCTTTATGTAATCCTGGGCCATGTGGACCAAACTCGGATTGTTATGTGACTGGAAATCAAGAACAGTGTTTCTGTAGACATGGGTTCATAGGCAATCCCTATTCAGGATGTCGGTTAGAGCCTCCAACACCATGTCAACCTAATCCGTGTGGTCCTGGTGCTCAATGTATAATTACATCTGCTGGAAATTCAATGTGTGTATGTCCAGATGGCAT
Organism: Gonioctena quinquepunctata; assembly: GCA_018342105.1. Classification (NCBI taxonomy): domain Eukaryota; kingdom Metazoa; phylum Arthropoda; class Insecta; order Coleoptera; family Chrysomelidae; genus Gonioctena; species Gonioctena quinquepunctata. The sequence continues at coordinate 836,257 of JAFIRS010000148.1, forward strand.
GAGTGGGGATCCAACTGGACCAGCAGGTTGTCACGGATATGAATGTGTTGTAGATGATAACTGCCAACTCAACCAAGCATGCATTGGTTACAGATGCAGAGATCCCTGTGCGGGTTGTTGTGGTATCAACGCTAATTGTAGAGTTGAGCAGCATCATCCAGTATGTACTTGTAATCATGGACTGACGGGAAACCCGGTTATCCAGTGTATTCCTATACCAAGTCCTATGCCGAAAGAAGACCCATGTATGCCGAATCCTTGTGGTTCCAATACAGTGTGTCGAATTTCATCAAAAAGAGCTGTATGTTCTTGTTTACCTGGATACAATGGTGACCCACAATTAGGCTGCCATCCTGAATGTGTGTTGAATTCCGATTGTCCAATCAATAAAGCATGTTCCAATAGGCTATGCTTAGATCCATGCAGCGTGGGAAATCTATGTGGTGTCCATGGTATTTGTCAAGTGAGAGATCACACCGCCACTTGTGTATGTCCTGAAGGTTATATGGGTGATCCCTTCTCCCAATGCCTTCCTACTCCAATAATAACTATTCCTTCATATCCTAATATAACAACTCAACCCTGTGCACCTTCTCCTTGTGGAAATGTGGAATGCAACATTTATGGAACTCAAGTCGCCATATGTGATCCGTGTCTAGGACCAGAAGCTCCATATAATCCACAATGTAGACCAGAATGTTTGACAAACACAGATTGTCCATTCGATAAGGCGTGTCTCGGATTATCTTGTGTGGATCCATGCCCGGGATCTTGCGGTGTAAATGCCTTTTGCTCGGTTGTTCTGCACAATCCAATATGTAGCTGTCCACAAGGTCTTACTGGCGACCCATTCCAACAGTGCTCTGTACCACTGAGTGAGTAAAATAAATATTTATGTTATCATCAATTTCCTAACATTTTCCATTTCAGGACCAGAGTCGCATTCCGAGTCTTGTGAAGGTTTCCGTTGTGGTGCAAATGCCATCTGTAAAAAAACAAGTACTTCTTTAGCCTGTGAATGTAAACCTGGCTTCTTCGGGAATCCATGGATAGCCTGTCGTCCGGAATGTGTTATCAATCCTGACTGTCCGATGAACAAAGCATGTATCAATAATAAATGTATTAATCCTTGTTCAGGTGTATGTGGAGTAGGTGCTCATTGCGAGGTCACAAATCACGTTCCCATATGTTATTGTCCTTCACAATTCATCGGAGATCCATTTATACGTTGCATCGAATTCAAACCGACTACAGAAAATCCACCATCTCTGAATCCATGCGATCCTTCCCCTTGTGGTCCTTTCAGTAGATGTTTAGTATCACATCAAGGATATGCAACCTGTTCCTGTCTGCCGAACTACCAAGGTGCTCCACCAGCTTGCAAGCCTGAATGTATAGTCAGTTCGGAATGTCCACAAACGAAAGCCTGTGTCAATCAAAAATGCGTCAATCCATGTGACGGTACTTGCGGAAATAATGCCATCTGCACGGTTATAAATCATAACCCAATATGCAGTTGTACACCTGGTAACCAAGGAGACCCATTCGTGAGTTGTTATAGTCCACCACCGGTGACAGAAGGACCCAAATATAATGAAAATCCATGCTCCCCTTCACCATGTGGACCGAATTCAATATGTCAAGTCAAAGAAAATCGACCGGTTTGTTCATGTGTAGCAAATTATATTGGAAGTCCACCTTACTGCAGACCAGAATGTACCATAAATCAAGAATGCCCCAAGGACAAAGCATGCATTCAGGATAAGTGTGTTGATCCTTGCATTGAACTTTGTGGTCGCTATGCAAGATGTAATGTCATCAACCATAATCCTTTCTGTAGCTGTTTCGATGGTTACGAAGGTGATGCTTTCATTGGATGTTCCAAAATTCCCATCGTAGTCACGCCTCAAGATCCTTGTAATCCATCACCTTGTTCAGAAAACACACAATGTACAGTGAATAATGGCGTTGCTCGATGTACCTGTATACCACCATACATCGGAAATCCATACATCGGAGGCTGTAGACCTGAGTGTACAATGAATTCGGAATGTGCCAGTCATCTCGCTTGTTTGTCGCAGCATTGCAGAGATCCTTGTCAAGGTCTTTGTGGAATCAACGCCGAATGTAGTGTGGTGAATCATGTACCAGTATGTGCATGTGGCAGAGGACTGACCGGAGATCCATTTACGGCTTGTAGGGAACAACCCAAACAACGTGAGTCTCCCAATATTTCACCAAGTTCATATCATAACTGCGTTTTTAATTTCAGCATCCATCAATCCGTGCGAACCATCACCATGTGGGTCAAATAGCGTATGTCGCGTTAAAGGCGATCGGGCAATATGTTCCTGTCAAGTAGGATACTTCGGCGCTCCCCCATCGTGCCGACCAGAATGTTTGGTAACATCAGAGTGCGCATTAGATAAAGCTTGTATAAACCAGAAGTGTCAGGATCCTTGCCCAGGAACATGTGGTATCGGAGCTAGGTGTCAAGTGAATAATCATAATCCAATATGTAGCTGCCCAGCCAATTTCATCGGAGATCCATTCACGCAGTGCATCAGATCAGGTGAGCAATAGTAATAAATGATAGAATTCAACGCATTAATAACCGATCATTCGTAGTCAAACCACCTCCAACGGGCAACCCATGCATACCTTCACCATGTGGTGCAAACGCTGAATGTCGGACTGTGGACAACAGAGCGGTATGTTCATGTCTAGCAGGAATGTTTGGTGCCCCTCCAAATTGTCGTCCGGAGTGCTTGATAGATCAAGATTGCCCTCTCAATCTGGCATGTGTTAGGAGTGAATGCAAGGATCCCTGCTCTGGATCATGTGGATTCAATGCTCTATGTAAGGTTGTCAATCATCGACCCATATGCAGTTGTCTTTCTGGCTTCGAAGGGGATCCATTCTCCGGCTGCAATTCCATTCCAGGTAAGTTTCTTTCGGAACCTCAGAATATATTTCGCCCTGCACGTAGGTACATTGTTTTTGTGAGTTCTATCTATCTATGGAATCTTTCTTATTTTCAAAAGTACGCTTCATTCAACTATTTATCTCCGACAACTATACGATCAGAAAACAAGCGCTCGTCTACATACGCCTGCCATTTCCTTAATAGAATTAGTTTCAGAAATATCTTCACATTTAAATGCTTTTTAGGGAGGTATCTGATTATTGCTTTCCATATTTTGGGTGTTCTCTCCCCCTGAGGGGCAGTTATATTTCCCAATAACGGTAAATTACTAAATTCGCCTCTATTCGTTACTGCCGTTTTGGTATTCTGGGAGCAAAAATCTCTCTATCTTAGGGCCAATACTTTTTTAATATATGTCAATTCCATTTCTAATTTAGAACTTAACTGACACTAGATTGTTGTATAACCATAATCAGTCATTAACATAAGTGAAAATTGATATGGAAAAACTATGTAAATGGTTGTCAAGTGATAAACTCTCAATTAATATAAATATTATGTGGCTGTGTGATATATATGTGGCTGTGTAAACGAAAAACTCAGGAGGATATCCATTTTGGTGGTGATGCTGGTAACCTGCTAAGGTATTCAAGTACCACAAAATTTCTACAAAACATTGACATGGGGTAAACACATTACTTATGTTATAAATAAAATATTTGGCCAATATTTTGAAAGGGCTCAGTTATAAAGTACCGCACTGCTATCTCAGATCACTTTATTTCTCATTGGTTCAATTTGGGGAACTTTTTCAGAAATCGTACTGAAATCTTTACAAACTCTCCAGAATAAAATAATTAAAAAAATATATATTCATTACCATATCGATATACAGCTGAACTATATAAGAAATTCAGAATTCCATCAATAAAGAAAATATATGAGTATCAGATATGATTCTTTATCCGTTAAGTTATGAATCATGAAGGACAATCATGCTTGACATTCATCCCCAGAGATCAACTACATAACTATTCCACACGGTCCAATGGTGACATCAATGTAGCTCATGTTGATTCACAATATGAGGAGAAATCGATTTTTTTCAAAGAAAGTAGATGTTAGAAGCTTGAATGTTGATAAATTAAAACAAAAACACCATAAAAGGTATATTAGAAGAGAGTGCCACTTCATAATATTGAGCTGATTATTTTGTTTAATGATTTTTTAATAAAATTCAACTGAGTTTTTTCACAACATTTTTCAAGCCTGTTTTATATAATATATTTTTCAAATACAATAAATTGTTAATCTAGATAGGACTTTTAGTAGTAGTTTTCTTGGGATTAATAAAGTTGAACAAAAATAAACTAGGAAAATTCAAAATTTATCAGTAACGTACCGTTTGATAATGTTTGGACTAAAATATTTCACAATATAAATTATATTAGAAATTGTCAAGAGAATTCGTAAAACTTCAAAAGCGATTCAAAATTGTAATTATTATATAAAACTTTGAGAAGGGAACATAGGTGATTCCCGAAACGTCATCAAATAAAAGATATTTTGTGTTAATAATTTCTATTATTTTACATTCCTGACAAATGGGTTTTTCAAGTTCATTTTGAAATCCAAAATACGAATACTCCAGTATTGTATCAGACTAATGTTTATGCATAACCTGACAAAACTCATGTAAACCAGTATACTTCCTCTAACACTATTATGGGTCTTAAATTATTCCCATTCTTCAAGTTATTATTCCAGAAAAAGCGGATAAATGTGATTAGTATTCGAATGGCAGGGATGTCGACAATCGCTTGTTCATTCTTGAGTGAGCTGACTTGCTCTTTTCTTGTTCTACACCACTTTCATCCACCTATTATATGTATTTCTGATCCAGAATAAAACCTATTAATTTCAATACCAAATTCGTAATAGAATATCACTTTACTGATCGATGAAATATTTTAGAATTTCTGTTAGATGCCCATATTCATTGGATGAAAGCATGTTGTCATACAATCGTTCGACAGGTATCAAAAAATAGTTTTTCATCTTTGCTATAGGTAGTAATGTCTACTTGAAAGATCGGATTCTAACAAAAATACCAGATAGGAAAAATATTTTCCTGAAATACTGGAACCCAGTCTACGTATGAAAATATATCAAAACAATATTACACCATTCGATTATCCAATATGAAATTGCTGATTGGGTATCCATTGTAGATTACCAAAGTGATACATCATCATGTTTGACTTTGATCTAATAGTGATAGGTTTTATTCTGAATCATTCTGTATATGATAACTCAAAGATATGTATACATAATGAATTGTTCGCTTTTGTGAAAAGGATTCTGATGTTTCGGAATACGAACTTGCAAAGAGCTCATTTATAATAATATTGAATAGACGAACCGTAGGTCACATTATATAATTTTCAATGTTCAACTAATCGTTCGTTATATTTCCGGCACTGATTATGATGTAACATGTTTCGAGTAATTGTTTGAGGATTTTATTTCCGAACAATTTATTAACAATCGCATGTAAATTCGGCTTCATAAACTACTTTCGATCCAAATGATATAAATGAGCAGTTGGTTGATTTGTTGAAAATATAAACAGGATGTTCATAAAATCAGATGTGGAATCATCTGCGACTGAAAGATAAACTTTAGTCACTATCTTCCATCGTCAAGATAACCTCTTGTGGGATATTCATGTTGAAAAGGGAAACATTCTCAATTGAATATTAATAGAAAGATTTTTCTGTGAATTGAAAAATCCACGATTAATATTCAATTGAGAATGTTTCCGTTTTCAACATGAGCAGTTGGATTCTGGATAGCTTCATGAGAAAGTTTGTAATAAATTAAATTATCATTGAATTCATTTCTCAGAATTTTTTAATGAAATTGGGTGCATTTCTCAAACAGATCAACGTCTTCTAGAGAAGGCTAGAATTTGTAACTACGGTATAGGCTCCCTTTTTAAAATTCATCACCACTCCTCATCGTATTTGGCTTGATTTCAACGAATCTGACAACGTTTTCATCTACCAAAATTTTTGTCAACCCGGCGTTTTCGAATCTGCAGTCGCGAAAATCTGAAAATGCTTTCAAAAAAGTATGACCAACACTGTTTTGTTGATTATTGGAAAGGTAATGAAATAACCAACACGACAAAAAAAAAGTTACTTGGAGGTAGGCTCGAGGGATTGTACCCCATTATCTTATTTCTGGCGACTTTTTCGTATTTTTTGGAAGCTTTTTCATATATTTCAAATCTTCCTTTATCATTGTCATATTTTGTCTTCAATGCGTACTCTCTACATACGTATTCCCTAATTGTTTTTTTTTTTAATTTAATTATTCTGCATTCGGTAGTATCGGATTTCTACCGATTGAATACCACTTACCCCTTTTCCCCAACCCGGAACTCTCGGAGTGATATACTTCAGGTATACCTGCGAAGGTAAATTTTTGCCTTCCTTACCCAAGATACATTTTGTCTTGTTTGTCCTACGTCCTCACCTAGTGTGTTTCACGTTAGTGAGCCCTCTTTCATATTCATTTTGCTTCATGACTCTTCGTTTACAGTCTGTCCCCTTTTTCCTTGATTCTCTGTTTTTTAACATGCTTGGGATTAGATTCTCAACTGTTATTTGGACTCGCAATTCTGTTTCAACTAGGTTCCTTTCGTGGGTTCCTTTCGTGCACACAAAAATCGTTTCTCCGTGTCGTCCCTCTGACCACAGTGAATGCAGATGTCATCTTGACTCTTTCCAATTTTGAAGGTGAAGGTCCTAAAGCATCCATGCCCGGTGAGCGCCTTACATGTCTTACATGTCCCTGTCTGAATCCAGATTGGGTATCAGACGGTATTTTATAATTATGTAAATATTCTACTGATTGACTTTAATAGCTCTTATATTTTCAAAATGACAAGTAGGTTGTTGGTAGGTCTCAAATCCTTGAAATTTGTGTTCAGACCATCAGCATGTTTTATTTTTGATAGACATTTGGATATATCATCATCATCAATTTTTCTGAAGTTAAAATTTTCTGGAAGTCCTACGGTGTTCCATGCATAATTGGTACAAATTATCATTGAAAAAGGCCACTTAATCCATGAATGGTGTCAAGAGCATGAATGTTATGCCACGGTATTGACCTTCAATCAGAGTATAGTTGACTTTCATTAATATGTCTGAAACTTCTGTATCTGAACGAATCGATATTCAAAATCAATGTTGCATATACCAAATAGTGATTAGAAATAGGACGAGCATCTGATTCAATTTATTGAAAAATTGTGGTAATAAATTATCATAAGTCGGTATTTTGACAAGTTACGGGCTAAAGACGCACCGAACCTTTCCAATGAATAACAATAGAAACGGTTGTATATCGCCAGATTGATGCTTCTCGCGAGTGCTATTCCGAAAACGACGCGTAAACAAAATTAGCTCAAGAAGTTGTCCGACCCGTTAAAATGAAACCACACACGAAGTTATAGAGAGCTATATATTTTTAAAGGAGTGGTACTTCTGTGGACTCTAAATATAATATCTTTGAGTTATCCGCTGTATTTTCCATACATTTCTTCTACGACTGTCTCTTGCTTTTCAGTAATTATTGATGAACCTCGAAACCCTTGCAATCCATCTCCTTGTGGTTCAAATGCTGTATGCAGCGAAAGAAATGGCGCTGGTGCATGCATATGTATCGATGGATACTATGGAGATCCCTATAATGGATGTAGACCGGAATGTTTAACTAACAATGATTGTGCGCATGACCGTGCATGTGTAGATATGAAATGTAGAAACCCCTGTTCAGGCTCCTGTGGACTCAATGCAGAATGCACCGTGATAAATCACAATCCATCGTGTTTTTGCGTCCAAGGATTTACAGGGAATGCATTAACGTTATGCCGGAAAATTGAAGCCAGTAAGATTGTCGTGAATAATGAATACCATGATTACCTTAACGATATGTTTTTCTTAGTTGTATTTGACGAGCCCAAGAGAAATCCTTGCACTCCATCCCCTTGTGGTCCTTATAGTATATGTCGTGTTCAGAATGACAGACCAGTTTGCTCTTGTTCGCCAGGTGCCATAAATTATCCACCGAATTGCAGACCTGAATGTATAGTGAATTCGGAATGTCCTCTTGACAAAGCCTGTCAGAAACAAAAATGTATAGATCCTTGCCCTGGCACATGCGGTTATAATGCATTATGTAAAGTTATTATGCACAGCCCAATTTGTAGTTGTCCCCCAGATTATGTGGGAGATCCTTTCAGCCGCTGCTTGAAAGAAGAGAGTAAGCTATCCTATTCTAAGTCTATTTCTATCTCTGCTCTTGCATGTTTGCTTTTTTCAGAACATACTGTAATTGACGTTCCATCGAATCCATGTTTACCATCACCATGCGGACTATTTTCCACTTGCCAAATTGTAAATAACCGACCAGTATGCTCTTGTGCTCAGAATTATTTTGGACAACCACCGAATTGCAGACCAGAATGTACAGTAAACTCGCAATGTCCGTCGAATAAAGCTTGCGTAAATCAAAGATGTGGGGATCCGTGTCCTGGATCGTGTGGATATAATGCAGAATGTCGAGTTATTTCTCATTCGCCCACTTGTTACTGTTTATCTGGATATTCAGGAGATCCCTTTACAGGTTGTCAAGAATGTAAGCAAAAATCTATATGGAAACTAACCCCCAAACTGAATAAATTACACTAAGGTGGTTGCAAATTGGATTTATATTTCAGATATAGCAATTCAAGAACCTGTACACCCCTGCAATCCCTCCCCATGTGGAGCAAATTCGGTTTGTAGAGAACTCAATGGAGCAGGTTCTTGTTCATGTTTGCCTGAATATTTTGGAGACCCTTATGCAGGTTGCAGGCCTGAATGTGTCATGAATTCCGAATGTCCACGAGATAAGGCTTGTGTTAATAATAAATGCAAGAACCCTTGTCCCGGAACTTGTGGAATAAATGCCGATTGTCGGGTCAATAACCATATACCTAGTTGCCTCTGTTTGACGGGATACTCTGGAGATCCATCAAAATCCTGTCACCTAAGAATCATAGATTATCAACCTCGTAAGATCTTTTTTCATCTTTACTCTCTTGATCTCATTAACTCTGAACTTTCTTATCTTATACCTTTCTTTCTATTTAGCTACTGATCTTTGTATACCTTCACCCTGCGGACCATACAGTCAATGCAGAATTGCAAATCAACATGCGGTGTGTTCTTGTTTGGTCAATTATATTGGATCACCCCCAATGTGCAGACCAGAATGTTCAGTGAGTACAGACTGTTCCCAGGATAAAGCATGTATAAACCAGAAATGTCAGGATCCATGCCCCGGAACTTGTGGGTTGAATGCTAGATGTCACGTTCGAAATCATAGTCCCATTTGTAGTTGTCCACTTGGACAAGTAGGTGATCCTTTCATCCGTTGTATTCAGGAAGAAAGTAAGCAATTAATCCTAATGATTGAAGCGGGTTACTCCAATTATTTTCCTTCAAATATTTTAGAACGTCCTGTAGAGGTACCAAGTGAAAACCCATGTGTACCTTCCCCATGTGGACCAAATTCACAATGCAGAGTTGTTGGGATCCAAGCAGCGTGCTCCTGTTTGCCCAATTATATTGGTAGATCGCCCAATTGTCGACCTGAATGTACCATCAATGCTGAATGCCCAGGCAATTTGGCTTGCATAAACGAAAAATGTAAAGATCCCTGTCCAGGCTCGTGTGGACGAAGAACAACTTGTATCGTCGTGAAGCATTCTCCAAATTGTCAATGTGATATAGGATATACAGGAGATCCATTCGCTGGATGTTCAATAATTCCAGTCATGGAAGAAGAGCGAAACCCATGTAACCCATCCCCTTGTGGCGCTAATGCGATTTGTAAAGAACTCAATGGTGCAGGATCATGTACTTGTTTACCAGAATACTTTGGCGATCCTTATACGGGGTGCAAACCAGAATGTGTAACTAATACAGACTGCTCGAGGAATAAGGCCTGTCTGAACAATAAATGTAGAGATCCATGTCCTGGAACATGTGGCATCAACGCGGATTGTAGGGTTTTAAACCACGCTCCGTCTTGTTTTTGTTTCGAAGGTTACACAGGCAACCCCACAACTTCGTGTCATCGGCCTCCACCCAGTATGTATTCAAACTCATCTTACTAACTCTCATTTTCAATTATTCATTTCCTTCAGTTCAAGAACTACCCAAAACAGAACCTTGCCAACCGTCACCTTGTGGCCCTTACAGTCAATGCAGAGTGGTAAATGGACACGCAGTATGCTCTTGCCTAATAAACTATGTAGGTTCTCCACCGATGTGCAAACCTGAATGCATGATCAGTGCCGATTGTACTTTAGACAGAGCTTGCATTAATATGAGATGTCAGGATCCTTGTCCAGGCACTTGTGGTTTGAATGCTCGCTGTCAAGTCGTCAATCATAATCCAATATGTAGTTGTCCATCAGCATTCACAGGCGATCCTTTCGTCAGATGTTTACAGGAAGAAAGTAAGATATATTGTTTATATTGAATGAATATTTTTTTGGTCCTGATAAATACTAATCCATCGATAATTCATTCAGAAACTCCTGTGGTAGTTCCTATAGAGAATCCATGCCAACCATCTCCATGTGGACCTAATTCTCAATGCCGTGTAATTGGTAACACCCCGGCGTGTTCATGCCTTCCGAATTATGTAGGTCGCGCACCTAACTGCAGGCCGGAATGCCTCATCAATGCAGAATGTCCCGGCAATTTGGCATGTCAAAGAGAAAAATGTACGGATCCTTGTCCAGGTTCTTGTGGCGCTTATACCGACTGTATCGTTATCACACACCGTCCAGTATGTTCATGTAAATCAGGATATACTGGTGATCCATTTGCTGGTTGTAGTTCTATGCCAAGTAAGAAACGTTTCCACGACAATTCAATTTTTTTCGAAATACACCACCTTGAATGTCAACTCAAATTTCAGTTGTTCAACCCACTGAGGAACCTCCTACTCCATGTAATCCGTCACCGTGTGGAGCAAATGCTATATGTAAAGAGAGAAACGCAGTTGGTTCTTGCATCTGTTTACCAGAATATGTCGGAGATCCTTATACTGGGTGTAGACCAGAATGTGTTACCAACTCTGACTGCCCAAGAGAAAAATCATGTTCAAATAATAAATGCAAAGATCCTTGTCCGGGCACCTGCGGACTGAATGCGGAATGTCATGTAGTCAATCATGCACCATCTTGTTCTTGCATACCTGGATATACCGGAAACCCACTGACCTCTTGTAGGCTTCCGACTCCTAGTAAGATACTTATCTATTCTCTCACTTCTACTCTAACTTCTCTTTTTTCCTTAGTCGAAGAGCCGAAACGAAACCCTTGTGTACCTTCACCTTGTGGGCCTTATAGTAATTGTAGAGAGGTAAATGGTCATGCAGTGTGCTCATGTCAGCCCAATTATATTGGTACTCCACCCGCATGCAAACCTGAATGCATGGTCAGTTCTGAATGCCAACAAAATAAAGCATGTATAAATAATAAATGCAGAGACCCTTGTCCAGGAACCTGTGGAATAAATGCAAGGTGTCAAGTTGTGAATCACAATCCAATATGCAGTTGTCCACAAAATTATATCGGGGATCCATTTGTTAGATGCATCTTGGATGAAAGTAAGAATTACGGCCTTTCCAACCTATGTCACCATAGTGCATGTTTTAAATATTTCTTTCAGAAAAAACACTTGAGGAACCTAGTGGTAACCCTTGCATTCCTTCACCTTGTGGTCCGAACTCTCAATGTAGAATAGTCGGTACTCAAGCTGCATGTTCTTGTTTACCAAATTATATAGGTAGAGCGCCGAATGTAGACCAGAATGCACGATTAATGAGGAATGTCCAGGGAATCTAGCATGTCAAAATGAAAAATGTGGTGATCCTTGTCCTGGCTCTTGTGGATCGTTCACATCATGTACCGTAATCAAGCATGCTCCCGTATGTCAGTGTATCTCTGGTTACACTGGCGATCCGTTCACAGGATGTTCTTTGATACCACCTTGTAAGAACTTTTTTCTCTATTCTTTCTTTCATGAACTATTCCCTCACTTTTCTTTCTTTTTTCTACTTTTAGCTCCGCCTGTCACTGAAAGTCCCAGAAACCCCTGCAATCCTTCACCATGTGGCTCCAATGCTATATGCAAAGAAAGAAACGGTGCTGGATCTTGCACCTGCGTGCCAGAATATTTCGGAGACCCTTACACAGGCTGCAGGCCCGAATGCGTAATCAATACAGACTGTGATCGAAGCAGGACATGCGCTAATAATAAATGTGTTGATCCATGTCCTGGCACATGTGGACTGAATGCGGAATGCAGAGTCATAACCATGTTCCTTCTTGTACATGTATTACAGGATATTCAGGTGATCCCACCCGGACGTGTATAATAATTGAAGCTGGTGAGCAGTTCATTTACTCTTCAGAGATGAAAATTTTGTGAAATTCATGAATTACACTATATATTGAGTTCCTTGAAAACTGTCAATTGTAGTCCCTTATAGAATTGCTAGTATTGTTTGATATATCAAAAATAATTATAGAAAGTACAATTTACAATTTTCATCTCTGAAGAAAAATGAAAAGTTAAATTTTCTTTAGTGGAAGAAGAACAGCCTCGACACCCCTGCAGCCATCACCATGTGGTCCTATAGCCAGTGTCGCGAAATTAACAATCATGCTGTATGCTCGTGTAACCCTGGTTACATTGGATCGCCACCTATGTGTAGACCAGAATGTATCGGTAGCTCAGAATGCTCACAAGATAAGGCCTGTATTTCGCAAAAATGTGTTGATCCATGTCCAGGAACCTGCGGCTTGGCCGCAAAATGCAGAGTAGTAAATCATAATCCAATTTGCAGTTGCCCGCCAGGATTCACTGGAGAACCATTTATACGTTGTTCTAAGATAGAACGTATGTCTTTACTGCTTTATTTTCTTTTCCTCTATAATCTGTCTCACTTTTTTCTAGTACCTCCACCCTCTAAAGACGTTGGAGATCTCTGTATACCTTCACCATGTGGACCTAACTCTCAATGTAGAATGATAGGAACTCAACCTGCATGTTCTTGTTTACCAAACTTCATCGGTCGCCCTCCCAATTGTCGACCAGAATGTATGAATGATTTAGAGTGTCCCAATAATCTGGCATGTAAAGCTGAAAAATGTAAAAATCCTTGTCCTGGATCGTGTGGTATCAATGCTCAATGTACAGTAGTGAACCATAGTCCCATTTGTTCGTGTCTGCCAGGCTACAATGGTGATCCGTCCATTTCATGTTCTCTACCCTTATTGAGTAAGAGCACTCGACAACCAATGTTTTTCGAATTTATCTAACGGAGGATTCATTTATTTTCAGCAACCGAACGAACTCCGCCTGCTTCTCCTTGTTTCCCATCCCCATGTGGGCCGAATGCAGAGTGTCGCGAGAAAAATGGCGCTGGTGCTTGTATTTGTCCTGCAGGCTACGAAGGTGATCCGTATGATAGCAACAAAGGCTGTCACAGAGAATGCGAAATAAGTGAAGACTGCTTGCCCAACTTGACCTGTCTGAGATATAAGTGTGTCGACCCTTGTCCTGGAACTTGTGGAGAACTAGCCGATTGTAGAGTGAACAAGCATGTCCCAACTTGCACATGCCCACCAGGTTTGACTGGAGATCCGTTTTTCCAATGTAGGGAAATACCACAGAGACCCAAAATACCAGAGAATCCATGCCAACCATCACCGTGTGGACCGAATAGCTTATGTAGACAAGTGAATAATCAAGCTACCTGCACTTGTGCTCCTACTTATATAGGAACACCACCAGCGTGTCGCCCGGAGTGTATTGTCAGTTCAGAATGTACATCCGACAGAGCGTGCATTAACCAGAAATGTAGTGATCCTTGTCCAAACACATGTGGTTTAGGGGCACAGTGTACAACCAAGAACCACAACCCTATATGTGCTTGCCCTCCTGGTTTCACAGGAGATCCGTTTTTGAGATGCTCTCCACAACGTAAGTGGAAAATCATTGTATTACTTTCAATTTGAAGCTTGCACTGGGATACTATTACTGTCTGAAAACGTAAATAGAAGAATAATATCAAATTTCTGGTTTTACATAACAATTCGGACCTACCCTAGAGTACAATCAAATTTGTATCTGACAGCTGCTACATCTGACCATCTACATTTTGAAATTACAAAAAAATTGTCACAAGACTTGGGTGAACAGTTTTTCGATATCGAATTTTGCACATATAGCCCAGTCTGTAAAGAAATAAAGTTGATTTAATCAGGTATCTGAATGTTTTAGGTGATAGGGGGTTAGTACATGATAAATACATAAAAAAGTACAGTAAGTTTTGCCCTATTTTTTTATAAACAACGACCAAAGTCGAAAAATTCAGATTTTGAGCCGTAAAATTTTCAGATTTTGTTTTAGAGAAAAGTTGTATAGTTAATAACACATGTAGATTTTTCCGGCATTTCCCAATTATCCAGAGGAATAAAAATCAGCCAGTTGTTAAAATTTCGTCCAGCTACCCAGGTTCGAAAAAAAAACAGCCAGTTGTTAAAATTTCGTGCAGCTACCCAGGTTCGAAAAAAAAAATTAAGGTTCCTCGTTGCCTACCGAGATAATGTTAAATTTGGATGCACCTTCCAATTTGAAATTCCTACATCAGAAACTCGCCGCGTGAAAACTTCAAAGGTCTAGGACTTGAAACATATTGAATCAATTGTATATTTATCAATTTCATAAAATATAGGTCTTCATTGAAAATATGTCAAACATTTAAACTCTTAATGTTTATAAATAACAGATATACGATTTTAAAAAAACGTGTGCGGTCGGGGGACCCACGTCCTGAATGAAGTTCCTTTACGCGTCTTGCGGTAGGTGTTGACTGGTAGAAATCGTCACGTAAGAAAAAAGCGTTATGCTTCCTCCATGGTTCCAAACTATCCAATAAATCAATTGATATCGAGGTAGCAGATTATGTTGCCATCAAACTCATGTATCCACCATTTTGTGTTTCTTTTTTCTCAATATTTTTCCTTTGAAAGTTGACGTTTTCTATTCCATCACATTTGATTGTCATTATATCATGCATTACTATACCTATATATCCTTTTTCCAAACTACTCCGCCACAGTAAAAGGTATTTTATTCCTAATAATACTATTCGTTATATTATATCAAATTCACATGCCACATATTCAATGTAAACCTTGAATCCAACTTCGGCATTTAAAAAACATACAAAATTATGTCAAAAAAGGATATAATCATCTAAACACACGTTATATAGAAATATAAAAGGAACAAAAATATCTTCCACGTATTACCACTCAACGATAATATCCGCAATTTCCCGCAAGCAGAACAGCAGTTCGAATGGTTTCGGAATAGTATAAGCAAGGGATTTTGGCTTCTATTGGCCGAAGAAAATTTTTATTAGATACGTGTTTTTTAACCAGCTTTCCAATAATTATAAGCCATTATCATAAAAAATAATAAAGTTATTCCATTTGTTTATAAGCAAAAAAACACCCCTTTTGACCAATTTTTTTTTAAATAACATATTTTTCAAACTTACCATGAAGTTCAATCTTTCAAGAATCCATTCCACTTTGTTAAACATCTCTAGATCCATTATCTTGCATATGACCATTGTTTAAATAAACGGATAAACATATGCAATTATTCATAAACTATTAAACCGATAGAGCTAACATTTGGCACACTTATAAAGACCATAATGCCCTCCATACGTCACTTATAACAATTATTTCTAAAGTTATAAACATTTCTAAAATAGTGCATAAAAAAGGGTTTTTCGCCTTTATCTCGAGAATTTATTCATCGATTTCAACGCATAAAAAATCAAATTAAAGGTATTTTTAATACCTACAACTTTAATTGTAATCGGAAAATTAGACGGCCGGAAAACTGAATTTTCCGACTTTGATCGTTGTTTATAAAAAAAGGCTAAACTGGCTCGACAATTTTTTGCAATTGTCCCCCCTGTATGCCCCCCTATCACCTAAAACGTTCAGATACCTATGGTATTTTTTTTTTGCCTGTAATCGATCAATATTTTATCCACAGACTGGGCTAATATATTAGAATACATCACAAATGCGAATATAATCCATGAAAAATAAGGTTGGTTGTCCATTGCCTGGAGGATATGTTCGATAGGTATCAGTATTAGGCCAATCAGTCAATCCCCAATAATTCCAAAAGTTTTCAAACTTCAATACTTAATCACAAATGATATCTACAAAAACAAACTATTAAATTTTGCAATTTTTTCCGAGGAAAATTCAAACTTTGAAAAGAGATTTTCGTTCCCATTTCGCGAAAAAAAACTGCAAACTTGAAACAGTGCAAATTTGTGAATGGCAGATTTTGGTGCAAATCTGAAGATAAACTAAAATCAACAATTGTGAGATTCGCAACCAAAATTCAAATTTTTGTAGTTATTGAGAAAACAACATTTTGTTTGATAAATTCCGAAAATTGTGAATATTGAGAAAAATATGGTTCGTACAAAGCTAAGGTTGCAAATTTATCAGTCTCTCCGGAACATGTTTGCGATGCATATTTCAAGTTTGAAAAGTTTTGTAATTTTATTGGCCAAAATTTAAAAAAAAATTTAAAACAAGACAGCGTTCCATATCCTCTAATTGGTTGCAAATTAATACATAAAGTGAAGCAATACGCGAAACACTTTTCAAGTTTGATAATTTTTTCGCGGAATGGATATTTTTTTCGAGCAATGGAAGCGAAATTTCATCATATTCGAATTTCAACAGTGTTCTGTACCTTGGAAGAGGTCGCAAATGAGACTTGTTTTATTTTGGGTATACCTTTTGTTTTTCCGAAGTTTCAATTATTCTGGAATTATTGTGATATATTTGATTTCTGATGTCTAGGATGACTGACCTATTTCTTTTCTATAAACACACAAAATATCATGAAAATAATCAATTTCTATAATTATTTAAATTAATTTTATTTTATTTTTTTAATTTCCATTATTCTCATAATAATTAATATGTTTAAACTATGGAAATAATAATTTGCACTATTATACACTTGTATGCAATAACGATCAACTAAATATTGTAATTCATATAGGTCGAGATCTGTTATGGTTGTTTGGTTAAATTTATATTCTAGTAATGATAATCGTACATAATATCAACCTTGTAGACTCAAGACATTGCTCATACAAGCTCAAACTATGTAGTTTAAAATTAACATTTGAATAGTCCACATATATCACATTCCAGCTTTGAGGATCCACGACCACCGAAGACTCCATCATTTTTACCGCCAATAGACGCTCAGTGAATTTGGAGACAGCCTATCGTGCTCTTGCCTGCCCGATTTTATAGGAGCTCCACCAAGCTGTAGACCAGAATGTGTGCTCAGTGTAGAATGTAATAATCAGCTTGCCTGTATAAATAAGAAATGCAGAGATCCTTGTCCTGGATCGTGTGGAGTTAACGCCAAATGCCATGTCATCAGTCATTTACCAATATGTACTTGCCTCGAGGGTCATACAGGCGATCCATTCACCCAGTGTAACTTGCTTCCACCTGTTACTACTCCGCCGCCACCAACTGATCCCTGCAATCCCTCACCATGTGGTCCAAACGCACAATGTAGTAACGGAATTGTCCTGTTTACCGGAATTCATCGGAAACCCTTACGAATCATGCAGACCAGAATGCATACATAGTACAGAATGTTCAAGGGATAAAGCGTGTCTACGGAATAAGTGTCGTGACCCTTGCCCAGGCACTTGTGGACAGAATGCTCGATGCGACGTTATCAATCACATACCAACTTGTTCATGCCCTGATACGTTCACCGGAGATCCATTCACCAATTGTAGAGTGGCTGAAGAACCTCCTACAACGCCAAGGGATCCTTGCAACCCATCACCATGTGGACCCAATAGTCAGTGTAAAAATATCGATAATCATGCAGTTTGTTCATGTATTCAAGGATATCAAGGCAGTCCGCCTTCCTGTAGACCGGAATGCCTTGTAAACTCAGAATGTCCTGAAAACAGAGCATGTGTTAACCAGAAATGCATAGATCCATGTCCAGGTTCATGTGGATTCAATGCACGTTGCGAAGTCCGGAATCATAGTCCCATTTGCAGCTGCCTTGAAGGCCAAACAGGTGATCCTTTCCAGAGTTGTAGAGAAATGCCGAAAGAAGTGAATCCCCAGAGCCGATAAATCCGTGCGAGCCATCTCCTTGTGGCCCCAATTCGATTTGTAGAACTGCTGGAGAAACCCCATCATGTACCTGTCAACTGGGATACATCGGTAATCCACCAAACTGCCGACCTGAGTGTATAATAAACCCAGATTGTCCAAGTAGTGAAGCTTGTATCAACAACAAATGCAAAGATCCCTGTCCTGGCAGTTGTGGCGATAACGCAGAATGTCGAGTAATTACTCATACTGTATCATGTTCGTGCGCTACTGGTTATACAGGCAACCCGTTCGTTCAGTGTGTCCTCAAGGAACAGGAAATTGTCAATCCATGTGAACCTTCTCCTTGCGGTCCTAATGCTGAATGTACGCAGAGAAACGGAGCTGGTGCTTGCATTTGCATAGAAGATTATCAAGGAAATCCTTATGAAGGTTGCAGACCGGAATGTGTACTGAGCTCAGATTGTGCTGCGAACAAAGCTTGCATTAGAAATAAATGCAGCGATCCATGCCCATCAGTCTGTGGACAAAATGCGGAATGTTCAGTAATAAATCATGTCCCAGCATGTACGTGTCTGTTAGGATTCACCGGAGATCCATTCGTTGTATGTTCTCCAGCTCCTCCACCACGTGAGTAATTGATAATAATTATATATATTAGCTAAAAATGAAACCATGAAATAGTATACAGGCATAGTTGATGGTGAATATATGACTAATCCACAAAGGGATTGTATCATTGTGAGTGGATAAGACAAACGGAAAACCATAATTTACATTATACTTACGAAAACATGATCTTTATAACTTGAAAAAGGCATGAATGAGACAGTTTTTACAACCTAGATTCAGATGCTTTGTCCCGTCAGATCACGATTTCTATCCTAGGTTTTGTTTGGAGCCATACGTTTTGCTTTTATCCAAGAGTATGTAGTTGATATATTTCTGAGGGGATGCCGGCGTACAAGATAGGGTCAAGGTATTCAAAACTTCTTTGTACTAAGGTTTTATCAACTCTTGGCAGAGCTGTGCCGAGCACTGAAAAGTAAGTGCTTTCACGAGCACTAAGCACAGCTCTTGGAATAGCTGTTATTTTTACTTTGTGTCTAGTGTCATATTTGTGTTCTGTTTGTCGAAACGTAGCTTTATATGTATACTCAAATACTCTACTCTCTTTGTAGCATCAGTTTGATATGCGCAGTTCTTGTTGTGCATTATTTCCAGTATCCATGTCTGTGTTATTTAAAATGTTTTCATGTAATTTTTAGTCACTCTTCCTTAGGCTAGAATTCCCTATTTGATATGGAGCTCAACCAGCGTGTTATAGATGATCCAAAGTTGATGAATGTCAAAAATGCCTTTCAATTACTTGAACAAAGATATGAAGAATATATTTTTTTATTATGCTCTCAATGTGAACATCCCAATTCAGTATGTTATCGATTATTATTCTGATTTATTTTATATGCGATTCAGATTCAATTTCCGGTTGAGGGTTATAATTTATATATCCTCCTGTAAGAAGGCAACTCATTTGGGGCTGGTTGAGAATGGTACGATGAATGTTTTATCTGAATTCATCAAGATAATTTTATTAATGAACCATCTTCCCACTGTTGGGATATCATTTTCAATGTTTCCTCTCAAGTCGGCCCATGTGTTTGCGCACAGTGTTGTCCGCAAAACTAACAATATCCTCAGTTATGTAAAGGTCAATAAGATCATTGATATACATGTGGTCCGAGGAAGGTACCCTGTGGGACTCCATAGTTGTGGTAGAACCCAGTGTATAATCTATTTATACTGTTCTGTTTATTGAATAGAAAAATTCTTAGATACCAAGTTCTTATGAGAATATTCAATAATTTGTATAACAAATTGTATCGAAGGCTTTTGCTAAGTCAACAAAGATACACCTTTACTTCGATTTAGGTTTCTGTATATTTTTGTTGTCACATATATTATGGTATTTTCTGTTGACTTACCCTGTCTAAAACCAAATTGTCTATCGTACAGGATTTTGTGTTTGTCTAGAAAGCTAATGATTCTTTTTTTTTAATATTTTCTCAATGCCGCATCCTTACTGCCAGGTTTGAAAATTGGTTTTATCACAGCATCTTTGAAAGCTATTGGAAAGTATCCAGATCTAATGACTTTATTGAGGAGAAATGTCACGGTTGTTCAATGTATTTTACAATAATTTTCGATGTATCTGGTTTCAAACCATCTGGTCCAGAAGCCTCTTCAGATTTCAGTGATTTGCTGCCTCATCATATTATAATAATAAAAAAATAATAATGGGTCTTTATTGTTGCTGACACCATTGGTTGACAACAAATTATTATACAGTTGAAAGAAACAATAATTTGTTACAAAGAATAGAAATGATAGAAATGACAATTCAAATATATAAATGAGTATAGCAACTCGCAGTCCAGAGATATCTCGAAGTAATCTCAGATTTACCTATAGACAAGGTAAGCCATAAGCAGAAAGAATATTTCTTCAAGATTCCAACATGTTGCTGATATGATCATATTTCCGAAGGCTGGAGCAGTATATGATGCACGAATTTTTTTTTTTCAGACTTACTTTATCTCTGCATATAGAATTTTTCATGTGAGTTTGGGGACATTCCAATGTGGGATCGATTTCGCAATCGCTGGCTAGTTTATTGCCCAAAGTGCTGTAATGCTCTAAAAAAGATTCCGCAATTTCTGAAGATTCTTGAACTGATAATATTTAGATTTTTCTAATGCTCTGTGATTTATATTTTGGTTGTCATACATTTACATAATTTATTGGAGCAGTTTTTGTTGCATACAACTGTTTTTAGAGAAAATTCATTTTGTTTTTTTCAATACCTTCTAATTTGTTTTTGTGAAATTTGAATTCAATAATTGAATGAATTTGTTCCTCTTCTTCTTCATAAGCTCTGTTACAAGTTTCATCAAGTTAGACTCGTTCAGTATGTATTTAAATTTCTTATATCCACTGGCTCAATTATCTTATTTGTGTGGGTATTCAAGCTGTTGAATACAAGGAAAATGGCCCGTGATATTCATCCCCAGCTTTGTGGTTTTCACGAATATACAGTGCTTCTCAAAAGTCCACTCCCCCCCTTTTATTTTTGGAACGATTATACATAAACAAGTGGAATTTGGAAACTGTATATTAAAGGTTGTAAACTTCCCTACTAGTGATGATAGATGACGAAATCGTCAAAGATGACGTCACAAGGCCATTGTGACCAATAATTTTAAATGGAACCCTACGGCAAGCGGGTTAAAAGGTATCGAAAAAACCTATTCAATGATACTAATTTTGTTTGTGTTTATGGCAGTTTTGGCAACTGCTTTTAAAAAACGCAAAGCTGTGATGAATTAAATCAGTTAATACTAAAATTCAAAATTCAAGCTCCGCCTCTGGATAGTTGTCAAATAAGCTGACGTTTTTGTTAGTCTCCCTAATTCGACGTTTTTGTAATTGTCCAAGTTTTTGTACATTTAATAATGTGTGTATTGTTGATCGAACGTTTAACTATTTTAGCAGCTTTTCGTACTTTTAATACTTTTGTACATTTTAATAATTTGTTAAACTGTTGTGAGCCGAACGTTTAAGTGCTTCAAGAAGCGAAATGGTACGTGCTTTAGGTGATAAAGTAGCAGCGATCCTAATTCTTGGTGAAACTGGACAAAATATTCATGAAGCAGAACGCATTTTTAATGAGAGGTTTCCCGATCGCCCCGTTTCGAGGACTTATTTAAGGGAGCTTCTTCGTAAGTTTGAAACAACGGATAGTATTAATGATGCGAAACGATCTGGCAGACCACAAATTTCTGATGAGAAAAAAATTGATATACTGGCAGAAGTAATAGTTAACAACTCACGTTGCATCTACCTATGAAGTCAGTCGGAGTACAGTACACAGGGTGTTGAAAAAAAACAGATTTCATCCATACAAATTAAAAATGGTTCATCAACCCTCAGACGACGACCCAGACCGAAGACTAGAATTTTGTGAAAATATGGAAACTAAAATTAACCAACGGCCAGACTATGTCAAAACAATTTGTTTTAGTGACGAAAGTACTTTCTATCTAAATGGAAATGTAAATACACAGAATGTGAGGTATTGGAGTGACGCAAATCCTCACCTGTTTCGTGAAACTCATACCCAATTTCCACAGAAGGTGAATGTTTGGGCAGGTATCCTGGGAAACCACATCGTTGGGCCTCTTTCTTTAAATACTAATTTAACTGGTGAGGTTTATCTGGAACTGTTGCAAAACGCAATAGAACCGTTAATCCTTGAAATTTTGGAAGACAATCCAGATGAATTCGGCAATTTGGAAATAACATTCCAACAGGATGGTGCTCCTCCACACTATTACGGTGCAGTAAGACGGTATTTGGATGAGGAGTATCGTGGTAGATGGATTGGACGACGAGGTTCAACGGAATGGCCAGCTCGATGACCGGACCTCACACCTTTGGATTTTTTTCTGTGGGGGTACCTTAAATCGAAGGTTTACGCCACTGAACCTGACAATATTGACGTTTTAATCAACGTATCGTTGCAGAATGTGAGGCTATTTCCGCAGACACATTTGCAAAAGTTCGAGAAGAGTTTAAAAATAGGATATTTCACTGTCAGGAAGTAAATGGAGGTCACTTCGAGCAATTTCTTCAAGTAGATACTGATTCTTAAATCTGTAATTAATATCATACTGAATGGAATTTAAATTTTAATGTTTACTAATGAGCCATCAAAACTGCCATAAACACAAACAAAATTAGTATCATTGAATAGGTTTTTTCGATACCTTTTAAAAGAGGTGTCGCTTGCCGTAGGGTTCCATTCAAAATTATTGGTCACAATGGCCTTGTGACGTCATCTTCGACGATTTCGTCATATATCATCACTATTAGGGAAGTTTACAACCTTTAATATTCAGTTTCCACATTTCACTTGTTTATGTATAATCGTTCCAAAAATAATAGGGGGGGAGGGAACTTTTGAGAAGCACTGTATGGTCTATACATGATTTACCACTTTTGATCATTCTTGTGTATTTATATCTCATGATTACATGAAATTTCAGTTCCCACCGAGCCAACGGTAACAGATCCGTGCAGTCCATCTCCATGCGGAGCCTACAGTCAATGTCGAAATGTGAACGATCAGGCAGTATGTTCGTGCTTGCCGAATACACAGGATCACCTCCCAATTGTAAGCCAGAATGTGTGTCAGTTCTGAATGTCCACAAAATCGAGCGTGCCATAAATTCAAATGTGCCAACCCATGCGTGGGCACTTGTGGATTAGGAGCTAGATGTGAAGTCATCAATCATAATCCAATATGTAGTTGTACTTCTGGTTTGACTGGCGACCCATTCACCAGATGTTACGAGCTACCTCCGCCACCCAGGATCGTCCCTGTCGAAAATCCTTGTATACCATCACCTTGTGGACCAAATTCTGAATGCCGGCAGTTGGAGACCAGCCGTCGTGTTCTTGTAGGTCGAATTATATCGGATCGCCACCAAGCTGCAGACCCGAATGTTCTGTGAATACAGATTGTCCCTCAAATCTGGCATGTATAACGGAAAAATGTAGAGATCCTTGCCCAGGCTCATGCGGTTTCAATGCCGAATGTAGAATACAGAATCACATTCCGATTTGCTCTTGCATAGTAGGATTTACGGGAGATTCATTCACAGAATGTTCCAAAATATCTCCTCCGAGAAAAGAAGAGCCTATAGATCCATGCGAACAAGCTCCTTGCGGTCAAAACGCACAATGTAGAGACGGAATATGTTCATGCTTACCATTATACCATGGTGATCCCAATGTTGGATGTAGACCGGAATGTACAATGAACACTGATTGTTCTCCCACAAAAGCTTGTATCAATGTGAAATGTATAGATCCATGTCCGGGAACTTGTGGTCAAGCGGCGGTGTGTGATGTTATAAATCATATACCGGCATGTAGCTGCCCTGTCGGTTTCGAAGGAGATGCATTCACCATTTGCAGGCCGATTAGAAAAATCGGTAAGTGATTATCGCTGAATCGAAAGGCTCATAAATATAAGAATTCGTTTTTTCAGACAAACCTCAAAATCCATGTCAGTCATCGCCATGTGGGCCCAACAGTATATGCCGAGTTAATAACGGAGTTGCAGTATGCTCATGTCAACCGGGTGGAATTGGTAGTCCACCATCATGTCGTCCAGAGTGTGTCGTGAGCGCGGAATGTCCTTTGACTAAGGCTTGTCTCAACAAGAAATGTGTGGATCCTTGTCCCGGTACATGCGGCATAGGTGCCAAGTGTCAAGTAATCAATCATAATCCAATATGCAGTTGTTTAGAGGGCAATACTGGAGATCCTTTCGTGAGATGCTATCTTCTGCCGAAAGGTAAGTATCATTCATACAAATGTGAAGCATTCATACAAATAAAAGCTTGTAATAAAAATAGCTCAGTTCCCTCAGGTGTCCACCATAAAATCTGAGGAGAAAAAAGAATTGCAAAGAAACAACTTCAAGATTAAATTGAGATCGTATCTTCTCAAATAGTGTTTATATTCAGTAAATGAATTCGCTTCTCCTGCAATGAATTTATAATGCACATCTTATATTTGCACCTCAAAAAAGTATACGATCATAAATATAATATCACTAAAAATCATCCACCAAACCGTTAAAAATATCAAGATACTTGACCTACCAATTTCAGTTCATGCAATGATCTTTATAGATTGGATCAATTATCCACAGGTTTGCCGAATAAAATTAGTTTCAAACCAATATCGGATCCGACATTATTTGTTCATGAATATCAATATATAATGAGATATTTTTCACATTATGAGATGTTTTGAATCAATTTATAAGTGAAAAACAAATTGTCAAAACATAGCATATAATTTTTTTTTGTTTATATATTCGAACATTTCTTCAGTGAAACTAGGTATCTGAAGTCCATGCAGTTGCAGAAAAAAATATAGATCGTTTAGCTTCACCTCGACAAAAAATCCTACCGATAAACGTTCCTACATATTTCAGTGAATGAAGCTCTGCAAATGAGCTTTATACCGGGTGTCCCATATTCAATAAATGACAGAATTTGTCTAGTTATATTACAATTTCCTAAAAGTGCTACATTTCAGAAAACACAAGTTCAAAGGACCTAAAAAATCACTCAATTTTTGCTGACGCAATCATACAATATATTTACCAATCGGTAAACAAAAGATTCTATAAAAAAGAATAAATAGTATCTTCAGATTCAAGTGATGAAAATGAAAGAATATTAATAACAAATCTTAAGTTCGAAAAAACTTAAAGTAGTTTATACAAGGATTATTCATATTAATCTGTACTTTTTTCAGTATAATATATGCAAATCACAATATCAGAAAACTTTTAATACATAACACATAAATATTAGAAAATAAGACTCAATATAAAAGAGAATGAATGTAACATTTTCAACTCAAAATGTTTTTTGTGGAAATTTAGAATTTTACCATGTTTTGAATATTTTTTATGCTACTTGGTAATTGAGAAGGTAGATGTTTAAATAGATTTCAGTCGCAGATGATTCCACATCTGATTTTATGAACATCGCCTGTTCATATTTTCAGACAAATCAAACTATTTCCAAGATGTTACTACATTGGTATGATTGCTTTTTGCAAAAAAAGGACATATAAAACTTGTGCACAAATTTTGCCCAGGCACTAAATGATTTTTTCTATCTTTGCTGTGAGTACTAACATTATAAAACAATTCATGCTGTTACACGATTGGCCAGGTTTTCTGCATATAATGACAGTGATGAATAGGTTGGCCCCATAGAGAAACTAAAAATAAAGAGAGTTGTCAAACCTGCAGTAAAAGTTGGCACCAAGTTCAGTCAGTGGTGACATATCTCGCAACTGGCCGAACTAAGTAGTACAGTTGGTAAAACAGATGTATCTTCAGTTACCGATTGAGATAAGGCGGGTTTTTTAAATGTGTTACTTTTATATGGTTGATATGGTATATATTTTATAAGTGATCGATTTGCCATCCTGTTTTTCATATGAATATAATAATAATAAGTTTATTTCAATTCAAAGAAAGTTATTACATTTTTTAAATACATTAAATACATTACATGGAGATAAACTATAAAACAATCCTACGAAGTAAACTTGTTGTGGGATATTCATTAGATTTCTTTCAATTTAATTATAATATTTTCAACGTTTTTGTGGTATTTCTACCAGCTAGTATTGAAACATAGGATTTTATATTTTCAGTATTTCATGAAAAGTTATCCTGGGACTTTCCAATATCCAAATTTTTAGATTTTTTTTATATGAGAAAATCGATGTGATAGTCCTTATTTTTTCGGACTATATCATAAACGTAAGGCGAAATGATAATGTAATTTTTTTGTCCGATTGTTTTATTTACTCTAATTTTCGTTCAATAATTTTGTTCATTTATTAGCACAAAGGAGAACGATTAGGGGTAACAAATATTCCAGTTTGATATGATAATATTCGTACTTCCTCAAATTGTGATGGATGGAAATAAGTATCAGTTTGTAAAAAGCAGCTTACATTTTACCTTGTAAAAAAATATTTCCAGGAATTTCTGCGTCAACTCGCATAACACAACATTCTATTTTCGACGTTGGGTTCATTATTCAAGTCCATATAGTATAATTTATATCATTAATTAATGACAACAACAGTTGAAGAATTATTCTGAAATTATTGCGTGGTTTGTCATAATAACATGTGTAAATAATAAACTTTATTTTCTGACAAATGTCGAAATTGGAAAATTATCATGTATCACGTCTGTCGATTGCGGCAGCGCCTCCATGCGCCACTGGCCGTACCAAAAACTTGGTGGTCAAGATCGTCAATGTTTCAAACACTCTCTTTATTTTTAATTTGTCTATGGTTGGCCCTAACAGATATTCCATATATCGATTAATATGATGACAGCCTATCACAATTTCGATATGATACAAGTTTTTCACAATAATACCCAACGAAAACTCATAGTACTGTTTTTATTTAATACCTAATCACCTCGTTGATTTTTTCTTCCAGAAGAGCCAGTTCTAGTGAATCCGTGCGATCCGAGTCCATGCGGTCCGAACTCGGTATGTCAAGTCCGAGGCGAAAGCCCCGCTTGTTCGTGTTTCGAAAGTTACGTGGGCGTACCGCCAATTGCCGTCCGGAATGTACGATAAATCCCGAGTGTCCGAGTACGCGCGCTTGCGTGAATCAAAAGTGTCGCGACCCGTGTCCGGGCAGCTGTGGTTCTAACGCCCTCTGTAACGTGGTAAACCACAGCCCAGTGTGTTCCTGTCATCCCGGATACACAGGGGATCCATTCCAAGGCTGTATTACTGCACCTGGTAGTTGCATGATCTTTTTTTGATGGATAAAACCAATGGTAATTGGGAAAGACGATTGATTTTTCAATTTGATACGATAATTCGGGTTTGATGACAATCATTCAGATGGTGTACATCCGATTTCTCTAGACTTTCTTTTTTAATGGCAAAAACTAAGTATTCGTTTCCTGATTTTCGATTTTGTTGGGCTATACACTTGTATTCAGGCGAATATTCGTCAATTGCTATATTTTTCAAATTTGCGGTTGCTAATTATAGTCTATAATAAATAATAGTTTAAAAAAACTAAAAAACACCATTTTATAGAAAACCAGACTAAAAAAATTGAAAATAAGAAAAAAATGTATTTTATCAAAAAAAAAGCGTGGGGAGCATGGTATCGCCTCGGTGTGTAATGTACTATATATTAATGTACTATAAACTATAAAAGCGTGTTTTTTAGTTTTTTTAAACTATTATTTATTTTCTACTTTTTAGTGTGGTTTATTTATAAAAGCGTGTTTTTTTAGTTTTTTTTTTTAACTATTATTTTTTATTTTTTTGCAAATTAAAAACTGGAATAATCTCATTAGGTATTCATAATCTACGACCCCAAAAACCCCCACATACCAATTTTGAATAGAATCAGACCATAATCACAAAACTCGGCCGCCATTCAGAATTTTGCAATTTTTACAAAAGAATCATAATATTCGACCCCAAAAACCCCCACATACCAATTTTGAATAGAATCAGACCATAATCACAAAACTCGGCCGCCATTTCGAATTTTTCAATTTTTACAAGAGAATCATAGTATTCGACCCCAAAAACCGCCACATACCAATTTTGAATAGAATCAGACCATAGTCCCAAAACTCGGCCGCCATTTTAAAGCCGCCATTTTGAATTTTTAAATTTTTACAAAAGAATCATAATATTCGACCCCAAAAACCCCCACATACCAATTTTGAATAGAATCAGACCATAATCACAAAACTCGGCCGCCATTTCGAATTTTTCAATTTTTACAAGAGAATCATAGTATTCGACCCCAAAAACCGCCACATACCAATTTTGAATAGAATCAGACCATATCCCAAAACTCGGCCGCCATTTTAAAGCCGCCATCTTGAATTTTTCAATTTTTACAAAAGAATCATAATATTCGACCCCAAAAACCCCACATACCAATTTTGAATAGAATCAGACCATAATCACAAAACTCGGCCGCCATTTCGAATTTTTCAATTTCTACAAAAGAATCATAATATTCGACCCCAAAAACCGCCACATACCAATTTTGAATAGAATTAGACCATAATCACTTAACTCGGCCGCCATCTTGAATTTTCCAATTTTTACAAAAGAATCATAATATTCGACCCCAAAAACCCCACATACCAATTTTGAATAGAATCAGACCATAATCACAAAACTCGGCCGCCATTTTCCGCCATCTTGAATTTTCCAATTTTTACAAAAGAATCATAATATTCGACCCCAAAAACCGCCACATACCAATTTTGAATAGAATCAGACCATAATCCCAAAACTCGGCCGCCATTTTAAAGCCGCCATCTTGAATTTTTCAATTTTTACAAAAGAATCATAATATTCGACCCCAAAACCCCACATACCAATTTTGAATAGAATCAGACCATAATCACAAAACTCGGCCGCCATCTCGAATTTTCCAATTTTTACAAAAGAATCATAATATTCGACCCCAAAAACCCCGACATACCAATTTTGAATAGAATCAGACCATAATCACAAAATTCTGCCGCCATCTTGAATTTTCCGATTTTTACAAAAGAATCATAATATTCGACCCCAAAAACCTCCACATACCAATTTTGAATAGAATCAGACCATAATCACAAAACTCGTCCACCATTTTGAAGCCGCCATCTTGAATTTTCCAATTTTGACAAAAGAATCATAATCTCCGACCACAAAAACCCTTGGATACCAATTTTGAAGCGAATCGGACCATAATCACAAAACTCGTACGCCATATTGGAGCCGCCATTCTGGTTTTCCTTCACACAAAAATTTCTTAAAGCATTGTCACCGGAATTATGTACACCTGCCAAATTTCAAATCATTCGGACGTCTGAAAGTGGGTCAAAATCGCGCCCAAAGAAGTCGGTTACAAACAAACAAACAAACATACAAGTGAAGCTAATATAAAGCGTGTAATAACAATACATGCTTCATTATCAAAAGAGTGAATAGTTATTAATAATCAAAATTTTAATCATTCACATCGGCCTATTCGCCTAGTTCAATGAACAACCTACGAAAATTTTGAACAAATCGAACGGGGTATTCTGTAGGTATATTAATAGGTATCATTTCCATGGAAGGCTCATTTTCCCCTACGGATATCATTCGATACAAGAACAACCCTAAAAATGCAGTGTTACTTAAAACAATAGGGAACACTCATGTGCCCCTTGTCTAAAATATTTTAAT
This sequence comes from Gonioctena quinquepunctata, assembly GCA_018342105.1. NCBI lineage: Eukaryota > Metazoa > Arthropoda > Insecta > Coleoptera > Chrysomelidae > Gonioctena > Gonioctena quinquepunctata. The sequence continues at coordinate 866,417 of JAFIRS010000148.1, forward strand.
TTGCACATGAAGATTACCAAAGTTCAATGTTTGTCATAATTCCAAATTGAAAGCGCCAATTTTTTCATCAGATTCAAGAACGCAGTCCTAGCGCCTCTGATGGACGTATGCATCGTTACTTCAAATAGTTGAAACTTTTACTGCCAGTTGCTTCGAACTATCAATTATAATTTCACCTCTCTTCGTTTATATGTTGTAATGATATTTTTGTTATCATAGTATTTTCATTTGTTACTGAAACATCACATTGAAAGTGAGGTTGAATTTATGTTCAGGTTGTATGAAACATCATTGTCTATCAATGTGAAACAACCACAAATGGCGCTAGTGTTTGGGCAAAGTTATTAAAGTGAAGGTTGAATCGAGTTTGAATAGGGAACAGGCATCATTTGATTTTATTTTTTCTTTGCATCAGTTAGGTCCTCAAATATTTTACATAATACATTTTGTGAAAATTAATTCTAAAATCCCAATATTTTGTCGAAATTTTCAAATTCAAAGGTACTTCTCGATTTGACCTTTCCCCAAACACTAGCGCCAATTGTGGTTGTTTCAAGAATATTGATAGACAATACTTTTTCTCACAACTCAAACATAAATTCAATTTCACTTTTAATGTGATGGTTCAGTAACAATTGAAAGTACTATGATAATGTAAATATCACATATAAACGAAGACAGATGAAATTATTGTTGACAATTCGAAGCAACTAGCGGTAAAAGTTTGAACTGTGTGAAGTAACGATGCATACATCCATCAAAGGCGCTAGGAGTAGGTAAGTTTTTGAATGTGTTGAAAAAATTGGCGTTTTCAATTGGAATTATGAAAAGCATAAACATTTTTAATTTTATGTTTGTTGCTGAGCTTTCTTCATGTTCAAATCAAAATATTTAAAAAACACATGCGTGTTTCCTATTAAGGAGCACCTTTAAATTTGAAAATTTCGACAAAAAATTTGGGATTTACGAAATTATTTCAGAAAATGAGTACTGAACTGATGCAAAGAAAAAATAAAATCATGCGTGTTCCCTATTCTGACAACTAGAAGGTATGAGAATACAAATCACAAGAGCATAAATCGATATAAAAAAAAACACCCGACTGGGTGGATGGACTTCCAGATTTCAATCACATAGATATATACATGGTGTTCAACAACACCGTTGAATTTTTGTCATCAAATACGAACTCATCGTTTTACCTATGTATGAACTGAGGTGTAGAAAAATCATATATCAGTGATAGAATGAAAATCGTTAAAGTTTTTTAGAAAAGTTGAATTCATGTAAAATATTACCATTGGTAGGTATTATATTTTTGCATGATATGCATGTCTATATTTTATTAATGATGGTTTCTCATCGCCAAACACAATATTTTTACGGATTTTATCATTACTATAGAGGAAATTTAGGTTAATCAGCAAATCTCGTCAAATATTATTCGAATCATATACCTTAACCAAAGGTTAGGTTTTTTTTCATAGAAACAATTGTTTTCGTTTCTTCAATCGAAATGTTTATTAAAATGAATTTTTTGACGAATAATATAAACGCAAACAAATCTACCAAAAATGTGATAATTTTATTTCAATACATCATATTTCACTCAAAATTTTTATTGTTATTTTTATAAAGTATATTCAGAGGATAGTGATTTCGCTTCAAAAATAGAAATGTAAGCTTCCCAACAAATTTCTTTTAACCAATAAGATCTCAAAATTAGAAAACTCTTAATTTTTAAGATAATTTTTATATGAAATAGTTCTGATCGAATATGAATTCATGAACTTTATAGAAATATAATTTTAGGAAGTCGCCTAGTTTACCAGGGTTAGTTCGTGTCATCCATAAGAGATATGACTCAGAGATTAAGACGTTTTTTGAAGAATTTGCAAAATTTTTTTTTATGCACATGTGAAAATTACATTTTGTAGTGAGCACATTTATCGTCTAATGCCTTTCAATGTCATATTATCAACAACTATTTCAAATAAAGTTACTTTGAAAATAAGAGTATTCTTGGTCGATTTCCTATTTTGATTTCCTATGTTATATTCTATCTCAAAGCTCAAAATGTAGAAGAATTAATTATTCTCAGAGTAAGATTCAGTCAGAATTTCAAAACTCGAAAAAGGTATTATTGGAATATTCAAAAATAATCCTGTTTATCTTAACTCGTTATAATAAAAAACATTGTCACTGGTGATTGAGAAACCTCACGCTCATTGCATGGATTTGCTGTACATACTAATCGCTTATATTTGCCAAGGGGATGAAAGGTAAGGACAGTCCCCCAACGATAACGACGGACTATGGAATCAGTCCTCTTCCCTTCCCAATCCCAATTGCTAATGCCGACACAAGCCTAAACAATACACTAAGATATACCCCCACAAATAACCGCTGAAGCTTCGTTAAAAATGGTTCACAAGCGTTCACACAAAACAAAACCCCATGCCCCTGCGCTTAGAATTTTATTTAACCCCTAATGCCTCTATATTTGACCCCGCAAAGCAGCTAATGAGTGAGTCGATATAAACTACATGGTGGTAATAGTTATTAGAATAATACGCTTAAAGCACCCAACAAGCAAAGCTAAAACGGCATATAACAATTGCGCTTCATATTGGAAAGTGGAATCGAAGTAATCCCAATTATCCATTATAGCGAGATTGCCAGACCCAGAAATATCCAACCCATGTGTGCCATCTCCGTGCGGAACAAATGCCATTTGCAAAGAAAGAAATGGCGCTGGTTCTTGTGTTTGTCCCCCTGATTATGTTGGAAACCCCTATGAGGGCTGTCGACCAGAATGCGTTCAAAATTCAGACTGTCCCTCAACCAGAGCTTGTATAAGAAACAAGTGTTCGGATCCATGTTCCGGTACTTGCGGATCCCAAGCTTATTGCCGCATTATAAATCATTCGCCATCTTGTACTTGCAACGATGGGTATACTGGGGATCCTTTCAAATATTGCAGTATCCCTACAGAACGTAAGAATTTCATGTTCATCTACAAGGTGCATAAAATCATATATTTTTTATATAGCTATACGTGATATGATCAATGTGAATCCCTGTCAACCATCCCCATGTGGACCGAACAGCCAATGCCGTGAAATAAATGACCATGCTGTTTGCTCCTGTGCCCTCCTACATTGGTACTCCACCAGGTTGTAGACCAGAATGTGTTGTGAGCACTGAATGTCCTCCCAGTAAAGCGTGTATCAATCAGAAGTGTACAGATCCTTGCCCTGGAACATGCGGACTTAATTCTAAATGCCAAGTTATCAATCATAGTCCCATATGTTCCTGTCAGATAAATTATATGGGAGATCCCTTCGTGAGGTGTTACCCAATACCCCGTGAGTTGATTCTCCTTTCTAGTGATTTATATGCTAAAGATATATTTTCAGCTCCACCTGAACCGGTGAATTTCCTACCTCCACCCTCACCACCTTGCAGCCCATCGCCTTGTGGAGCGAATTCCCAATGTAGAGATATCGGTGGAACACCTTCTTGCTCTTGTCTACCAGAATTTATCGGTAGTCCCCCGAATTGCAGACCTGAATGTACTATAAACCCGGATTGTCCAAGCAATTTAGCGTGTATTCGACAGAAATGTATGATCCTTGCCCGGGATCATGCGGATTGAATGCCAATTGTAACGTATTCAAACATAATTCCGTTTGTACTTGCCCCGTTGATTTTACAGGTGACCCTTTCACGAACTGTTTTGCTAAGCCACAAGAAATCGAACCCACCAAATATGAGGATCCATGTAATCCATCTCCTTGTGGGGCGAACGCTCTTTGTGAAAATGGTGTATGTTCTTGTATACCGGACTACCAAGGTGATCCATACAGGAGTTGTAGACCGGAATGTGTATTAAATAAGATTGTCCGAAAGATAAGGCATGTATGAAAAATCATTGTTCGAATCCGTGCATTGGTACATGTGCAACTACAGCAGTTTGCCAAGTAATCAATCATATACCGATGTGTAGTTGTCCACCCGGATCAACAGGAAATGCATTCGTCACATGTAGGCCGATAGAAAGTACGTATACATCGAGTAACTGCTCGATAAAATGAAAATAAAATTAAACTATTTCAGACCCACCAAAACGAAACCCCTGCAATCCATCACCGTGCGGTCCAAATAGTCAGTGCAGAGAAATCAATAGCCAAGCAGTATGTTCTTGTGTACCTGGTTTCATAGGCAGTCCCCCTACTTGTAGACCCGAATGTGTCACAAGTTCGGAATGTTCTTTGGTTCAAGCGTGTATCAACCAAAAATGTGTTAACCCTTGCCCTGGAACTTGTGGCTTGAGCGCCAAATGTCAGGTTATCAACCACAACCCCATATGTACCTGCCCACCTAATTTCATAGGCGATCCATTCACCAGATGTACACCAAAACGTAAGAATGAAACCAATTTCTCGTACGAAAATCTTATTGGGTCCATTTCAGCACAAGAAGAACCTGTCCTCGTTCCCACAAATCCGTGTCAACCATCACCATGTGGACCCAACTCGGAATGTAGACCAATCGCCGATTCGCCATCATGTTCTTGCCTTCCAGAATTTATAGGATCGCCTCCAAGTTGTCGACCGGAATGTATTACGAATAGCGAATGTCCGTTCGAATTGGCATGTATCAATAGAAAATGTTCGGAACCCATGTCCCAGTGCCTGTGGGCATAATACAGAATGCAGAGTTGTTAGTCACACTCCCAACTGTGTCTGTATAAATGGTTATGAAGGAGACCCTTTTACCCAATGTGTAATAATTCAACGACCTGTTATACAAGAACTGAATAATCCTTGTGTTCCTTCGCCTTGTGGAGCAAATGCACTCTGCAAAGATAGAAATGGAGCGGGTGCCTGTGTTTGTTTGCCTGAATACCTTGGCAATCCTTACGAGGGTTGTCGTCCTGAATGTACTTTGCATTCGGATTGTCCATCAAATAAGGCTTGTATGAGGAATAAGTGTGTCGATCCATGTCCTGGTACATGTGGTCAAAATGCCATATGTCAGGTCATAAACCATATCCCTATTTGTACTTGCGTGTCTGGGTTTACTGGAGATCCATTCCAATATTGCTCCGTGACACCTGAAAGTAAGTCATCAATGAAAACAATGTCATGTGTATTTGTATGTTATATTCAATTCGATTTCAGTTACTGAAGGTATTAAAACGAATCCATGCCAGCCCTCTCCTTGTGGGCCAAATAGCCAATGTCGTGAGATAAATGGTCAAGCGGTCTGCTCATGTTTACCCAATTATAGCGGAAGCCCACCTGGTTGTAGACCGGAATGTACGGCCAGTTTCGAATGTAGTCGTGATAAAGCCTGTATTAATCAGAAATGTATTGATCCATGTCCAGGAACATGTGGACTGAAATCTAATTGTAAAGTAATAAATCATAGTCCAATTTGTAGTTGTACACCTGGTTTCACTGGAGATCCGTTCACCAAATGTTTTGCAATAATAGGTAAATTCAAGTATACTCGTTCGAATTGCATCTCTACTTAGCAAATTTTCTTGTAGTTACCAAAGAAGATTATATTCCGGTGGTGCTCGATCCATGTGTCCCGACACCTTGTGGCTCCAACAGTATCTGTAGGAATATCGGTGGATCGCCGTCTTGTACATGTTTGACAAATTATATCGGAAGTCCGCCAAACTGCAGGCCGGAGTGTTCAATCAATGCTGACTGCGCTAGTAATCTGGCATGTATTCGTGAAAATGCAAGGATCCGTGTCCTGGGTCGTGTGGAGCAGACGCCCAGTGTAACGTTGTTAATCATACTCCATATGTACATGTCCGGCAGGATTCATTGGAGATCCCTTAGTTATTGTCAAGTTAAGCCACAGAATACCGATGCCGGAACTAACTGATCCGTGCAATCCAAGTCCATGTGGTTCAAACACGCAGTGTCAAGATGGAACGTGCACCTGTTCACCTGGATATCATGGTGATCCTTATAGGGGCTGTAGACCAGAATGTGTTTTGAATAATGATTGCCCCAGAAATAGAGCCTGTATTCGAAACAAGTGTGTGGATCCTTGTCCAGGAACATGCGGCACGAATGCTTTCTGTACTACTTCCAACCATATTCCTATGTGTGCATGTGCAGAAGGATTCCAAGGGAATGCTTTTGTTTTATGTAATCCCATTCCAGGTAATTACGTTTTAACAACTGGAGGTTCAAATTTATTATGTATACTCATTTTAGCGGAAAGTCCCAAAAATCCATGCAGTCCATCTCCGTGTGGTCCAAATAGTCAATGCAAAGAAGTGAATGGTCAGGCTGTTTGCTCTTGTGTTGTGGGTTTCATAGGTATTCCTCCAACTTGTAGACCCGAGTGTGTCACAAGTGCAGAATGTCCACTGGATCAGGCATGTGTCAATCAAAAATGTATTGATCCCTGTCCAGGAACCTGTGGTCAGAATGCTAGATGTCAAGTAGTCAATCATAACCCTATATGCACTTGTCCCAACAAATATACTGGAGATCCCTTCACAAGATGTTTGATTATTCGTAAGCATAATTTTATTCTTCCACATGAACAAACTCATTTAATACTTCCCATTTAGGTGAGGAACCAGTCAGTGATATACCTAGTCACCCCTGTCAACCTTCCCCTTGCGGTCCCAATGCTGAATGTAGAATAATCGGAGAATCGCCATCTTGTTCTTGTCTGCCAGAATTCATTGGGACTCCACCGAGCTGCCGTCCAGAGTGCATCAGCAATACTGAATGTTCTAGTCATTTAGCTTGTATAAACAAAAAATGTAAGGATCCATGTCCAGGAATTTGCGGTTTGAATGCAGAATGCAGGGTGGTCAGTCACACTCCAAATTGTGTTTGTCTACCTGGATTTTTCGGAGATCCCTTCTATGAATGCAAGGTTCAAGAAAAGCCCATTTCGGAAATTCGGAACCCATGCCAGCCTTCGCCTTGTGGAGTGAATGCAATATGTAGAGAGAAAAATGGAGCAGGATCATGTGTGTGTTCACCCGAATATATTGGTAACCCATACGAAGGATGCAGGCCGGAGTGTTCAATAAATTCGGATTGCCCTTCAAATAAAGCTTGTGTCCGTAATAAATGTAAAGACCCATGTCCCGGAACATGTTCTTCAAACGCCAATTGCCAAGTCATGAACCATCTACCCACTTGTACGTGTTCCATCGGATACACCGGAGATCCATTCCGGTACTGTAGCTTGATTGTTGAAGAACGTAAGATGATATACACTTCATTCGATAACAATGTCATTCTCGATATTTTTTTTTAGCCACTAAAAATGATATTCCGCAAAACCCATGCCATCCGTCTCCTTGTGGTCCGAACAGTCAATGTCGGGAAGTAAATGGACAAGCAGTTTGTTCTTGTTTACCGAGTTATATTGGTAGCCCACCTGGATGTCGTCCCGAGTGCACAGGCAGTTCAGAATGTGCAATGAACAAAGCATGTGTCGAACAGAAATGTATTGATCCTTGTCCAGGAACATGTGGATTGAATGCCCAATGTCAAGTAATCAAACACAGTCCAATTTGTAGCTGTAGTAATGGGTATACTGGTGATCCCTTCACGAGATGCTTCTCAATACCTCGTGAGTCTTATATCACTTCAAATCTGATTTGAAAATAATAACAAATATTTCAGCTCCGCCAATAGCACCAGTTCAAGATTTCGTAACAAACCCCTGTGTTCCTTCTCCTTGTGGGCCAAACTCGCACTGTAGGGAGATAGGTAACTCCCCCGCATGCTCTTGTCTACCAGAGTTCATCGGCACTCCACCAAATTGTCGACCAGAATGTAGTATAAATTCAGATTGTACAAGTAATCTAGCGTGTATTCGCAATAAATGCACAGATCCATGCCCGGGTTCTTGTGGTGCAGGCGCCCAATGTACAGTTTTCAGCCATACCCCAATATGCACGTGTCCTGAAGGCTATACTGGCGATCCGTTCAGTTTTTGTCAGCTGAAGCCTCCAACGGGTATGGATTCTAAAATATAAATATTTCGAATGTACAATCAACTCTTTTTCAGTAGTAACAGACACTCTGGAAGCAGATCCATGCAATCCTTCTGTGTGTGGAGCAAACACTCAATGTGATAATGGAGTATGTAGTTGTCTACCAGAATATCAAGGCGACCCGTACAGGGGTTGCAGGCCAGAATGTGTATTGAGTTCTGATTGTCCTCGAGATAGATCCTGTGTCAAGAATAAATGTAGAGATCCATGCCCAGGAACATGTGGCCAGAATGCCGAATGTAATGTCATAAACCACATTCCAATGTGTTCATGTCTCCCAAAATATAAAGGAAATGCATTCCTTGTTTGTTCACCCATAATAGGTAATACTCCATATAAATTATTGATCTAGTACCTGAACTATGTCTTTTCACTAGAAACGAAAGGCGATCCATGTAATCCATCCCCTTGCGGCCCTAATAGTCAATGTAGGGAGGTTAATAACCAAGCAGTATGCTCTTGTGTGCCAGGATACATTGGAAGCCCTCCAACTTGCCGTCCAGAATGTGTGACGAGTCAAGAATGTCCCTTAAGCCAAGCATGTGTGAATCAAAAATGTATAGATCCTTGCAAAGGATCGTGTGGTCTCCAGGCGAATTGCCAAGTTGTCAATCACAACCCTATCTGTTCATGTCCACCAAGATTTTCAGGAGATCCATTCACCCGCTGTTTGCTGTTACGTAAGAGAAACTGTGTTCAAAGTAATAATAAAATCTACTCCATTAATTTTCTAGAAGAAGAACCGGTACAGATTAATCCATGCCAGCCATCACCTTGTGGTCCGAATGCGCAATGTAGGCCCGTGGGAGATTCCCCATCTTGTTCATGTCTTCCCGATTTCCTAGGTTCACCACCACAATGTCGACCGGAATGCATCAGTAATAGTGAATGTGCGAATAATCTGGCATGTATAAACCAAAAATGTAAAGATCCTTGTCCTGGTATATGTGGGGAGAACGCCGAATGCAGAGTTGTGAGCCACACTCCCAATTGTATTTGTATTTCGAACTACCAAGGCGATCCTTTCAGTGGATGTGTCCCACAACAACGTAAGATGCCCAGTTATTCCGGAGGTTTCGATTTCTCTAAAAATGACATATGATTTCAGAAGTAATAGTTCCGGAACATTTAACACCTTGTTCTCCTTCACCTTGTGGCGTAAATGCACAATGTAAGGAACAAGCTGGAGCTGGATCCTGTACCTGTCTTCCAGACTATATTGGAAATCCGTATGAGGGATGCAGACCAGAATGTGTTCTGAACTCAGATTGTCCATATAATAGGGCGTGCATCAGGAATAAATGTGAAGATCCTTGTCCTGGCACTTGTGGACAGAATGCACACTGTCAAGTTGTCAATCATTTACCGCTATGCTCATGCATATCAGGCTACACTGGCGATCCATTTAGATTTTGTAATTCACTTCCTCAAGAACGTAAGTTTTTCTCCTGACAAAAATATTCTATGAATTACATGCAACGGTATATCCACTTTTCAGCTGAGAGAGACGAGTTGCCCCAAAATCCATGTAATCCTAGTCCTTGTGGGCCGAACAGTCAATGAGAGAATAAATAACCAAGCAGTATGTTCGTGTTTGCCGAACTATCTTGGGAGTCCACCAGGTTGTAGGCCAGAGTGCACAGTAAGTGCAGAATGTTCGCAACAGAAAGCATGCGTGAATCAAAAATGTGTCGATCCTTGCCCAGGAACCTGTGGATTGAATACGAATTGTCAAGTAATCAACCACAGTCCAATCTGTAGCTGTAACTCGAAGTATACAGGTGATCCGTTCACACGATGCTTCCCGATTCCACGTGAGTTGACAAGAAAGAAGATATTAATATATTTTATTATTATTTTTATAGAATCTCGACCACCGATGTTACCAGATATTGTGAAAAATCCATGTGTACCTTCACCTTGCGGCCCAACAGTCAATGTAGGAATATCAATGGTTCACCTTCGTGTTCATGTCTGCCGAATTATTCAGGAGGTCCACCAAATTGTAGACCGAATGTTCCATAAATCCTGAATGTCCTAGTAACTTGGCCTGTATCAGGGAAAAGTGTAGAGATCCTTGTTCTGGCTCTTGTGGTTCAGGAGCTTTATGCAGTGTTATCAACCATATTCCAGTTTGTACTTGCCCAGAACAATATACAGGAGACCCATTTGCTTATTGTCAGCCGAAACCTCAGGAAACGGAACCCATAGAGATAGATCCGTGCAACCCTTCGCCTTGTGGTCCTAATGCCCAATGTGACAACGGAATCTGCACGTGTTTGTTAGAATATCACGGAGATCCTTACAGTGGTTGTAGACCAGAATGCATTTTGAATAATGATTGTCCTCGAGACAGGGCATGTTTGAGGAATAAATGTAAAAATCCCTGCCCTGGCACATGTGGTCAGGATGCAGAATGTATTGTTGTGAACCATATCCCAATGTGTTCTTGTCTACAAGGTTATAGTGGAAATGCATTCATATTGTGTAGACAAATCGAACGTGAGTGTACAATTTCAAATTTTATTTTCCAATTCTCAAGTTTTTGTATTGATCTAGGTCCACCACCTCAGAATCCTTGTTCTCCGTCTCCATGTGGACCGAACAGTCAATGTAGAGAAATCAACGGACAGGCAGTTTGTTCTTGTGTACCCGGATTCATTGGTAGTCCACCTACGTGTAGGCCAGAGTGTGTGACCAGTTCTGAATGCTCTTTGAATGAAGCTTGTCTCAACCAAAAATGCATAAACCCTTGCATTGGAACTTGTGGCGTGGGAGCTCGCTGCCAAGTAGTCAATCATAATCCCATATGTACTTGTCCTCTCAAATTCACCGGAGATCCATTTACTCGCTGCATACCAATGCGTAAGATCAATTCATTTGGAATTTAGTGGTCTTATTGAAATACTTCATCCATTTCTAGGTGAGGAAGAAGCTGTTACAACTGAAACGAATCCATGTATCCTTCCCCATGTGGTACAAACTCACAATGTCGGGAAATCAATGGCTCGCCATCTTGTTCATGTCTGCCGAATTCATTGGATCCCCGCCCAATTGTAAACCTGAATGCATCAGTAATTCAGAATGCTCCAATCATTTAGCTTGTATCAACCAGAAATGCAAAGATCCTTGTCCGGGCGTCTGCGGTCATAATGCAGAATGTCGAGTAGTGAGCCATACACCCAACTGTATATGTCTTCATGGATATATTGGAGATCCCTTCAGTCAGTGTTTGCTCCCAGTGAATACCCAAACAGAGGTTTCATCTCCTTGCTCGCCATCCCCTTGTGGGGCAAATGCTCAGTGTAAAGAGCAAAATGGTGCAGGGGCATGTATATGTTTACCAGACTATTTGGGTAATCCATATGAAGGATGTCGACCGGAATGTGTTTTGAGCACGGATTGTCCGTCCGATAAGGCGTGTATAAACAATAAATGTAAAAATCCCTGTCCTGGAACATGTGGACTGAATGCTCTTTGCCAAGTGGTTAATCATCTACCATCCTGTACATGTATCAATGAATACACCGGAGATCCATTCAGATATTGTACCCCGATTCCTATCGAATGTAAGCATGTTACATTTGATTATTGAAGCGTTATTAACGTTATTAATTTTATAGCTGACGCTGTAGAAAAACCAAATACTCCATGTCTCCCATCACCTTGTGGTCCAAATAGTCAATGTCGAGAAATCAACAATCAGGCTGTTTGCTCTTGTTTACCTGAATATTTAGGAAGTCCTCCAGGATGTAGACCCGAATGTGTAGTCAGCTCCGAATGTGCTTCCAACAAAGCTTGTAGAAATCAAAAATGTATTGATCCATGTCCAGGAACTTGTGGATTGAACGCCAATTGTAAAGTGGTTAGTCAAGTCCATTTGTTTCTGTCCATCAGGGCAAACAGGAAATCCATTCACAAGATGTATCCCAATGCCACGTAAGATCTTATAATAATAATATCTCAACTTATAGTTTAATTGATTGCATCTACAGCACCTCCACAATCTATATACGAATCAGAAGTGTCCAACCCCTGCGAACCTACCCCTGTGGGCCGAACAGTCAGTGTCGAGAAATCAATGGTTCCCCATCATGTTCATGTGCACCAAGTTCATAGGAAGTCCTCCCAACTGCCGACCCGAATGCACCATCAATTCAGATGTCCTAGCAACTTGGCGTGTATAAGACAAAAATGTAAAGATCCTTGCCCAGGATCATGTGCTGCTAATGGCGAGTGTAGTGTCATCAATCATACACCAATGTGTACCTGCCCCGAGGGATATACTGGTGACCCATTTAATGTCTGCCATCTCAAGCCAGTTTCACGTATGTAAATCTCTTTTTGTGGCCAGCAGAGATCACATGAAATTTCCTTTCAGAACCACCAGTCAAAAATGATCCTTGTAATCCATTCCCATGTGGACCGAATGCAGAATGTAATAACGGAATCTGCAAGTGTTCAGTTGAATATCAAGGAGACCCTTACACAGGATGTAGGCCAGAATGTGTTTTAAATTCTGACTGTTCGCGAGACAAAGCCTGTATGAGGAACAAATGTGGAAATCCTTGCCTAGGAATATGTGGCCAAAACGCCCAATGTAATGTGTTCAATCACATTCCCATGTGTTCTTGTTTTGAAGGTTACAGTGGAAATGCTTCGTTCAATGTTCGGAAATCAAAGGTATTTCAAAATTCTAACTTCACCTATCGGAATTAACATCCAATATTTCAGTACCAACTATGAGAAACCCATGTAATCCATCACCCTGCGGACCTAATAGTCAATGTAAAGAAATAAATGAACAAGCTGTGTGCTCGTGTTTAATAGGATATATTGGCAGTCCTCCAACATGCAGCCGGAATGTGTTTCTAGCTCTGAATGTCCTCTAAGGAAGCCTGCGTAATCAAAAATGTATAGACCGTGTCCAGGAACGTGTGGTATAAGCGCGAAATGTCAAACTGTCAATCATAATCCTATTTGTAGCTGCCCACCTAGATATACAGGTGATCCATTTGTCAGGTGTACAGTAATAGGTAAGTTTCAACACACGTATTGGAAGAATAAGATACTCAGTGGATATATTTCAGTTCAAGAGCCATTAGAAGAACAATCAGATCCATGTCAACCATCACCGTGTGGTCCGAATGCTCAATGCAGGGAAATAAATGGATCTCCATCCTGTTCTGTCTTCAAGTTCATTGGCTCTCCACCAAATTGTAAATCTGAATGCATAAGCAATAGTGAATGTGCTAGTCAGTTAGCTTGCATTAATCTGAAATGTAAAAATCCCTGTACTGGATCGTGCGCACTTAATGCTGAATGTCAAGTGATAAGCCACACGCCAATCTGTATGTGCCAAACGGGATACACTGGTGATCCATTCCTCTTATGTAACCAGATACAAGTCCCACTTCCAAGTGAGAATTTATCGCCTTGCACTCCTTCGCCATGTGGCGCTAACGCCAGTGTAGAGTTCAACTTAGAGCAGGAGCATGTACTTGCTTGCCAGAATATATAGGAAATCCGTACGAGGGATGTAGACCAGAATGTACTTTGAATTCAGATTGCTCTTCGAACAAAGCTTGTGTGAGAAATAAATGCATCGATCCTTGTCCAGGAACGTGCGGTCAGAATGCAGATTGTCAAGTGATCAATCACTTGCCATCTTGTACTTGTATAGCAGGATATACTGGAGATCCTTTCAGATACTGCAGTTTTCCGATTCAAGAACGTGAGTATATGGAGAAGGTTTAAGAAAACCCATTTGTAAAAAAGTTATTTCAGCCTCGTTAGATGAAATTCCTGGTAATCCGTGTAAACCAACACCATGTGGGCCGAATAGTCAATGTCGTGAAATCAACAAGCAAGCAGTTTGCTCATGCTTGCCCAATTATTTCGGTAGTCCGCCAGGGTGTAGACCAGAGTGTACAGTCAGTTCAGAGTGTTCACGAAATAGAGCGTGTATAAATCAACGTTGTGCTGATCCTTGTCCTGGTACTTGTGGCTTGAATGCGGATTGCCAAGTGATAAATCACAGTCCCATTTGTAGCTGTAGAGAAAGCTATAGTGGGGATCCTTTCACTAGATGTCTCCCCGTACCAAGTAAGAATTTATTTTCCTCCAAATATACAAATGTGTGGTATTTAAGTTTTTATTCATCATTCAATTCTAGCACCGACGCCTGTTCAACTGATTGAACCAGTACGAGATCCTTGTGTTCCATCACCATGTGGGCCTAATTCTAAATGTACCAATATAGGAGGTTCTCATTACTGTTCGTGCCTGGAAAATTATATCGGTAGTTCACCTAATTGTAGGCCCGAATGTTCCGTGAATTCAGATTGTCCTAGTAACTCAGCCTGTATCAGAGAAAAATGTAGGGACCCATGTCCTGGTTCATGTGGTTCATTCGCAAGTTGTAATGTGATCAATCATATACCTATTTGCTCTTGTCTAGAGGGTTACACAGGGGATCCTTTCACTTACTGCCAACCAATGCCTCCAAAAGGTCAGTCATTCAAATAATCCTATATTCCCGACAACTGAAACATTTGATATTACAGTTCCTGCACCATTAGAAACAGACCCATGCAACCCATCACCTTGTGGATTCAATGCTCAATGCAGAGATGGAGTATGTACATGCCTGTCAGACTACAGTGGAGACCCTTATAAGGGATGTAGACCACAATGTGTCCTCAATAATGATTGTCCCAAAAACAAAGCATGTGTAAAAAATAAGTGTATTGATCCGTGCCCAGGAGTTTGTGGACAAAATGCTGACTGTTCCGTAATCAACCATATTCCCATGTGCACGTGCCTTCCTGGATTTGTAGGAAATGCTTTCATAACATGCAATCGTATCCAACCATCCGCATCGTTAATCTTTGCAACCCTTCGCCATGTGGTCCAAACAGTCAGTGCAAAGAAATAAATGGACACGCTGTATGTTCCTGTGTTTTGGGCTTCATAGGGAGTCCACCATCGTGTAGACCTGAATGTGTTACCAGTACAGAGTGTTCCCTGAATCAGGCTTGTGTTAATCAGCATTGTATAGATCCATGTTTGGGTACATGTGGCTTGGGAGCCGTATGCCAAGTTGTGAATCATAACCCAATTTGTAGCTGTCCATCAAGATATACTGGAGATCCGTTTACCAGATGTTTCCAAATACGTAAGACTCTATATCATTTGGCGAATGGCCCCCATTAATCCTCGACTATTTCAGCATTAGAGGAACCGCCTATTATAGATCCATGCAATCCGTCACCTTGTGGGTCAAATGCACAATGTAAAGAAATCAGCGGTTCACCCTCTTGTTCTTGCTTGTCTGATTTCATTGGTTCTCCTCCAATTGTCGACCAGAATGTGTGAGTAATAGCGAATGTGCTAATAATTTAGCATGTATCAACCAGAAATGTAGAGATCCCTGCCCCGGAATCTGTGGTCAGAACGCCGAGTGTCGAGTTGTCAGTCATACACCAAACTGTGTTTGTCTCTCAAACTACGTTGGCAACCCATTCATTCAATGTCAACCACAACCAAGTAAGAATCAAATAATATCATATAAAAAAGTCATTGTTGAAAATAAAAATTACAGCTCCGGTGATCCAAGAAATTGTGAGACCATGTTCACCATCCCCCTGTGGTTCTAACGCTCAATGTAAGGAACAGAATAATGCGGGATCCTGTACGTGTTTACCCGAATTCATTGGAAACCCATATGAAGGATGCAGACCTGAATGTACCTTTGAATTCAGATTGCATCTCAAACAAAGCTTGTATCAGAAATAAATGTATGGACCCTTGTCCTGGAACTTGCGGGCAGAACGCTGATTGTCATGTTATAAACCATCTTCCAACATGCACTTGCATTGTTGGATACACTGGAGATCCCTTCAGATATTGTAACTTATCACCCAAGAACGTGAGTATATGATCCTCATAGTAAGAGTAGAATTCAACCTGCACTTGATGATTCTAGCCCCGGAAGATGAAACTCCTTCCAATCCATGCAAACCATCACCTTGTGGACCAAACAGTCAGTGTAGAGAGGTCAATAACCAAGCTGTATGTTCTTGTTTACCAAATCATATTGGAAGTCCACCAGGCTGTCGACCAGAATGTACGGTCAGTGCAGAATGTCCCCAAGATAAGGCATGTACTAATCAGAAATGTGTTGATCCATGCCCTGGTACTTGTGGTCTCAATGCCGACTGTAAGGTCATCAATCACAGTCCCATCTGCAGTTGTAGATTTGATTTCAGCGGTGATCCGTTTTACCGATGTTATTCTCTCCCACGTAAGAAATCCATTGACCACAAAATGCCTCTGTTGTTCACTATGTACTTTTCAGCTCCACAACCTATACAAAATCTGGAACCATATAGAAATCCATGCATGCCATCACCCTGTGGACCAAATAGTCAATGCCGTGATGTTGGGATGACGCCTTCTTGTTCATGTCAAGCGAATTATTTCGGGAGTCCCCCCAATTGTAGACCAGAATGTGTAATAAATTCGGACTGCTCTAGTAACTTGGCCTGCATCAAAGATAAATGTAGAGACCCTTGCCCTGGTGCTTGTGGCACAGCAACCATGTGTAGTGTATTGAATCATACTCCAATTTGTTCTTGCCCTGAGGGATATACTGGAGATCCATTCATTTCATGTCAACCCAAACCTCCACAATGTATGTGATGTCCCTACTTGAAACATAATGTGAAATTAATACAAGATTATTTCAGTGGAAGAACCGATTGAAACCGATCCTTGTAACCCATCCCCCTGCGGTGCAAACTCTCAGTGTGATAATGGTATTTGTTCATGTTTACCGGAATACCATGGTGATCCTTACAGGGGGTGTCGACCCGAATGCGTTCTGAATAGTGATTGTTCGAAAGAGAAAGCCTGTTCGAGAAACAAATGTATCGATCCTTGTAAAGGAACATGTGGGCAAAATGCGGAATGTTCGGTTATGAACCATGTGGCTATCTGTTATTGTATCTCAGGTTACCAGGGCAATGCATTCTTGCGTTGTTCAAAATTACCAGGTAATTAGGATTGCGTCTCAAATAATTGGTACCAAATCCCGGAAGTCCGATTCCTTTAATCTGATACTTTGCTTGGGAAACAGAACTTTCCATCAATAGACCAGGGCCAAACCGATTTTTAAATACCCGAATTCATGGAAAATTCTCAGCAGTGTGTGGGTGGTCGGAAAAATTTAGGGTAAATTATAAGTGAATTAAGAAAAATCAAGACGATCAGTAAAGGTTCCGGAAGGGTAGCTAAATATACGTTTTTAGGGTAGAATATCGGTTGTTTAGGTTTGTGGCTGAAATATCATCCTTTCGAAAAAAGTTTAATGCAAAAGTTGTAGATAATAAAAAAATCAAAACTTTTATGTATATTTTTTAATATACATAATATAATTAATTAACGAGAAAAACGCTAAAAACTGTTTTTTTTTTTAATTTTATCTCCCTCATAATCATTAAACTTGGTGAAAACGTTCTTTTTGTGTTTTAAATAAGTGTAATTTTTTCAAACAAAATATTTATTTTTCGATTGTGTCAAATTTTAATTAAAAAAAACTAATTTTCAATCAAAAGTTGTTTACAAATTTACAATTCTTTAACTTTATCAGTGCTATTTTCTTCTTTGAAACCTCAACTTTAAGATGGTATGAAAAAAATATATTGTTCGTATGGAAAACTATCGTTAAAAATGCAAAAAACCAAAAAACTACTTTTTTATAAACGATTTGAAATTACCGAAAACATTTTTTAAACAATAATCGAATACATAAAAATTCTAAACAAAAAAATTTAATTAAAAAATTTTATTACAGTCAAATATAGAAAAAAATTTCTTTCAATTCAATTTTCTTTGTGGGTTGCTTGCTCTTCACCATCAGAACTAATACAGCTTTCGTTTTCTTCGGTTTCATCTTCTAACTCTTCGATTTCTTTTAGTTCTAGATTTTCGAGCTCAGTATTATTTTGATTTAAATGCATTGAAAAGGGTGTATTGTTTTCGTCTTCGATGTCCTCGGAATCGATAATTTTTTCGTACGACGGTTTTTCAGCATTTGAACAGATTTCAGAACCATGACAATTAGAGTACAAATATGTGCATCTCAAGCCATGCTTGCAACAGCCACATCTTTTACTATTGCACAGAAACATCAACGTCGAATTTTCAGGCCAATCATACCATTGCAAATCTTAAATAGTGTGTTATGATTGGCTCGAAATTTCGACTTGACATTTCAAGACTTTGCATTTCGCATACCTGTCTGAAAGTACCCTGAAAGTTTGAGTTCTTTTGTTGCATGGAAAAGAGATAATAGATATATCTCTCAAATGCTGACAAATAAATATTCTACCTTTGTTTACTACACTACATTAAACAATATTAGTGCCACACTTTTTCCAAACGTAAAACCTTTCGTTTTCCACCAAAATCAAAATGGACCTTCGCTGACTAGTTTTAGCTGATATTATCATTAAAAGATGGATCAGTTGTGTGCGAATGGATGTACTGCTGAAGTACCTAACTTCTTTCTTAAGGATGAGGCCAGACGCAAACATTGCCAGGCAACTCTCATTGAATGTAAATGACATATTACATGAAAATGAATCTTTTTCATCAATTTCAGCGCTTATTTGCAATAAAAAATAAGATTACTGAAAAATCAATTATGAAAAAGTCGTTTTTTTTTGTTTATTTGCATTTTTTCCATACGAACAATATATTTTTTTTCATGCTAGGTATCTCAAAGTCGAGGTTTCAATGAAGAAAATGAGCACTGATAAATTTAAAATTTGTAAACCAACTTTCGATTGAAAATTAGTCCTTTTTTCAAATTTAAATTCGTACACAAACGAAAAATAAATATTTTGCTTTAAAAAAATCACAGCTCATTTAAAACACGAGAAAGAACGCTTTCACCAAGTTTCATGATTTTTTTTTGCCGGACATAAAAATTAAAAATGTTTTTTGCGTTTTTCTCGTGAGTTTTGAGGTTATGTTGAAAAATTATTGATACAAAAGATTTAGATTTTTCAATTATCTACAATTTTTATTGAACTTTTTCCGAAAGGATGCATATTTTAGCCACAAATCATAAAAAACCAATATCCAACCCTAAAAACCTATTTTAGGTAACCCCCATTCCGGAACGTTTACTCAGTCGTCTTGATTTTTCCTAATTTACATATATTTCACCTTTAATTTTCTGACCATCCAAATACTGCTAATAATTTTTTTTGTTTCAAAATTGGTCTACAATCGTTGAAACAATACTTGAACTTTTTTAGCTCCCATCATTACAAATCCGTGCATACCTTCACCTTGCGGTTCCAACAGTCAGTGTAGAGACATAAACGGTCAAGCAGTGTGCTCTTGTGTACCAGGTTTCATAGGTAGTCCACCCACCTGTAGACCAGAGTGTATTTCTAGCACAGAATGCTTGATGAATGAAGCATGTGTCAATCAGAAATGCATCAATCCTTGTCCTGGAACATGTGGTATTAATGCTATCTGCCGGGTAGTCAATCACAACCCAATATGCAGTTGTTCACCTGGGTTATCTGGTGACCCGTTCCTAAGATGTTTCCAAATAGGTAAGTGGTCATATAAAAAAATCGTTAAAGGTCGATAATGCAATTCGTTCTATAGCCGAAGAACCAGTGGTAACCACAGATCCTTGTCAGCCTTCCCCATGCGGCCCAAACTCTGAATGTAGAAAAATAGGGGACCAGCCATCTTGTTCTTGCTGAGTGGCTTCATTGGAACACCTCCGAATTGTAAGCCAGAATGCGTCAGTAATGGCGAATGTGCCAGCCACCTCGCGTGTATCAATCAAAAATGTAAAGATCCTTGTCCCGGTGTATGCGGACACAATGCGGAATGTCGTGTCATTAGTCATACCCCCAACTGCGTTTGTTCACCAGGACTCATTGGTGACCCCTTCTCGGGTTGCTCTGTACCACCATGTAAGTTTATATCAACCACGATTTAGCTGCCTCACCACCAAAAACTAATTCTCCTTGGCTTATTAATAATGATGAGATAACATAAGTTGAATATGAAAAACATTTCAGCTCCACCCTCCGAAATCATTTCACCTTGCACTCCATCGCCGTGTGGAGCCAATGCCTTATGTAGGGAACAAAATAATGCCGGCTCATGTACGTGCTTGCCAGAATACATCGGCAATCCTTATGAAGGATGTAGGCCTGAATGTATTCTCAACTCAGACTGTCCTTCCAATAAAGCATGCATGAGAAACAAATGTCAGGACCCATGCCCTGGAACCTGCGGCCAAAATGCTGAATGTCAAGTTATCAATCATCTCCCTCTTGTAACTGTATATCAGGATATACTGGAGATCCGTTCCGACATTGTAATTGCCACCACAACGTAAGGAAATTTCTTTGTATTACTTCGAATTAGTCAAATGTATTTTTCTCCTGCAGCTCCAAAAGACGAAACACCCCAGAATCCATGTCAGCCATCCCCTTGCGGCCCTAATAGTCAATGTAGGGAGGTTAATAATCAAGCAGTCTGTTCTTGTTTGCCAAATTATATCGGTAGCCCACCGGGCTGTAGACCCGAATGTGTTGTTAGCTCAGAATGTGCAATGAATAAAGCTTGCATTAACCAAAATGTTCAGATCCTTGTCCAGGATCGTGCGGTTAATTCTGAATGTGCAGTTATTAACCATAGTCCAATATGTAGTTGTTCCCCGGGACATACTGGTGATCCATTTGCTAGATGTTATCCAATTCCACGTAAGTACTCATCAGTTTCAAATTATTATAGTTTTAATAATTCCATGGAGTTGCTCCTTTTTTATGAAATCCCGTATGAAATCGAGATGGCTTTTTGAAAAAAATAATGGGAATGTCATGTCTTTCAGTTGGTAAGGGTTGCAATTTCATTTTTTTTTAAATTCCAATGGAAATCGAAACTACTACATTAGCATATTCAGAAAAATTGGAACGTTAAAAATATTTGGACTGTTTTTTTTTACCGTCGGCCTATTTCTGCGGCCAGTGCTATATCGACGCCGCACAGTGGCAAAACCCTGGCCAAAAATATTTTTCATGTGTTTCAAAGTTAAAACCATTGCTGTTAACTTTTGACTTACTTTGTAATGATAAATACTCCTAAAAAATATTCATAACCAATATCAGTATTAGGAGTCAAATTTAGGTAACAAATATGCTAATTATTTACTGTTTTAGTCTACAAAAGTTATAAATTGTTTCAAGGGATTTTGTTTTTATTCTTACTATTGAATGAAATACGATGTAAACAAACAAGTCGATGATTTTAACTAAACTGGGTTTACAAAACCATGACACGTGTTTCGCTAACTCAACAATCACGATGTTTATGTTAAATAAGAGGCAGTTAGTAGTAGGTATATGAATCTAATTAAGGATAATCTAATAGGTAATTAGAACCGCGATTATATCCATTACCTGTTTAATCAAAAAGTCAACAAAGGAGAATTATTGAGCAAATATTGTGAGTTTTTGCATTTATTACTTTCTAAACTTTCTAGAAGGTCGAGCTTGCAACCTATAAGATTTCGCAATCGTTAACAAAACAATATTTTGTAGTCAAGAGTTGGCTAGCAAAAGTTGAATTTATTTTAATATTGACGAAACAATTCTTATGTTCCGATAATCGCTTTTATATGTTTTGCCAGTTTGGCCTATGTAAAAACTTTCACAAGAGCCACAAGTTAATTTATATACACCATATTTTTCGGATATCTCAGTTTTATTTTTTTCCTCCAAGTTTCCATAAATATTTCAGCTACTAAAGGGATTACCCTTCATCAGAAGAATAGAAATGATAGTTAAATTGAAAATAATTTTGAGTTGAACAAACTGTAAGCAAATCTAATAAAATTTAAAGAACGATCATAAATAAATAAGTCATATCTTTGATGTTTTTCATCTGGTTAAATTATTATATAACGGGCAATATGGATTTCGAAAATAAAATAACACAGAAACAGCTGTTTTGGAAGTAATTCTATCTTGATTAGACTCAAAAAAAAATGTGGACTTTTATCATTGGCTCTGAGAAAAGCATTTGATATAGTAGATCACAAAATTGTATCATATACAATGTATCATAAGGGGGTTGTATTTAATTGGTTTAGAAATTATTTGTCCAATAGAAAAAGTTTGTATGGGGAACATCCTGTATAAAGTGTAAGTAATTTACAGGATATCAAAATTAGTATGATGAATGATCTCAGCAAAATTTCCACTTGGTTAAAATGTCATTAGGTAACATTGAATTATGAAAAATCATCTTTTATGTTTATAGTAAGGAAAAATGCATCTATTGATTTGAGAGAGCATATCAAATTAAATAATGAAAATATCAAATACTACAATTAATTTTTGGGCTTTTCATAGATGAAAATCTATCATATCAAAAATTTGAAAAATTAAGAAAGAAATAGCCCCAATTGTTTTTTTTTTAATAAGAAATTATATACTTTGAAATATTTGAAATCAATATACTTTTCTTTAGTATAATCAAGGCTTCCATATTCAATTACAGTATGGGGATCAGCAACAAAATCTTTAATAAAACCATTGAAAATACTCCAGAATAAAGCATATTCAAACTTAATTACAAAGAACCTACAGTTAATTATATAAACCAAGGAACTTACTTAATATTTATTCATATATAACTCAAAATTTGTTATTCATTCCCTAGTAAAAAATAATCTAAAATCATTCCTTCAAACAATCTTACATCAATAAAAATAAAAAGAATACTGGCCAACAATTTTTTTTACAATGGTATAAAATGTTATAATGATTTACCGAATTCTCTAAAAAAATATGGCAAAAAGAGATTATAAATAATTTAATTAATTAAATTCTGATTCATTGCTTATTCAATATTTTTTTTTTATAAATTATTTCTTGGGAAAAATAAAATATATATTATATTATTATTGAAATTAGGTCCGACAAGCTCCGACACACCTTCATGAAGCATTTAAGAAATCTAATTACAGCTAAAAAGGCTTAAAATAACATTTTCAAAGCTTTCAATTTTCAATGTTAATAACAAAACTGAGTAAATTATTATTATATATATTAAAACATGGCTCTTACCATTTTTCAACACGTAAACCTGATTCGATTACAAAACATTAATTCTTAATGCCACAAAAAAATATAGATTTAAACCAACAACAAAGCTGAAACGTCAAATAGTACGTCCACTCACAAAAAAACCTGTTCTTCAACTGAGGCTACTAGGAGCTCCTGGATGTTACTTATACTCCTGCAAATTATGTGATTCGCGCACCAGTTAGTCAGTTAATGATAAAATGCACTTTTTACGATTGTTGAGCAATTTTTAACTTTTACACTTTTGGCCAGGTTTTTGACTCAAATACTCCACTGTGCACCGGTGAGTATTTTTGAAAAGACTAAGTCGAAATATATGGTTAAATTTCGACCAACTGATCGCTAAAACTTTTTCCTCGCTAAATATTTTCAATTGAAATTATTCATCAGGGGTAATACCACAAGATGTAATATTAACGAAAAAATACGGCACGATATCGCCTATTCAACAATTTATCGAGCTCGAACTACATGATATAATTGCGAGTACAGAGGAAGAGCAATTTTACCTAACGTCAGTTTGGGCGAATAGAAGGTTGAGTAAAATTAAATTGTATATCGAAAGGTTTTTGGGTAGATCAAATCAGTTAATGAGTTTATGTTTGTATCAAATGAAAAAATAGAATCATTCTCGAAAAATTAAAGAAATATCAATATCATAAATATGCTTTCCTAAATATTGTCTTTCTTCGCGAAATCCTCCAAACTATAGTTCTTTCCTTCGGATATTCTAGTTCTGATAGCGCGTCGTGAAAATTATTCAAATAGTAATATAAATGAATGGCCAGAAAGTTAGGTGGGGTCAGGTTGCTTCGATGTCATATGGAATATTCCATTGAAACATCGTGTGATTCGAAAATTTCAAATTAAATACGAAAAAGGATATGACAAATATTATCGATTTCTTCATTCCAATGCCTACATTCCAATGGAACATTTGGATTGATAGACAGTTCAGAATTTTTCCTAAAAATCCATCTCTTTTGCAGCATCTCCATATCCTAACTTTATTTAAACGTTCTGATTCACAGCCTGAATATGAAATCAACATACATATTTTGCCCAGATTCACCAGAGAGCATTTTTTTCAGCGATCCAATTTGAGCAAGAACCAACTCCTCAGAGAGATCCTTGCGTTCCGTCTCCTTGTGGTTTGAATTCTCAGTGTAGAGACACAGGAGGATCGCCTTCTTGCTCTTGTCTACCAAATTATTTCGGACAACCTCCAAACTGCAGACCGGAATGTACCATCAATTCAGAGTGTTCTAGTGCTTTGGCATGTATTCGTCAAAAATGTATAGACCCTTGTCCGGGATCCTGTGGATTCGGAGCTCGCTGTAGTGTTATCAATCATACACCAATATGCACTTGCCCAGAAGGTTATACAGGAGATCCGTTCACTACTTGCTCATTGAAACCTCAAGAAACGGAACCAGTCATAGCTGATCCATGTAATCCATCTCCATGCGGTTCAAATGCTCAGTGCAATGAAGGTGTCTGTACTTGCCTGCCAGAATACCAAGGGGATCCCCATAGAGGATGTAGACCAGAATGCGTTCTGAATAATGATTGTCCTAGAAACAAAGCTTGCTTGAGAAATAAATGTAAAGATCCATGTCCAGGAGTATGCGGCCAAAGTGCTGAATGTACAGTTATCAATCATATACCCACTTGCTCTTGTATTGCCGGATACATAGGCAATGCTTTCGTATTATGTAATCCGATACCAGGTAAACAATTTATTATGTTTTCAAAGTTCAATATTCAATGTATTCACATTCCAGCCGAAATACCAAAGAATCCATGTAATCCTTCGCCATGTGGTCCCAACAGTCAATGTAGGGAAATAAACGGCCAAGCAGTCTGTTCTTGTGTTCCTGGCTATATAAGTAGTCCACCTACTTGCAGACCAGAATGCATACAAGTGCAGAATGTTCTCTTAGCCAAGCATGTGTGAACCAAAATGTATCGACCCTTGTCCAGGAACATGTGGTATCAACGCTTTATGTCAAGTGGTGAATCACAACCCTATTTGTAGTTGTCAACCAAGACATAGTGGAGACCCATTCGTCAGATGCTCTCCAATAAGTGAGATAAATCAATCTTATTGTCATCTGCATATTGACAATGTTTTTTTGTAGGAGAAGAACCTGTTGTCGAATCGTCCAATCCCTGCCAGCCATCACCATGCGGCTCAAATGCACAATGCAAAGAAATAAATGGATCACCGTCCTGTTCTTGCCTTCCAGAATACATTGGTTCACCACCAAATTGTAGACCAGAATGCATCAGTAATAGTGAATGTTCCAATCATTTAGCTTGTATAAACCAGAAATGTAAAGATCCATGTCCGGGTACATGTGGACAAAATGCAGAATGTAGAGTGGTCAGTCATACACCTAATTGCGTCTGCTCAGCCGGTTATACTGGAGATCCGTTTTCCTTCTGTCACATTCAAGGTAAATATTTCATTAAAACAATAATCGACGTTTCGATCAAATTGAATTGTTCTTCTAGCGGAAAAACTACCCGTCGAAAGGCCGACGCCTTGCCTTCCTTCACCTTGCGGTTCTAATGCAGAATGCAGAGAACGAAACGGAGCAGGATCTTGTATTTGTTTGCCGGATTATATCGGAAACCCTTACGAAGGCTGTAGACCAGAGTGCACTTTGAACTCAGATTGCCATCCCAACAAAGCATGCATAAGGAATAAATGTGTCGATCCCTGTCCAGGAACTTGTGGTCAAAATGCAAACTGTCATATTATAAATCACTTACCAACTTGTTCCTGTCTACCTGGTCATACCGGAGATCCATTCAGATATTGTAATTTGTTGCCTCAAGAAAGTAATATGATTGGATTGGTAGATGTCGTTTCCCTACTAATATCAATGTTTTCAGCTGAAGAACCACCAGTGGAAAATCCATGCCAAAGATCGCCTTGCGGACCCAACAGTCAATGTCGCGAAGTCAGTGGTCAAGCAGTTTGTTCTTGTTTACCTGAGTATACAGGAACTCCACCAGGATGTAGGCCAGAATGTACAGTAAGCTCAGAATGTACACACAATAAGGCCTGTATGAATTTGAAGTGCATCGACCCTTGTCCAGGAACATGCGGACTGAACGCTAATTGTCAAGTCATAAATCATAGCCCAATTTGTAGCTGTCAGTCGGGATACACAGGAGATCCCTTCACTAGGTGCTACAATATACCACTTCCACCACCAGTGCAAGAACAACCAATTGCAAACCCGTGTGTCCCATCGCCTTGTGGTCCGAACAGTCAATGTAGAGATATAGGTGGTTCCCCATCATGTTCTTGTTCACCTGATTTCATGGGCAGTCCACCTAACTGCAGACCAGAATGTACTATAAATTCAGAATGTCCAAGTAGTTTTGCTTGTATAAATCAAAAATGTAGAGACCCTTGCCCGGATCTTGTGGTACTAGCGCGCTGTGCAGAGTTATCAATCACGTGCCAACTTGCAGTTGTATGGAAGGATATACAGGGGATCCGTTCACGTATTGTCAACCTAAAACCTCAGGAGAAACAACCTATAATAACGGATCCTTGCAACCCTCTCCATGTGGATCAAATGCTCAATGTGAAAATGGAATTTGTACATGTATTGTTGAATACCAAGGAGATCCTTACATTGGGTGTAGGCCTGAATGTTTACTAAATAACGACTGTCCGAAAAATAGAGCTTGCATTAAAAATAAATGCACAGATCCATGTCCAGGTACTTGTGGACAAAATGCGGAGTGTTCTGTAATAAATCATATTCCTACATGTTCATGCATACAAGGTTATGAAGGCAACGCTTTTGTTCTTTGCAAGGAAATAACAGGTAAGATAATAAATAACACATTCATGGAATCACTGATGAAGCAAATAACTTATTTTAGTGGAAATTCCCAAAAATCCCTGCAGCCCAACACCATGTGGACCAAACAGCCAGTGTAGGGAAATAAACGGACAAGCAGTTTGTTCCTGCGTGCCTGGTTTCATCGGAAGCCCACCCGCTTGTCGACCGGAATGTATATCTAGTTCAGAGTGTCCTTTGAATAGAGCTTGTGTGAATCAAAAATGTATAGATCCTTGTCCAGGGACATGTGGACTGAATGCGAATTGTCAAGTCGTCAACCATAACCCTATATGTAGCTGTGCACCAGGTCATAGTGGAGATCCATTCACAAGATGCTCACCCATAAGTAATATACGAATGAAAGTTTCAAATCACTTTTACTAACATATCGATTCTAGGGGAAGAACCAGTAGTTGAACCAGCAAATCCTTGTCAACCATCCCCATGTGGTCCAAATTCACAATGCAGAGATGTTGGGGGAGCGCCTTCGTGTTCATGTTTACAGGAATTCATAGGAACTCCACCCAACTGCAGACCAGAGTGTGTCAGTAATACCGAATGTTCCGCTAATTTGGCATGTATAATAAAAAATGCAAAGACCCTTGCCTGGGGTATGCGGCAATAATGCGAGTGTAGGGTAGTGAGCCACGTGCCGAATTGTGTATGCTCAGCAGGTTTTACAGGGAATCCATTCATTCTGTGTCATCCACAGATTGAAATACATCCGATAGAAAGACCTACGCCATGTGTACCTTCACCATGTGGAATCAATGCGAATTGTAGAGAACAAAACGGTGCTGGATCATGTACCTGTCTATCCAATTATATTGGAAATCCCTATGAGGGTTGTAGGCCCGAGTGTTCACTCAACTCGGATTGCCCATCAAATAAAGCATGTATTGCGAATAAATGCAAGGATCCCTGCCCTGGAACCTGTGGTTTAAATGCGGAATGTCAAGTTGTAAACCATTTACCGTCCTGTAATTGTATCACGGGCTATAGTGGCGATCCGTTCAGATATTGCAGTTTACTACCTCCGACGAAACGTAAGGAAATATTTAAAAAAAAATATCCAAAGTAAATTATTTCGTTTTCAGCTCTCGAAGAACCTTCGAATCCTTGCCAGCCAAATCCATGTGGACCAAATAGCCAATGTCGTGAAGTAAACGATCAAGCTGTTTGTTCATGTCTACCAGAATATACAGGAAGTCCACCAGGATGTAGACCTGAATGTGTAGTCAGCTCGGAATGTTCTCAGAACAAAGCTTGTGTTTCGCAAAAATGTATTGATCCTTGCGAAGGGACATGTGGATTGAATGCTGCATGTCAAGTAATAAACCACAGCCCTATCTGTAGTTGCAAATCTCAATATACTGGAGATCCATTCACACGCTGTTATATTATACCACGTAAGAAATATAGTCTTTACAATATTTTGAGATATAAATGACATGATAATTTCAGCATTACCTCAAGAATCCCCAGAACCAATCAGAAATCCATGTCAACCTACACCGTGTGGACCCAATAGTCAATGTCTTGATATAGGCGGATCTCCGTCGTGTTCATGTTTGGCCACCTATATTGGTAGTCCTCCGAACTGTAGACCTGAGTGTACGATAAATTCCCAGTGTTCCAGTAACTGGCTTGTATTCGGCAAAAATGTACAGATCCTTGTCCTGGATCCTGCGGTGCTGGTGCACAATGTAATGTGATCAACCACACGCCGATTTGTCTATGTCCAGAAGGATATACAGGTGATCCATTCACATACTGCCTATTGAAACCGCAGGAGATAGAACCAATCGAAAAAGATATCTGCAATCCTTCGCCCTGTGGTCCAAATGCTTTATGTGACAACGGCATATGTACTTGTATACCAGAATACCGTGGAGATCCTTACAGCGAATGTCGTCCAGAATGTGTTTTGAATAGCGACTGCCGCAAAGACCTTGCATGTATTAATAACAAATGTAAAGATCCATGTCCAGGAACGTGTGGTCAAAATGCGCAATGTACAGTGTTTAATCATATTCCTTCTTGTACATGTATCGAGAACTATCGAGGAAACGCATTCGTTTCATGTTCACCTATTCCAGGTAAACCATCTAAAATATATCCTAAGAACGATTCCTTCAATGATTTACTTTTAGCTGAAATTCCTAAGAACCCATGTAATCCTTCGCCATGTGGCCCTAATAGTCAATGTGAGAAATAAACGGCCAAGCCGTATGTTCTTGCGTAGCTGGTTTCATCGGAAGTCCGCCAACTTGTCGACCTGAGTGTGTCACCAGTGTGAATGTCCTTTGAATGAAGCTTGCATAAATCAAAAATGGTAGATCCGTGTCCAGGAACATGTGGCTTCAATGCGAAATGTCAAGTTGTGAATCATAATCCAATATGCAGTTGTCCAATCAAATATAGTGGAGATCCATTCACAAGATGTGTACCGATAGGTAAGATAATACATGAAGTGATTTATAAATATTATAATGTTGTTTTGCAGAAGAGGAACCTGTCGTGGAACCAAGCAATCCTTGCCAACCATCACCTTGTGGTCCAAATTCACAATGTAGAGATATCAATGGCTCACCATCTTGTTCATGTCTGCCAGAATTCATTGGATCCCCGCCCAATTGTAAACCTGAATGCATCAGTAATTCAGAATGCTCCAATCATTTAGCTTGTATCAACCAGAAGTGTAAGGATCCTTGTCCAGGGATTTGTGGTCAGAATTCAGAATGTCGGGTAGTAAGTCATACACCAAACTGTGTCTGCATTAATGGACATATTGGAGATCCGTTCGTGAGGTGTTACGAACCGGAGATATCTAAACCTCCGAAATTACCAATCCATGTTTCCCTCGCCATGCGGCTCAAATGCAATATGTAGAGAACAGAATGGGGCTGGTTCATGTACATGTCTTCGCGATTATCTAGGAAATCCTTATGAGGGTTGCAGGCCGGAATGTGTACTCAATTCTGATTGCAATTCAAATAAAGCATGTGTTAACAATAAATGCAAAGATCCGTGCCCAGGCACATGTGGTCAGAATGCAGAATGCCGTGTCATAAATCATCTTCCATCGTGCAACTGTGTACCCGGGTATACTGGAGACCCGTTCAGATTCTGCAACATTCTTCAAGAGAGTAAGTTATAATAAACAATGGTAATCCATTATGATGGAAAATTGTCCATTTCAGCTGAACCAGTTCCAACACGCCCATGCCAACCCAATCCATGTGGACCAAATAGCCAGTGCCGTGAAATTAATGAGCAAGCTGTTTGTTCATGTTTGCCCAATTATATCGGAAGTCCTCCAGGTTGTCGACCAGAGTGCACAGTTAGCTCAGAATGTTCTTTACAGAAAGCATGTGTTAACCAGAAATGTACCGATCCTTGTCCAGGAACATGCGGACTCAATACAAAATGTAACGTTATAAATCATAGTCCCATTTGTAGCTGCCAACAAGAACATACCGGAGATCCATTCACAAGATGCTATCCTATACCACGTAAGAAAATAAAACTGCCCCATGAGTCACTTCTAATCTTATTTCAATTTCAGCACCTTCGCCAGAACCAAGTATACCCGTTATAAGAAATCCTTGCGTGCCTTCTCCCTGTGGACCCCACTCCATATGCCAAGATATAAACGGTGCTCCTTCCTGTTCATGTATCACAAATTACATAGGAAGCCCACCAAACTGTCGACCCGAATGTATCATCAACTCGGAATGCTCAAGCAATTTAGCATGTATTCGCGAAAAATGCAGGGACCCTTGTCCTGGTTCGTGTGGCATTGCAGCCATATGCAGCGTTATAAATCATATTCCGATTTGTACGTGTCTGGAAGGTTATAACGGAGATCCATTCGACAGGTGCATACCCAAACCATTACCAACTCAAGAAGAAGAAAAGGATCTATGCAAACCGTCTCCTTGTGGCTCGAATGCCATCTGCAATGAAGGCGTATGTTCCTGCATTCCTGAGACTCGAGGGAATCCTTATGAGGGATGTAGACCTGAATGTTTGTTGAACGCTGATTGTCCAAGAGATAAAGCATGTATAGGGAAAAAATGTTTGGATCCTTGCCCTGGTACATGTGGTCATAATGCGGAATGTTTTGTCATCAATCACATTCCTTCATGTTCATGTATTCAAGGCCATATCGGAAATGCTTTCGTATCATGCTCCCCAATACCAGGTAAACAATATTCTTTCAATTCCCACAATTTTCATTCAGACATTCATTTCAATACCACTCAATGATTTTTCTAAACATATTTTATCTACTCTAAAATTTCCATTTCAGCGCCAACACCACAAAATCCATGCAGTCCATCACCTTGTGGTCCAAACAGTCAGTGTAGGGAAATTAATGGACAGGCCGTTTGTAGCTGTGTACAAGGATATATTGGAAGTCCACCAACGTGTAGGCCGGAATGTGTTACTTCTACCGAGTGTTCACTCGATCGATCCTGTGTTAATCAGAAATGTATTGATCCTTGCCCTGGTACTTGTGGATTGAACGCACGTTGCCAAGTTGTTAATCATAACCCAATATGCAGCTGTCTTACAAGATACAGTGGAGATCCATTTACTAGGTGCCAACCAATCATAGAAGAATCTCCTGTCGAGCCGTATAACACTTGTCAACCATCACCATGCGGTCCGAATGCAGAATGCAGAGATATTAACGGTTCTCCGTCATGTTCTTGTTTGCCTGAATTCTTTGGCTCGCCACCTAATTGCAAACCAGAATGTATCAGTAATAACGAATGTGCTAATCAGTTGGCGTGTATGAATAATAAATGTAAAGATCCTTGCCCTGGCATATGTGGTATAAACGCAGAATGCAGAGTGGTTTCCCACACACCAAATTGTTTGTGTCTTTCGGGATATTCTGGAGATCCATTCCAACAGTGTATGATACCTGCCAGTCCAAAACCATTGGATCAAATCAATCCATGTCACCCATCTCCATGTGGCGCAAATGCAATATGCAAGGAGAGAAATAATGCTGGATCATGTATTTGCCTTCCAGAATATATAGGAAATCCTTATGAAGGTTGTCGCCCCGAATGTGTTCTGAATTCTGACTGTTCATCCAACACAGCTTGCATCAATAATAAATGTAGAGACCCTTGTCCAGGCACGTGCGGTCAAAATGCGAATTGTCAAGTTATCAACCATCTACCGTCTTGTTCTTGTATCACTGGATTCACAGGAGATCCATTCAGATACTGCAGTATAATCCCAATGAAGAAGAACGTAAGCAATTATGACAAATCATGTTCCTTGACACTCTAATATGTGAATTTATTTTTAGCAAAAATTCCTCCAAAACCATGCCAACCGTCACCTTGCGGTCCAAACAGTCAATGTCGCGAAGTGAATAATCAAGCAGTTTGCTCTTGTCTTCCTAATTATGGTGGAAGTCCACCAGGTTGTAGGCCAGAATGTACAGTGAGCTCGGAGTGCCAACAAAACAAAGCATGCGTCAATCAAAAGTGTATCGATCCCTGCCCCGGAGTATGCGGACTCCAAACGCGATGTCATGTTATCAACCATAGCCCAGTTTGTAGTTGTTCTCCAGGAAATACTGGAGATCCATTCACGAGATGTTATCCAATACCAGGTAATTGTTAAAAAAACGACAGTCTGAGAATCAATAAAATAACTGGGATTTTCAGTTTCCTCCACCGCAGCCTGATAGGCCACAAAACATAAATCCATGTTTCCCTTCGCCCTGTGGACCCAATAGTCAGTGTAGAGATGTAGGAGGTAGTCCCTCTTGTTCGTGTATCCCCACATATTTGGGTAATCCACCAAACTGTAGACCAGAATGTACCATCAACTCAGAATGCTCAAGTAATTTGGCATGTATCGGCGAAACTGTAGAGACCCATGTCCTGGATCTTGCGGTATATCTGCAATTTGTGAAGTGAGAAATCATAACTCAATATGTTCATGTCCGCCCGGATATGCTGGTAATGCATTCATATCGTGTAACCGTGTACCGCCCACACGTAAGCGAACATTTCCTAGGAATCGAATCGTATATTCCTAATTTTAATGAATTTCAGCTCCCGTCCAAGATCTGTGCCACCCCAATCCATGCGGGCCAAACGCTCGATGTGATAATGGAACTTGTACTTGCTATCCAGAATATCGTGGTGATCCTTATAGAGAATGTAGGCCAGAGTGCGTTTATAACGCTGACTGTCCTCGCGATAAGGCTTGTATCAATCAGAAATGTAAAGATCCTTGTACAGGTATTTGCGGACAAAACGCTGAATGTACCGTTTTCAATCATTTCCCTTCGTGCTCATGTCTAGAAGGTTACTCTGGAGATCCTTTCAGAATTTGTTCAAGAGTAGAAAGTAAGTATGAAAATAATTCCGAGGAAACCAACTCAAAGTACTTTTATTATTCAGAAGCACCACCTAAAAATCCTTGCTACCCATCTCCATGCGGACCGAACAGTCAATGCAGAGATATTAACGGACAAGGGGTATGTTCATGTCTGCAAGGTTACCTTGGTAGTCCTCCAACATGTAGGCCTGAATGTGTGAGTAGTTCAGACTGCCCCCTTAATAGAGCGTGTGTAAACCAGAAGTGCATCGACCCTTGTCCTGGAACTTGTGGAATCAATGCGCGTTGTCAAGTCGTTAACCATAATGCCATTTGTACTTGTCCCGAGAGGTATAGCGGTGATCCTTTCATAAGATGTCAGGTTGTTCTTGGTATGTTATTTAATATAAGCGGTAGAATACCTAATGAATATTTTCTTCCCGACATAGTTGAGGATAAACCATTGCCCACCGTTGTCGAACCCCAGAATCCCTGTATACCCTCACCTTGTGGTCCGTACGCTCAATGTGAACCAACAGATGTCGGTACAGCAAAATGTACATGTTACGCAAATTATATCGGCGCTCCTCCCCTCTGTAGACCCGAATGTGTATCCAACAATGATTGCTCTAAAAATACAGCATGCATTAATCAGAAATGTAAAGACCCATGTCCTGGATCATGTGGATTGAATGCCAATTGCCTTGTTGTGAATCATATACCCAACTGTATATGTCTAGATAGTTTCGTGGGTGATCCTTTCACTGTCTGTCACCAACCACGTAAGATGTTTTCTTTATCACTGAACTAACCTTTATGTTTCACTGCTGTCGCTAACCCATTTGGCTTGTGCATGATGAACATTTTTCCAAAGGAATGTACTAAAACTAACTTCCGTTTCCACAGCTCCACCTACAAAGCCGCCAAAGGAAGATGATCCTTGCTTCCCGTCTCCGTGCGGGGCAAATGCTAGGTGCAGAGTTGAAAACAACTACGCCATTTGCGAGTGCTCACCCGAGTACCATGGAAATCCGTACGATAACTGCAGACCAGAATGTTTGTCCGGTGCCGACTGTCCTATGAACAGGGCATGTATCGGCAATAAGTGTTTGGATCCTTGTCCAGGAACTTGCGGAATCAATGCTCTTTGTACAACTGCAAATCACATCCCGTCATGTTATTGTCCGGAAAGATATACTGGAGATGCTTTCAGGTTATGCATACCAGTAATTGGTAAGTAAAACTCTTCTTTGGCTTCTTCAGTCTTAAGAAAACCTATCGCAAATACGTGAATATTGATAATAAGGAATTTCAAAAACGGCACTTGCGCCAAAGAAAAGTAACATTTTTTAACGAAGACTCGATTATGTTCGTTTTTCTCGTTCGAGTTGTCATTGTTTCATGCATAAAATTATCGGAATATGACATTACATTTCCATTCTCACTATGGTAACATAACCACAAAAATGTGCATTAGTTATTGATTTTTACCTTCCATACGTCGTTTGCTTTAATATCGAAAAGTATTTAACTCATTATTATTATTATTATTTTCCGAAAATGAAATAGTACATAATGAGTAATGAGTCAATTGAGAACCATCAGTAACCAAATTCCAATACCTGGAGTTGAGTCATTACCTCTTGAAAACAAATCTATAGTCAAAATGTGTTACTTGCTAATGGTTCCAGAGATGAGAAATTTCAGAGATGAAGAAAAGTATTCACTTTTTTCAGCAATGACGTACATGCAAAACTTATTTTACCATCAATGTAATTTTACCTAGTAATTTTTGAACCACCTGGTATATCGCAACGAAATTTGGAGGGCTCAAATAGGAGATAAAAACCTTCTTTTTCATGAAAATCACAGCTAAAAGTTTCAAAATGGCGACTGAGCGCCATCTTCAATAAAAAAAATAAATAGAACACCCCATATATTATTCCATTTTCGAAATCTGCACATAATTCTCAACAGTTTTCTCTAATACACTTCACTCCTAAATTAAATTGTTTTCGAAATATTAACGTTTGAAAAGTGACATTCCGGTTTAAAATGAAGTATGGATTTTGGTCAATTCCGGTAAAACATTTTGCTAACTAAACGTTGTTATTAATTTGTAGTTAAATCTCTTAATGAATTCGACCAATAAGAGGTGTAAAGAGAGTTTATTAAGGATAAACAGTACCGCTTACCGGAAAATATCGAAGCCTACGAATGTGTTCTGTAAATTCACAATCAAAACAAATTTTGAGTATAACACTTTTATTTAACCCCAACAATTATTTCATCAAGTGTTCAATGTGGCCCCCTCCTAAATCTTGACAATAAAGTGCCCTATTATAAGTAGCTTCTCTCACGTTGATGAAAGTCTGTTCATCTATTTCTTCACATGTATCTATTATTCTGCGTTCAAAATCTTCTATTGTTTGGCATTCAGTGGCGTAGATTTTTGACTTCAGATACCCCCAAAGGAAAAAATCTAGAGGTGTAAGATCCGGAGATCTTGGTGGCCATTCTGTACTTCCTCTGCGACCTATCCATCGCCAGGAAAGTTTGTATCGAGGAACTCTCTAGCCATGCGATCGAAATGGGGATGTGCCCCATCCTGCTGAAATATGATTTCACGATTTTCAAACTCTTCCTGATTGTTTAAAACAATTTGTCTTATTCGAGGTTATTGAAGATTTCTGTAAAGAACTCCTGTAAGATTGCTTCTGATGAAAATCGGTCCAACAACGCGATGGCCCAAAATCCCCGCCAAAACATTCACCTTTTCAGGAAACTGGGTATGTCCCTCTCTGAAAATATGCGGATTAGTATCGCTCCAGCATCGTACTTTCTGTTTATTGACTTTTCCATTAAGAAAAAACGTGCATTCGTCTGCGAAACATACACGTTTTAGGAAGCCCCGTTCTCCTTCAATTGGTCTTGTTAACCACTCACAAAATTCAACCCTCCGGTCTGGATCATCTTCAGTGAGAGCATGCAGGATTTTCATTTTATAGGGATGAAACTTTTCTTTTTTTAGGACTCTTTGGACACTTTTTGAACTTACTCCACAGGATTCAGCAACTGCAGACGTCGCTGAGTCGGATTGATTCCATTTCAGCAACAATTTCTACCTTTTTTTCTTCTGAAAGAGGCGGTCTTCCTGATCTTGTAGCATGTTTCAGCGTACCAGTTGCTTGGAGCTTATTTAAAAGTTTGCGCAAATATGACCTCGAAATAGGATTCTCGGGAAATCCATCATTAAACATACGGACTGCTAGATGATAATTTCTTCCAGCTTCTCCAAATATCAAAACTGCTTCAAATTTATCGTCTAAACTACGAGCCATGATCACACTTTTCATTAAACGATTTAGGCACTCAACGGACTATTTGACAGTT
Organism: Gonioctena quinquepunctata; assembly: GCA_018342105.1. NCBI lineage: Eukaryota > Metazoa > Arthropoda > Insecta > Coleoptera > Chrysomelidae > Gonioctena > Gonioctena quinquepunctata. Next base: position 903,280 of record JAFIRS010000148.1, read on the forward strand.
AGCAGTTCAGTTTGACAGTAAACAAGATGTTACCGCGACAACGATTTTCTCCAATGCAAACTTGATTGAAAGCAACATTAGTGTTTTTGGTTGGGTTGAAATGACCAAAATGTCACTTTTCAAACGTTAATATTTCTAAAACAATTGAATTTAGGAGTAAAGTGTATCAGAGAAAACTGTTGAGAATTATGAGCAGATTTCGAAAATGGGATAATATACGGGGTGTTTCATTCAAAAAAATTATTGAAGATGGAGCTCAGCCGCCATTTTAAAACTTTTAGTTGTGATTTTTTCATGAAAAAGTAAGTTTTTATCTTCTATTCGAGCCCTCCAAATTTTGTTGTGATATACCATGTGGTTCAAAAATTAGTAGGGGGGGGAACGGACTTTAGACGAGCACTGTATATGTTAAATGAATGATACAACAGATACTCCGCTAGGAAATCTTCCTGACAAAAAGTGAAGGCGTCTAGACAATTCATTGATACACGCGTAGTTTTTCTCTTTTCAGACTGGACATTGTCTATAGTTATTTCTTCTGGAGAATAACAAATGAGAATCTGAACAAATTTTTCAAAAATCAAATTTTATAAGAGGTACTTATTTCCTACAGATATTGGGGGGCTTTGATCAAAAATTAAAAAAAAGGGTTCCTGTATTCGGTATATTTCACAGTCAATATCATCCAATTTATGGCAAATAATATTTCGCTTCTTGATCCTATAGAAAACTCACAATGAAGAGTTTTGAACTTTTCGCATCTTTTCTCGATATTGACAGTGAAAATGTATCAAGTTTGATAATAGTAGTGCCTTCTATAATGTATCCTCCAACTCCCTAGTCACAATTTTCAGATACCTTCTATCTTTAATTTTTGTTCTCTGAAACATTAGTTATTTGGCTCTATCCATAACCAGAATATAGTGCAGTATAGTTCAGTGATGCAGTATATACATAAATAATTTTTGCATACGTCAAGTCAATAGTATAAATTAAAAAACATAGTAGTATAAATTATAGTCGATATGACAACAAAGTTCAATATATAGTCAATAAGAAACTCTAGGTACCTCATGAAAAAGACAAACATAAATAAGAACAAAAAAAAAAAAGACAGGCGACGAATTAGATAAAGAGTCGAAGTAATTAAAATATTCCTCAAATGTGTAAAAAGCATTTTGTAAAAAAAATTTTTAATTGTTATTTTAAAAGTGTTTATATTCATGTCAAGAGTCTGAAACTCATTAGGTAATACATTTAAAAAAAAACTTGATTGCATGACTTTAATAATAACAATGATATTTTTCTTTTGCAGAAGAGCCGCCAAGAGACCCATGCAACCCATCTCCATGTGGTCTCAATACATTTGCCGAAAATCGGGAGAGAACGCTATATGCGAGTGCCTTCCAGGTTTCTTCGGAACACCCACAGCAGGAGGCTGCAAACCTGAATGTACAATAAGTGCTGACTGTGAAAGAAACAAAGCTTGCGTGAATACAAGATGCGTCGATCCTTGCCCTGGAGTGTGCGGTTTCGGAGCTGTTTGTAACGTCGTCAACCATAGTCCTGTCTGTAGTTGTCCAACACCACTTATCGGAGACCCGTTCACCTTGTGCAGAGAACAACCTAAAGAAGAACCAAGAGATCCTTGCAATCCATCACCGTGCAATTTGAACGGACAGTGCAGAGTGATTAATGGCGTAGCAGTTTGCAGCTATCCCGAATGTATAATCAACCAAGATTGTTCTAGGGATAAAGCATGTTATTCGCAAAAATGCCGCGATCCTTGCAAAGACGCTTGTGGATTGAACGCGCTATGCCAGGTGGTAAACCATAAAGCGATATGCGCTTGTCCTCCAAATTACGTAGGATCGCCCGAAGTGCAATGTAGGTTGCCATTAGAAGAACCAATGCCCAAAGTGGAATGTACTCAAAATTCAGATTGTACGAATGATAAGGCGTGTATAAATAACCAATGCAAAAATCCATGTTCTACAAGCCATGGCGTATGTGGCAGTAATGCAGATTGTCGCCCACAACTCCATAGAGCTGTATGTACTTGTAGGGATGGATTCACAGGAAACGCACAGCATACGTGTTACGAGATAGGATGTCGATCGGATTCAGAATGTCCACCCACTCAAGCATGTATCAACCGAGAATGCGTCGACCCTTGTTCCTTCACATCATGTGGATTGAATGCTTTATGTAAAGCCGACGTCAATCACAAAGCAAGATGTTATTGTCCAAACACCTTCAGAGGTGATCCATTGGTGAGGTGTGAACGTCCAGAGTGTACTAGAGATGAGGATTGTTCGTACAACTTAGCTTGTAATAACGAAAGATGCTATGATCCATGCAACTGCGGCTTAGGCGCAATTTGTACTGTCACGAATCATAGAACGCAGTGTTCATGCCCACCTGGTTACTTCGGGAATCCGTTAACTTCATGCCAGAGACAACCAGTTGAAGTTGAACCGGAATGCAAAATGGATGCAGACTGTTCAAGTGGACTGGCATGTTTCAACGGTCATGTAAAAATCCATGTTACGAGACGAAACCGTGCGGAAAGAACACAGAATGTATTGTAGTAGATAGCTTACCATTGCGAACAATGTCTTGCATGTGCTTACCAGGATATGTTGGAGATGCAGACACCGAGTGCAAACCAGGTTCGCATTGACTTGAAACTACTAATATTCACTATAATTTTTGAGAAATCAACAAATTCACTAACCTTTTTTGCATTCATTTTCAGGTAATCCACAACTTCATTCCGCATAACCCCTTTAACAGCAACACTTAGAATTATTTCATCTTCAATCAAGGATTACCGGTTCGAATATTATCATAAAAAGAATTACTACGAACCGGTAGTCTGTACACATTTCATCTCCCGCTTTACATTGAAAACATAACTAAAAATCCATCTTTTTAGCGCCAGAAAAAGAACCGGGTTGCAGTGACAACAGAGAGTGTCCATCTACTGATGCTTGTCTCAACCGAAAATGTGTTAACCCTTGTGCCGTCGGAAATCCATGTGCTCTAACAGGCGAGTGCAAATCTACAGACCACAAGGCGATTTGTAGCTGTCCACCTGGATTGATAGGCGATCCATTCATTAAATGTTACCAACAAACCTTGATCAAGCCTGAATGCACGGTCGATTCCGAATGTTCTAGCGACAAATCGTGTGTCAATCAGCGTTGTCAGGATCCGTGCTCCTTAGCTAATCCATGCGGTGCAAATGCTGAATGTCGCACGAACTTCCATAGACCAACTTGCATATGTCCAGACGGTTGGTTAGGGAATCCTCAAGTCAGCTGCTACAAACGTAAGTAGATTATTTAATATTTTCTCTGGTAGTCCAATCAATAGAGATAACAAAACTTTAAAAAAAGCTGATATTTTGGATTCGAAAGTATGAAATAAGCAATGCGGCGTTGAAAATTAAAAAAAACTCTCCGAATATTCATATTTGGAGCTATATAACTCCAGAAGTATTGGAGATATGGAAAAATGTCTTGTATGAAAGTTGTAGCTCGTTTTTCTACAAAAATGGACCCTACAAATTTTGCGATAAATCATGTCGTTAGGGAGATAACATTTTCCAATTGAGAAGAAGAAGAAATATTTTATTTAAATAGGTTACCCTAATATACAAAAAATATAATACTATACATATGTATATATATAAATATCAGTTAAAAAGTAGGTAGGTAGTTAATCTAAACTAATAAGAAAAAAAATCAGAATTCAAGTAAACCTAATTTAGTTAAAATATAAGGCACAATTCAATAATTAACATATTCTTCAGACATTATATTTTATCAAACATTTTGTATGGATTCCAATAAATGCTTTTTTTAATGCTTAATGATGGACTAGATTTAACTATGTTTGGTAGTTTATTGTAAGTAGCAAAGCCTTTAAAAAACAAAGAATTCATGGCACTTCTCTTATTCGTTCTATATACATACAAATTGGCGTTGTTTCTTGTGGCATATTTATGAACATCTAAATTCAAATTAATGAATTCACTAAAGTATGAAGGTGCTAAGTTATTTAGTATTTTATATATAAAGATCATTGATAAGTAACATGATTCCTATTTCCGTGAATCTACTCGCTTTTAGAACTATGCGCATACCTCGATTTTGAAGTTTTTGTAGTTGTGATGTTTGATTTAGATTAAAAAGGAAAATTATAGAATCACAGTAGTCAAAGTGAGGTTGAATAATCGCATGTAGTCTAACGCTCGGTTGAAATTGTGCGGGAACCAAAAATGACCCAATTTTTTGTAACCGGACTGGTCAGTCGATGTTCCTCGCTACTAAAAGCTGCTTAAAAAAGCCAAAGCACATGAAATGTAAAAAAAACTCCCATCATCCACATGAGACCAGTTCATACAAAAATACAATCTTAATAAAAAATGTGTTCAAAGATTTCTGATTAAATGTCTGCGAGTACACATTTTGGTTAATAAATTCGTAACCTTCATTTTTGCGTATCGCTACATCTTTTGGTCAGTCCCACTATCACAGTACTATAAAACGCACGAGATGAAGTTCTTTCCCGCTTTGGAAAGATGTCGCAAAGCGACGCGAGGTGTAACAATCCTCCCGTTTTGTTTTTTTTTATAAAATACATCGGAGTGTTCGACATATTCAGTTATAGTACGAGGGCTCTATTGCTATAATTCATGCAAGACTTTTCCGTGTAGAAATGAATTATAGCAATAGAGCCCTCGTACTATAACTGAATATGTCGAACACTCCAAGCTATTTTTTTTTTTTTGAACGATAACAGATAAAACAAACCCGATATTAGCAATCTCAAGAACGTTCATGAAATCATAAAACAAGAAAAGAAATAATGAAAGAATAACAGTTGAATTATATTTTAAGTTTTGAAGGTATCTTTGAATTTTAATCGTTTTTGATGTTATGTAACGTATTATGTTTTTAACTTTACATGTTTTACATTATTTTTAAGAATTTACCTGAAGATGACATAAACAATGTCGAAACGTCGTATCGAATAAAAAATACATAGACTGACTAAGGCCCTTACTCCGAGAAAATAATAGTTATTCATGCAACAAGTGTTTATTGCACTCGACGTGACATCGAGGGCAATAAACACTTTTTGCAGGAGTTGCATACATTATTTTTTTTACGTTCATGCAAAAACCAAAAAATATTTTATTCAGATGGCACTAAGTGTAGGAAAATAAAAAGCGTTGATTTGACGTTTATGTTTGTCATGATATCACAAATGACAGATGTAGAATGACAATAAACATTTTATTGCACAGTGCAATAAAGAACCACTTTTCTCACTAAATATAGTTCAATAAAGTTTTGTTTTTTACATGAACGTAGAAAAAGAATTTAAACATATGTGGTCAAGAAATTAGGAAATATATATGTGTGTGTGGGAAGTATTTGCTGACTAGTTAGGTACAAAACTAGGAATATTGGAGTAAGCAGCAATGAAAAAGTAAACTCTTTAAGGTTTATCCAAGCTTTCGGAAATGTTTATTTCCATCATCAGGGAGACTACAATAGATGAAAAAAAAACAATAGTAATACATATTCAAGTGCGAAACATTATGCTACTTACAACTTTGTTGAGGTTGGTTTCAATGATGTTAAACATATTCATCTAACATAGTGATACAAAAGAAAAAAACGTAGATCAAGGAATAAAACGAAGTTCAAAGTTACTACAACCACATTAGCGTTATGTTTGAAATTACATAAATATAAATGTGTACTCTATGTGGTGTGACAAGTGAAACTGACAGGTTAGGAATGAATCTCGCAATTATATTTAAGCCAACGACACCTGACGGGTGTCACTTGGAAATATTTACAGTGTTGCCAACTGTTTTATATATATATATATATATATATATATATATATATATTGAAATTTTGATGGCAACCATTTTTGTAGAGAAAATCGCGAGCTACAACTTTTGTTGCAAACATTTTTCTGTATATCCATTATTTTTGCAGTTACAGCGATAAATAAGAAAATTCAAAAAGTTTTTGGATTTTTAGGGCCGTGGCAATTTTTTACCATGAATTGCTCAATTAAATGAAGCATCAATTGACATTTATCTACCTGAATCCAGAATTTCAGCTTTTTGTAGGTTTTATTACATTTTGGTAAAATGTTGTTTCTATTTATTGCATTATAGTCATTTTCAACTTTTATCCTATCATTTCAGCTGAATGCAAATCGGACAACGATTGTCCTTACGATAAATCTTGTATCAATGAAAACTGCTTGAATCCATGTGTTGCCCAGAATTGTGGACGAGGAGCAGAATGTATCGTTCAAAACCATCATGCACAATGCCGGTGTCCTCTCGGAACCCAAGGAGATCCTTTCTTGGCTTGCATAACCGGAATATGCCATTACAATGAAGATTGTGCAGATCACGAAGCTTGTGACCGTCTGAACAGAGTTTGTAGGCCGGTTTGTGACGATGAAACGTGCGCAGACACGGCAACGTGTATTGGACAACAACATCAACCGAAGTGTCACTGTCCAACAGGAACTACTGGTAATCCATACATCGAGTGCACTGTACCAACCATACCTGTTCCTGATGTAGAATGTAGATCTGATATAGAGTGTTCATCACAACTGGCTTGTATAATAACCACTGCTCGAATCCATGCACACAGAAAATGTTTGCTCCCCGACCAGGAATGTCGTGTCTAGACACTTCCCACTACGACCATAATGTGCCAATGTCCTCCAGATACAATAGTCGATTCTTCAGGTAGATGTGTGGCAATAGTATTAGTTAAACCACAATGCCGTGTAGATTCCGACTGCGGCAACAAAGATAAATGTATTAGTGGAACTTGTGTTGAAGCTTGCCAGATAGACAGATGCGGAGTCAATGCCCTCTGCAATTCCATCGATCATCAAGCCATATGCTCTTGTGCCCCAGGATATACAGGAAATGCACGATTCGAATGTACTAACATTCCCAAGACACCATTCGAGGTTATGCCTCCAGAATGTTATGCGGACAACGACTGTCCATACGATAAGACTTGTAGAAATGATCATTGTGTCAACCCTTGTTCAGAAGATAATCCTTGTGCTCTGAGCGCATTCTGCTCAGCAAACAATCATAAAGCAATATGTAAATGTCCACCAGGATACGAGGGAAATCCAAACATTGATTGTATAGCACGTAAGTTACTGCACATATTTAAATTCAATATTCGGTCATACAATGTTCTCTTTTGTTCCAGCACTCGGTCCATCTGTTGGTTGTTCATCAAATTCCGAATGTCCCAAAAGTGAGTCATGCGTAAATCGCTTATGTGTAAGTCCATGTAACTGTGGACCGTATGCAGAATGTAAAGTAGTGAACCATTATCCGACGTGTTATTGTCAAGTCGGATATTCCGGAAATCCTCAAACGGGCTGCACGAAACTTGGATGTCAGTCAGACAACGAATGTAGCAACGACAAGCAGTGTTATAACGGACAGTGGTGAATCCATGTATTCTGGGAGATCCTTGTTCGCGGAATGCCGAGTGTTTCGGTCTTGAGCACAGAGCTTCCTGTAAATGTCGGTCAGGTTATGAGGGAAATCCATTCGATAGATGTGAACGAGTAGAATGCCACGGTGACATTGACTGCCCCTCGAATAGGGCATGTCTCCAACAACGTTGTGTTGACCCTTGCTCTAGTATAGCCAATCCACCGTGTGCTCAAAACGCAATATGCTATGCGCAAAATCACGCAGCTGGTTGCGTATGTCCACAACAATTACCAGACGGCAATCCTTTGTCTTTCTGTAGTGCGCCACCCAAACGACCAGGAAAACCGCAATGCGAATTCGATACCGATTGTCCCAGCAAGTTAGCGTGTATTCGAAACCAATGCGTCGACCCGTGTGAGAGCATCTCTCCCTGTCATCCGTCTTCACAATGTACTGTATTAGACACAGTACCAGTACGAACAATGATATGTACTTGTCCTGAAGGATGGGTTCCCAATGAAAACGGCGAATGCCATGCAGTCTTAGTACCAATTCCACCAGGTTGTACCGCAGACAGCGACTGTTCAGATAGTGAAGCTTGCATCAATCGTTTATGCCGAAGCCCCTGTGAATGCGGAACCAATTCTCACTGTCATGTGCAAAACCACAGGGCGATATGTTCCTGCAAAGAAGGTTATGAAGGCAATCCCAACATTGCTTGTCACACAGTGGGATGCAGGATCGACTCCGAATGCGAATCAGGAAGAGCTTGCATCAATGGAAACTGCATCAATCCATGTTTGGTCAGAGATAATTGTGGAATGAATGCCGAATGTTTCGTATACCAAAACCGTGCAGAATGTAGGTGTGCGAGCGGATACCGAGGAAACCCATTAGATAGATGTATACTCGTTGGATGTACTTCGAACAGTGATTGTCCGACAGACAGACAATGTGTAAATGCACAATGTATCAATCCCTGTGTTTACGACAATTCATGTTCACCACGTGCCGAATGCAGGGTTCAAAACCACTTGTCGGTATGTAGATGTCCTCCGGGATTGATCGGTAACCCGTACGTTGACTGCAAGCCAGAGCCTCGACCAGAATGTAGAGAAGACAGTGAATGCCCATCTCGGTTGGCGTGTCTGAATAATAAATGTCAAGATCCTTGTCTGATCTTAGAACCATGCCGCCGCCCATCTGAATGTCAAGTAGTCGACTCTGTTCCAGTAAGGACACTGATATGCATTTGTCCTCCAGGATATATCAGCAGTGGTAGTGGCACCTGCAACCCAGTAACAGCGGTTACAGTTGTGGGAGCATGTATCAGCGATGGTGAGTGTCCTAGTGACAAGGCGTGTTTCAATGGAATTTGTAGAAATCCATGCAATTGCGGACCGAATGCAGAATGTCGCATCAAAAATCATAAGCCTGTATGTACTTGTAAACAAGGTTATGAAGGAAATCCAGGACTGGAATGTACTCGAATAGGTTGTAGAAGCGACGACGAATGTTCAGGACAGCACAACTGCGTGAATAGACAATGTATACCAGTTTGTGCGAACGATGGTTCATCTTGTGGAGAGAAAGCTACTTGTTATGGTTACAGCATCAAGCCAAATGTGAATGCCCACCTGGTTTCAAAGGAAATCCAAGAATATCTTGTGTCTAGTCGGTTGCAGAACCGATTCGGATTGTCCTGGAAATAGAGCGTGTATCAAGATAGATGTGAATTACCTTGTGAAACCGCCAATCCATGCGATAAACCAGCCGAATGCAAAGTTTATAATAACGTAGTTGAGTGTATTTGCCCACCAGGAACTGTGAGTGATGGTAAATTGGGTTGCATTACAGTTGAAGAAACATGTAGGAAAGATTCAGACTGTCCATCGCAATACGTATGTATTGGAAGTAAATGTGTTAATCCATGTAAGTCTACAACACCTTGTGGAGTCAATGCAGAATGTACAGTTCTCGATACAGAACCAGTGAGAACTATGATTTGCCAATGTCCACCAGGATTCCAAGGAAATGCAGCAGTACAGTGTGATAAGAGTAAGTATTTTCAATTCACAAAAAACGGACTTCGAATACCAATTCCTATAATCAATTCATTTTTTACAGCATCCCTATGCAGGATCGACAAAGGATTCGTTAGAACACCAGAAGGTGAATGTATTTGTCCACCCAACATGGCACTGAACGAAAATGATGAATGTATACGTTGTCCAATAGAGAGAGGTCTCAAAATTGATGAAAGAGGGCGCTGTGTATGCGCATTGGAAAGAGGTCTTATCATCGATGAACGCGGAAATTGCGTTTGTCCTATTGAATTTGGTTACCGTTTAGATATCAGAGGAAATTGTGTGCCGAAGACTGGCCCAGAATGTGAAACCAATGAAGATTGTCCTGATCACAAATACTGTAACACGAATACCAAAACATGTGATGATCCATGTCCCACAAAGCGTTGTGGTGTGAATGCCTTGTGCAATGCTACCAATCATCAAGCAGTGTGCCAATGCATTACTGGTTACAGCGGAAACCCGGAAATTTATTGCAGTACGTAAAATCATATCCATTCGTAGCAAAACAAACAAATAACAATTTTTTTTTCAGACCACACACCAAGCCACTACAAAACTGATTTCCCAAGACCAGATCTCACAGTAAGTTGTCTGTCAGATGGTGTCCAAGTGGAAATCACTCTTTCTGAAATTGGATTCAACGGCATACTGTACGTCAAAGGACATAGCAAAGACGAAAATGTAGAAGAGTGGTATCGATAGATTCTGGAGAAAGGATCGAATATTTCAAGGTCAATTTTGGACAATGTGGCCTTATCCACGTCAATGTAAATAATTACATGTTCTTTATGAAACACTTTTATTCAAATATATCTTTCTAGGGAGAAGCAAGCTTCGTCTTGGTGATCCAGAAACATCCCAAGCTCGTTACTTACAAAGCGCAAGCGTATCACATCAAATGCGTATACCAAACAGGCGAACAAAATGTGACCCTCGGATTCAACGTGTCGATGTTAACTACTGCAGGAACAATTGCCAATACTGGACCACCACCAACGTGTCTCATGAAAATCGTTACACCAACCGGGCAAGAAATCAACTCTGCAGAAATCGGTGATAACCTGATGCTGCAAGTAGACGTACAGCCGGGTTCAATATATGGTGGTTTCGCAAGAAGTTGCGTAGCCAAAACAATGGAAGACAGCGTTGAAAACGAATACTTAGTTACTGACGAAAATGGTTGTGCAACTGATGCAACGATCTTTGGAGAGTGGGAATATAACCCCGATACCCAAAGCCTATTAGCTAGCTTCAACGCTTTCAAGTTCCCTAGTAGTGATAACATCAGATTCCAATGTAATATAAGAGTGTGCTTTGGAAAATGTCAACCGGTAAGAATACTTGCTATACTAATAATGAAATTTATTTAGGTTAGGTTCTCGCCTCTACGACCTCCCTCAGATCTATTCTATCAGAGTTCACCTTCAAGTCCCGCGCTTCTGACGAAGTCGATGATGACGCTCAGTGATACCTTTTCCAAGTCTTTGGGCCCTAGCTGCCCGTGATCCATAGGGTAGAATCTTGTTCATTCCAGACACTTGCATCTGCTGTTTCTTCCTCGTCTTGGCAAAAGCAACAACTCCGTCTTCCGTTTCGGAGCCGTCTGTGTACCATTGTAGATTGGCCCTTGTGAGTTCTCGATCTTTCGTCTCCCATTCATCTCTTCCCGGTAGGAGAATCTCATAAGGTCTATCAAAGTTGTATAGGGGGATCATTGTGTCTCGATCTTGCGACAACTTCCTCTCCTATTACTCGTTGACCTCGACAGGTTTCTGTGTACTCACTCTTGCCTCCTTCTCTAATCAAATGGGCAATGGAGTTGAGGAGGACTTGTTGCTGTCGGAGTGGTAGACCCTGTTATGAGCAGACAACCGCTCCATAGGTGAACCTAGGTCTTACCACTACGAGGTAAAGCCAGTACATTTATTTGGTTTGCATACCCCATGTTTTCCTACAGATTCTTCTACAAGTCCATAGGACTTGCCTGTAATGTACTTATATAAAAGGGAATTGAAATGTCACTGAAAAGAATCGTTGTCATCGATGTATATCTTAACGATTATAATTGGATCACAATATAAGTAGAATTTGGGTTGTATAGGGAAAGATGTCCGAGGACATAGTAAAATCAATAAAGAAGAAAATATATTGCGAAACATTGGCCGGAAAGGTTCAGAAGTAAAGTAGAATTGTCTCGGGTGGAGTTCAATAATAAATTTAGATAACTGTCAGATTATTCAAGGGGGAGATAACCCTCAAAGCAGGTTTCTTTGTCTGAGAATATTATTTTGAAATATTACTCTTTGGCAGATACCCCTGCTGGGACACATAAGTTGGTCTCGGCTGGTGTTAGCTGGTGACTCTAAAAAAAATTTGGGTTGTGGGCCTCCTACATATTTTGTTAGAACCTGTATATATTTATTATGTTTTGAATAATTCCAAGCAATTAAGTGTCGTAGGTCTTTGTTGTTTAACTTTGGTTATCCGGAAAAGTGTGCAAAAAAACTGTTTTTGATAAAAATGGGACGAGTTGAGTTTCTTTTACCTGTCGCATTCCCATTTCCGGACTGAGGGTCAAAGTAACCTGATCGCCCTCCATCCTGTGGACCAGCAAGAGTATGAAATAATTTTGTTTTAGTGTGTTATATCAGTTTTTCTATTATTCATGATATAGTGTCCACTGTTAGTGTTGATACGAAGGATCTTGTTCTGCAGTACCTGTGGAGGAAGGTTGGAGAAGCACTGCAGAAGACTGGACACCCATATAACATAATTGGCCTTAATAACTGTTTATACAACAATATTTTACTCTCTTTGGAGAGTCCGCTTCCTCGAGCAATAAGTTGGTACATCCCTTTTATTGCTGCATGAAACTTTGCTATTATTCCGGATATATGTTTATGAAAGTTCAATCTTTGATCTAGATGAACCCTCCGAGTATTTCACAGAGGCAGTGTCCGTCACCACCTCCCCTTTTATTTTCCAAAATTCACGTTGCGTTGGAGAATTTCTCTGGGAAACCAAATTCGGGGGTTTCGGAGAGAGCCACCTCGAAGATTGTCAGATTCAAAGCATTTCGACAGGCACGTTTCAATACCGCTTACTATGGCACTGCCAAAATGGTAAAATAATGATATGTTCCTTAGGTGAATTGCCGAGGATATAACGCTTTCGGGAGAAGAAAGAGGGCTATCAATGATGAAAACGACACCGATTTGGATACAGGAGGAGATCTGCTGACTGGGCAATTGAGAGAAGAAATTACAATCCAATCCAATGCCATTCTTACATTAGAGAGACGGGAGGAAAGATACCCGGACTCGCAAACAGGTAATTATTTCATCCATAACAATATATTCGATCAAACGATTTTTTATTTATACAATCAATTAGTAGAGTAAAGAGTAAGAGTAAAGAGAAATCAACATTAATGAATTATCCCTAACACGATATATTTTAAGATTTTTTCTGAAACTGATAAAACAGTTCTATTCTAACTAAAATGACTTGTACAAAATGAACTAGTTACATTCTTTTCGCCGGTCAATTTAAAATTGTATTTCTGAAGAAACTGTCAAGAAGTTCCTTATTTCCTAAATTATTGGGAAAAATAAGTTCAAAAACATTTCTCAAAGTTGAAATGTGTAACATTTCATGCCAGTCACAACTATTGTTGAATCGGCCAACCTTAAATATTATTTGATTGATGGAATTGTCACCTATAATAATGAGGACCACATAAGTCATAAAAATAGAGTTTTCCATGCAGAAAAAAGTATCAGATGAAAAAAAAACAGTTCTTCATTGATTTGTTGAAAATATAAACAGGATGTTCATAAAATCAGATGTGGAATCATCTGCGACTGAAAGATAAACCTTAGTCACTATCTTCCATCGTCAAGATAACCTCTTGTGGGGTATTCATGTTGAAAAGGGAAACATTCTCAATTGGATATTGATAAAAATATTTTTCTGTGAATTGAAAAATCCACGATAAAAATGAAGTTATTTTTTTTGTGAATGTCTAACAGAAAACAACTACTTCCAATTGAGAATGTTTCCCTTTTCAGTTATTCATTATTCTTGAATAAGTCAAAATTATCCTTCATTAATTATATAAATTTTTTTTTTTCAGCTGCAGATGCTCAAAGAGTAGAAGATATATGTGTGTCGATGATTGGCTTCATAATAGCCTTGATAATCACTGCCCTTTTGGCCTTAGTGGCCGTTGCTATAGCGGTTTCCTGTTGGCTAATGGCTTATCGTCGCAGACCAAAGGCCACTGGCCCACTGCCACATCCACCAGAGTTCCCAAATCCTTTGTTTACTACCCCGGAACCGATGGCGGAGCCAAGCCCAGACTACCTCACATAAAACACTGCGAAACTAGTTTATAAGTTCCCAATACTCCCGAACGTATTCTATGATACCACAATGATAACATTATTCATAGATGTATTTTACAAACGATTCGCTGTATGCGAAAGAAATACTCGAATTTATACAAAAGATAGACGTCCATTATTGTATATTTAAATACAGATTGTAACACAGTTATACTACTTCCCTCGAATCCGTCCAGTGCTACTCACTCAATACTGCCAAAAGGAAGTAGTGACTGATGTTGCGAACTGTTTAGTGAATAAATTTTCAGACGACTGCTAAAAATGTGTACGCCCATTCATTCTACAAGTTAGACGACAGATATATATAAACCTCTCCAGATGACTTACTATGGGTCGTATACATTTTTGTCTATCTTTTCCTCAGGCTGTTACTAAGTAGTTTTTCGTACAGACAAGGGAAACATTGAAAATGGTGGTGGTCTTCCTAACGCTTCAAACAGAACATTCCTCATCAATCGATTCCGTAAGGCCCTTGAATCTGTTTAGTACTATAAACTTTTTGTCTATTGTAAATATCAATAAATTTTATTTCACAGCCTCTGGAAGACGTAGTAAACCTTAGATAGTACTATAAATATTTTATGAGCTTGTATAAAGTGTATGAATGTTGATGAATGTGGAGTTGATGCTCCATAATAAGATTTTGGTGCTGACTGATTTTCTACTTGAAGCAGTCAATGTTTAGTCAATCAATGTTTAATATTTTAGTACTTATGTTTATATAATTGTAAGTCTCAACGAGATAAAACTGTTTTTAACCAAAAAGTATTACTTCAAAAAAATTCTGAATTGTATATTTATTTGGTTGCTAGCAATGAACGTCTGTGAATTTTTATATAAGTGAATTCCTTTTTGATATCCGTTGTTTATTCGTCCTAATGTAATACTAACGATGATTCCTTAAAATTGTCATTTGTGATAATCGCTTCTTTAATAAAGATTATTGTTTAATAATAAATATAATGTTTCATTACTGAAATCTCCTCCAAAACTTGTCAGGAAAATAATCAAATCATATAAGTATTCGACTATTGGTACAGAAATGCTAAATTATAGGCTTATTTAACATGCCGGCTAAAACCCAAATTTTATCCTCTATCCTCAGTACACTCCGCAAATATAAACTACAAAATATAATGTCAATAGGAAAAAAAATAGTTTTCTAATCCAACAAAACATGGACTGATGTGATAAATCGACTTCTGACCCAGCGAGCACAAAAACATCTCGGAGATGTTAAAAGTACGAGATTTTGAGACATTGAACATCCATTACAATACAACAATACAATAGTTTATTCATCCTGTAAGATCACATGTGATATAGGACAAGTCAATAAAAGCATTGCCATGTTTGTGTTTGTCATTGAAGCTATTATCAAACCTGATGCTACTGACACGGAGCTCATCAAGACAGCAATCAAGCATTCGCAAAGCTATACGAAACATGACTTTATCCTTTTATGGCCCAGTACATTACAACCATATTTTGTTGACAAGTTCATCCAAAAAGTAAAAAACGAGGGAACAAATCCAATTATTCTAACACAACCGTACCAGTACAACAATGGCCATACTTCCACTCAGTTACTTATGGATCCAAATTTGCTGAATGATTACTATTGCTCAGTAGCTGAAAAAATAACCTCTAATTTGGAACCACAAAATGACCCAATGTCATATATGTCAGGAATATTCATTCCGGAGACATTTTGCTTTCTACCGATAAATTGGCATGATTTACATGATACGTTTAAAGAAATCAAAAAGAAAAAATCGTGTGGTGAGGATGAAATATCACTAAATATACTAATAAACCTCTCGGATGAGGCTCTTGACACCCTTGCAGAGGCAATAAATATTTCATTTGCTATAGGCAGATTTCCCTCCAGTCTGAAGTTGTCTGTTGTAATTCCATTATTTGAAGGAGGAGACCCATCAAATCCGGCAAACTTTCGCCCAATTTATCTTATATCCACACTATCAAAAGTAATTGAAAAATTAGTGAAAAAACAAATTTGCAGCTTTCTAAGCAAACATAATATTTTGTCACCATGCCAATTCGGCTTTCAGAACTCTAAAAATACAAATGATGCTCTTTTCACATTTTTAGAAAATCTTTATGTGAAGCTTAATACTGAGGATGTAGCAGCAGCAATCTTTTGTGACTTTTCAAAAGCATTTGACTGCGTCAATCATGAAAAAAATGAACAAGTATGGTTTTAGAGGAATTGCTTGGGATTGGTTCAACTCATATTTGTCAGGACGTTATCAAATTTTACGCAGCGATGGGAAATACTCGGAGATTGGTAGCATAATCCATGGAGTACCTCAAGGTTCGGTTTTGGGCCCGGTTTTGTTTTTGCTTTACATAAATGATTTATCCACTATAAATATTCATGGGAATTTTACTATTTTTGCCGACGACACTACGTTGTTGTGGAGTGGGAAGGATACAGACACTTTGAAAAATAATATTTCCATTTACGTCGATAAAGTAAAGCAATGGTGTGATGCCAACTTTATGTGCTTTAATATATCTAAAACCAAAATACTATCTTCCAGATTTGGCTTTGATGACCTGACCCTGGTAACCTGGCAATAATAAATAGTGAATGCGGTAAATATCTAGGATTACTAATCGATCATAAATTGAAATACATGGACCACATATCAAATCTGAACAAAAAAATAGCATCAGGCTGTTTTGCGGTTCGAGTGGTATTTCATGAACTAGGTCAAGATTCAGCAAAGATAACATACTCGGCACTCGTTGAGTCCCATATGAGATATGGTATCGCATTCTGGGGATTCTGTAGCTCTCAGTTGTTAAATTCAGTCTTTATTCTACAAAAAAGAGCACTCCGTCATATGTGTGGTGCAAAACCGAGAGATCACTGTAGATTACTATTCAAAAATCAACAAATACTGACAGTTATTTGCCTTTTTGTACTGGAGACTGCTTGTTTAGTCCATAAATAATATAAAAATACACTGAATGTTAATAGACACAACACACGAAATGGTTTTCATCTGAGATTACCTATTCCAAGAACATCACTTATAAAAAACTCTATAATATATGAAAACTTGAAGATATATAATCACCTACCAGCAAATATAAAAAATGTATGTGATGACAAACAATTCAGGAAAGTCCTGAAAAGTATGCTTGCCACTAAAGCATACTATAATTTAGGGGTTTTTTACTGTGATCATCTATAGCTCAAAAAAAATGTTTTATGTAATTTGTATTACATTCTAATTTTACAATTGTGTTACTATATTATATACATGTTTTTATTGTGTGACTATTTCATCAATTTAATTGTGACTGTAAATGCTTATGCCGCCTTTTGTTTTGTTTTACTAATGTATGTGTTTTTATAAGTATATGTACATATAAGTTTTTATATTTACACTGGCTTTGTCAATAAGAATTAGTTTCTTCGATAATAAAGCTTATTTGATTTGATTGATTGATGATTTGATGGGTTCAACAACATGACTTTACCTCAACAATCTATCTGTCTGCAAGGAACTGAACTCTAGACAAATGAAGATAATGATGTGTTCAGAAAAAGTAACTATAATAGAAATAAGGAAGATATAAACAAAGTGGGAAAGCAATTCTTGGCAAGATTTATAATCAACCACATAACAGATTACTTCCTCAATCAAGATGTTGTTTATACAAGCACACCAACTGTTAATCCTGAGTCAAATAATAAGCACACCAAAAATAATATGTAAAAATCGTTTATCAACTTCCTGCAGCATAACAGCAGGCAACAAGGAATCACGGATCCACAACCCTTAAACAATCCACTAAAATCACAACACCGTCTTCCAAAATCGAGTAATGGTAAAAATTCGTTTTTTCAAAAAAGAGAATTTGGAATGCCAACAACATAAAGCCTAGCAAAACAATACTTTCTTTGTTGTCAATAAATATCCAAAGCATTCGTTACAAACTTGATGAACCATCTATCCTCACTGAAGAACAAGGTGAACTAGACATAATTTCAATCACAGAACATTGGCTAGAAAAAGATGAATCATGTGCTCTCCCAAATTATGATATAATTTCTAAATTATGTCGGGTAGGTAAAGCACACGGTGGGACTTTAATTTTTGTAAAAAAAAGATAATGCCCAAAAATTATAATTTGAAAATGTGGATCTCTTTGATTCCTTGTTGAATGAATGTTTGTTTGAATTCTCTGTAATCCATAACAAAAGAAGCAACCTTTACATTCTCTGCATTTACAGACCCCCTAGTAGTACGGCCATAGAATTCATAGAAAAATTGGAGATTCTCCTATATTACTTACCACTAAATGCAAAAATACTGTTGACGGGAGACAAATATTAATTTCGAAAATGAGTCCTCAACTGATACCCAAAACCTAAAAAATCTATTCCTTTCGTTTAACTTGACTATGCTTGTCACAGAACCCACCAGAGTATCTGTCCATTTTTCAACAACAATTGGCTACATTTATACAAATTTTTTAGAAATTCAATCGCATGTTAAACCTGCAGGTTTATCGGACCATCACGCAGTTGCAGGTGATTTTAATGTAGATTTTCTGCAAAACGAAACGAAAAATTTTTACTACTTGAGCTGATAAACTCTTTCAATATTTTTCATGTAATCAAGGAACATACTCGGATAACAAGAAACACAAAATCGAGCATTGATAATTTTTTAACAAATCTTGATAATGTTAAAGGTGAAGTCCTGCACACTCATATTTCAGATCACTCAACTCAAATACTCAAAATTCATTGGCAAAACGAGACTAAAAGCAAGTCAATGTATAAAAGGATTTTTTCATAACAAAACATTGATAATTTCATGAAACACATTGAAAATATAGTTTGGGATAGAATATATAGAATACATGAAATGCAAGTGAATGAACAGTGGGATCTTTTTGTAGATATGTTCCTTGAAGAATTCAACAAAGCCTTTCCTGTTAGGAAGATCGAACAAAATATGAAAAAAAGTAATCTAATCGATGATCCATAGTAAAAGAGTGTAAAATCCCTAGATATTCTGTTCACAATGGTCAATAGATAAACGCTATTATGAACAATATACACAAACCAAAAATGAATATCACAAAAAATTAATAAAAAGTAGATCTAAACAATATCAGAATGAAATTGAAATTTCTGACAATAAATCGAAGACTATGTGGAATATTGTAAGGGATATTAAGGGTTCTAGTAAATCTGAAAATGGTATTGAAAAGGAAGGTAATGCAAAAGATATTGCTGAAGGGTATAGTTGCTTTCTAACGGATACAATTAAAAATCTAAAAGAAAAAATAGATGCACAAAACATACATTTTGTAAATAAAGTTAGATGGAACAGTAAATCTATGTTTGTAGAACCAATCATGGAACAAGAAGTAGTAGAGATTGTGAAGAATTTTAAAAATAAGATGAGTAGTGGTGTCGATCAAATTCCAACTCGAATAATAAAATTAAGTGTTACACATATATCGAAAGTTTCAATGTACATTTTGAATAATTCTTTGCAATATGGCATTTTTCCTGAAAAGCTGAAAATTGCAATAGTAAAACCTATTTACAAAAAGAAGGGTGATCCAAATGAAATATGCAATTACAGACCAAAAGCCTGTTATTTTCCTTTTCAAAACAGCAATGTGCAATCGGCTAATAATTTCTTAGTTACGAAGAATTACGAGTGATGCCCAACATGGGTATGAAAGGGCAGATCTACAACAACGGCTGTGTTCAAGTTTGTCCAGCATATACTGAATGCCTTAGAAAACAAGAATGTAGCTCTAGGACTTTCATTAGACTTATCAAAAGCGTATGACTGCTTAGACCACAAGATATTACTGGATAAACTTGAGACTTACGGGGTTCGAGGTAAGCCTTTAGACTGGTTCAAATCATACCTTAGTAATAGAAAGCAAAAAGTAGGAGTACAGAAAGATAATATAAATGCGTTATCACAAGTAACTGACATAGATATAGGTGTGCCTCAGGGCAGCATTACTGGCTCAATACTTTTCATAGTATATCTAAATGATGTGTGCGATGTACTGACAGCATACTCTGACTGTAAAATGGTAAACTATGCTGATGATACGAATATTCTGATTGAAGGACGAACGGTTGAACGTATATAAGACAACTCCAACTTGATGTTTAATAAGATAAACAACTGGTTCTCCGAAAATAAACAGGTTGTAAATGAAGAAAAGACTAATGTAGTTATGTTTACAAGTGGACATTCAAGCCAGGCAGTGCCTAGTAACTTTCAGTTAAACAACAAAAACTTAGAAATAGCACCTAGTACCGAATTCTTAGGAATCCATATCGACCGATATCTAAATTGGAGTGAACATATAAATGAGCTAGTCGGTTAATTATGTAAAACATGTTATGCATTAAGAATACTATCAAAGCATTTGAGTTTTTATATACTTAAAGTTGTGTATCATGCAAACTTTGAAGCTATTTTTAGGTATGGTATATTGTTCTATGGCGGCAGTACCTATTTATTATTCAGAAAATGGTTGTCAGAATTATGTTTAAACTAAATTATAGAGAATCATGTAGGACTAAGTTTCGTTCAGCTAATATATTAACAATTGCTGCTGTGTATATTCAAGAGTGTCTTTTGTTTCTCACTAAGAATAGGCACCTTTTTTCTGATTATAAATCCCATATTAGCTATAAGACCAGATATATAAATTATAATTATCCTGTACATAGGTTGACCGTAACCAAAAAAAATTCTTTGTATAATTCCATCAAATTTTTCAATAAGCTACCAGAAAGAATAAAATAACTTTTTTCTCCAAATGGTTTTAAAAAAGAAATTTGGAAACTCCTAATAAACCTGGAGCCTTACTCCATAAGGGATTACTTAGAAGCAAACCTAGAATAGATTTTGTAGTCTGTTTGTTTTTGTGTACCTACATACTGTTTATGTTTTGTGATGGTCTTAGTGACCTTCAATGTGTTTTTTGACGCCCGTTTGTTTCTACCACCTTTTACCGGTGTAACTTCTTGTACTTGGTTGTTTTTTCAAATAAAGATTATTATTATTATTGTTGTGTTAAAAAGTAATATAGAAACGAAAAACTCTCGTAAATATAAAAGGGGTAGAATATATAATAAAACAAATCACACAAAATTTAAAAATTATTGCGAATCAGAAATTAAATGGGATATAATACAACAAAAGGAGCAGTTATCCATTTTCCACAAAAAAAAATCTGACATATTTAAGAAATGCTTCCCCTTGAGAAATTTAAAATCAAGAAGAAAAAACCATGGTAACATTAGGCATTAGAACTTCTGTCAAAAACACACAATCAGGAAACATAACATAGACGAGAGCTTTTTAAATTATTATAACAAATACAGGAACATATACAGAAAATTAATCAAATCCGCCAAGAGTACTCATTATGCAAAAAGAATTGAGGAAGCAAAAAATAAAAATACAGAAAGTTGGACAATTGTAAACGAACTCCGAGGTAAAGAGAAATATAGGACTACGGAAATTAACATACAGGCATCATATAAATGACTACTATTGCTCGGATTCTGAAAAATTAACATCAAATCTAAAACTCAAGAGAAACCCAACATAATGCCTACATCATTGATTTGTTGAAAATATAAACAGGATGTTCATAAAATCAAATAACTATCTGAATAAAAATGCAAATTTTCAATTTCAGATTTTTTCTTTTGAGTTAGGGCCTTTTCAGAATATCTATCAGATGTAGTTCAATGTCCAGCGTGGCTTTAGCCGGGGAAGTAGTTGTTTTCTGTTAGACATTCACAAAAAATAACTTCATTTTAATCGTGGATTTTTCAATTCACAGAAAAATATTTCTATCAATATTCAATTGAGAATGTTTTCCTTTTCAGCCTACATCACATTAGTATAAATGAGGACTTCTATCTTGAACCGACAAATACAGCAGAGTTAAAACAGGTCATGAAGGAAATAAAAAACAAAAAATCCTCCGGAATAGATGGTATCAGCATAAAAATTTTTGAGAACCTACCTGATCAAGCCCTAGATATTCTTGCAACAACTATAAATGAATCCTTTCTCACCGGTATCTTTCCAGCATGTCTGAAACTAGCTGTTGTTATACCTTTACATAAAGGAGGAAACATCGAGGAACCATCAAATTTCCGGCCCATCTCTCTGCTGTCAACTCTATCTAAGGTTATAGAAAAGCTCGTTAAAACACGAGTAGACAAATTTGTAAATCGGCACAGTCTATTATCTAAATACCAATTCAGATTCCAAAAATCAAAGAGCACCAATGACGCTATTTTTCTTTCTTAGAACAAGTCTAAATGCCGATGAAGTTGTTGCTGCGGTGTTCTGCGACTTCTCAAAGGCTTTCGATTGTGTGAATCGTAGAATCCTGCTACAGAAATTAAATCTATATGGATTCAAAAGTGCCTCCCTGAAATGGTTTGGCTCTTACCTCTCCGAAAGATATCAAGTAGTAAAAGTTAATGACCAGACATCTAACATACTAGAGATCACAAACGGGGTTCCACAGGGGTCAATTCTTGGACCTCTACTGTTCAATATTTGAATGATTTGTCAAATATTGATATTCAGGAACATTCACACTATTTGCTGACAACACTACCTTTCTTTGGCGTGGTAAAAATACTGAAGTTTTGAAAAACCGGGTTTGCCATGACTTAGGCCTAGTGAAAGAATGGTGTGATTTAAACTCGTTATGTTTCAATCTTACAAAAACAAACCTCACATTCAAATTTGACTTTCAGGACTTGTATCTTGAAACACAACTTATCGGAAATAAAACCTCATGCAAGTTCCTGTTACTATACATTGACAATGAAGAGCATGTAATTGCATTAACAAAAAACTTGCCTCTGGTTGTTATGTGATCAGAACTGTGGCAAGAGAACTTAACTTGGAGATAGCAAAAACAGCCTATTTTTCTTTAATAGAGTCTCATCTACGGTACGGAATAGCTTTTTGGGGATTTGCTAGTCAGCAGCTCTTCAACTCTGTCGTTATTCTTCAAAAAAGAGCTTAGGTACATGTGCTATACAAAGTCAAGGGAACATTGCAAATCCCTATTTATTAAGCACAAAATTGTATGATTGACAAGCTTATTTATATTGGAGACTGTATGTCTTATCCATAAAGCCAACAGAAACCCAGTTATTCCTGAACATGGTTATAACACAAGACAAAATAGAAACATTCCGGTTCCAATCTCCAAGTCATCCCTGACAAAAAATTCAATTATTTATGAGGGCATTAAAATGTACAATAATTTACCTACACAAGCAAAAACTATTAAATCCTTACCGTCATTTCGGAAAGAAGTTAAATTCGTGCTCCTTGAGAAGGCCCACTACAACATGCAGGAATGTTATGAGGATCAATTGTTATGAGAAGACATGCTCGGTTGTGTAACAGGCATTCTCTGATTTAGCAAATTTGCTAATATCCCTGTAGTATTATCAACCTAAGCAACATTTTATATCTACATTATTATACAGTGTGACCCATTTAAAATCGAACCACCCCTGTAGAATACGCATTTTTCAGTCAATCTCAAAAATATTAAGCATCAAAAACTGTATCTTGACACAAATTTTCATAAGTTTAGTTTCATTTCCAAGGCACTCTATGGTTTTTTTTCTTTGTCAAAAACGGCAAAAGTTTATTAGGCAATTTTTGTTTTCAAATTTGACTACACCACTGGATTCGTAGTCGTTATAAATGAAAACCATCAAAATTTCATAAAAAAATATTGGTTAACAACGAAGTTACAACAACTTTAATTTTGGAAACAAAGTATTTTATTATAATTTTTATTTAGATTGCAGACATATTTGAAATCTGGCAACACTGCCGATACAAAGTAGAACACCAGTGAATTTGTACAGCGAAAATCCGAAGTCAATAGCTCATTCCGTTCTACAGTTATAACTCCTGAAAGTATGGTAATGTGAGCAATTTGTGGTGTACTAAATCACACCCTACTATTGATTTAGTACAATACCTATGCCTAATGTATTAGTTCAGCTTTCCTCAAATTATTGATACCTTCTCCAAAAAGTTTGTTTTTGTTGAGTTTTGCAGAATTTAAAAGGAACATTTTTTGTCCTGCTTTCTGTTTTATTATTCAATAAATAATTTTGATACTTTGAAACTTGATTCGGTTCATTTCGTTTTTATCGGCTATGGAAGACTGCATAACTTGAAAATGAATTTTTAATTTTCTGTTATTTTCGAATACCCTTATAACCTAAACTTGAATAATTTATTTTAAGGGAATATAATTCACAAATCCAGTGGCGTAGTCAGATTTTTATTACAAAATCGCTTCCACCACAAATCGCTCACATTACCATACTTTCAGGAGTTATAACTGTAGAACGGAATGAGCTATTGACTTCGGATTTTCGCTGTACAAATTCACTGGTGTTCTACTTCGTATCGGCAGTGTTGCCAGATTTCAAATATGTCTGCAATCTAAATAAAAATTATAATCAAATACTTTGTTTCCAAAATTAAAGTTGTTGTAACTTCGTTGTTAACCAATATTTTTTTATGAAATTTTGATGGTATTCATTTATAACGACTACGAATCCAGTGGTGTAGTCAAATTTGAATACAAAAATTGCCTAATAAACTTTTGCCGTTTTTGACAAAGAAAAAAAGTGCCTTAGAAATGAAACTAAAATTATGAAAATTTGTGTCAAGATACAGTTTTAGATGCTTAATATCCAAAAAAAATTTTTGAGAATGACTGAAAAATGCGTATTCTGCAGGGGTGGTTCCATTTTAAATGGGGGACACTGTATTATTTTATTAGTTTGTATTTTTTTTTTATAGTTTATGTACTTTTTATTCTACCAAGCTTTGTCTATGAGATTTTATATATCTTCGACAATAAAGTATACTTTGATTTGAAGAGTTACAAATTTTGTCAATAAAAGGAATTTTCCATGTTTTTTATTTTATTTCAAATTTTCAGAATATCTTTTTGCGGACGACTACCTATCTCTCAGAACGCCGATAGACGTTCTGTCTGTTTTGAGTAATTAGTACTCTTCCCTGTGTCCTTCAACGTGTTAATTATTATTTGGTATGGTAGGTAAATAACGACAGCAGCACTTCAATTTTTTTGTTTATATATTTCAATATATTTCTCTCCCTCAGGTTAGTCCTGGGCTAACAAAATCGACCGCAAGGACTCATGTAAAATAATATATTATCATATATATATACAAGTTAACAGCAAAATTCAATTTTACAAATTCATTTAAGTAATGCTGAAGTTCGTTCAACAAAATCAGTCAGTTCCTTCACAATGATTCATCAACAAATTTAATAGAATCTAGAACAAAACAAAAATATTACAATAAAAAATGCTACAAGTTCACGGACGAGCCTCAGAATTGATTACGACACGACAAGAGTTCAGTACGGTCATATAAAAAAGAAACGAGAGGAAGGCACGATACACTGCCTTGTTTCGAAGGGCAGAGAGGTTATGACACCAAAATAAAAACATATAAAACTTTAAAAATAAAAATATATAATATATCGATAACGCAATGTAGGCCAATCACTTCAGACATTCACGTTCCGAGATGAAACCGACAAAAATTTTGTTAGGAGCGCGGCCGTCTAGGAAGAAAATAAAAAAATACCTCGTCGGCAAAACAACTCGAGTTGCATCTCTAAATTGAACTCTCGATGCATTTCTCAGTCGAAAATTCAACGTGGCCCGAGAGAAGAAACAAAGGCCACACTCGACGACTTGCCTACTTGATTTTTTTCCGTCCTAGAAGCGGCGTTACTTTCTTCACTAGCCGAATGCCATTCATCTAAAGTGCTTGCCCTAATCATAGGCTTAAATTATATCTACCGTAATATACAGATGAAGTGAACATATACAGCTAACTTAAATAAAATCATAAATATCATAACATCTCTACATTATTAGTGCCGATGCTAGGCCGAACGCCTGCCCGCTTCAGGGAAGACATAATATCGTCAAAGAAACAGCTCGTGTTTTGTTTTATTTCAGTTACCATATCGGGAGTCCATTGTCGTCGCCAGGCCTATCAATTAATGCAGCAAACAGTGAGGGAAGAGGGTCGTTTCGGCAACAAACTTATACAACTAAGGTTAGTTTCTTAACCTCAAACTCATTTAGTCACACCACTTCTATAGTCATGTCTTGGCAGTGTTTTTTTATTCATCTGCACCCCATGCATTCAAATCTCAATTAATCCCATAGACCAAATACAGTATTCAGATCGGAACATTATGGGAGTTATCAAATTATACAGTGCATACCGAAAACATAGAGCAAATCCGTTTACTCGGAGAGTCGCTATTCAAAAAATAAAAACTCATCGGATTTTGAATTTCAAAGGGGCTCTTTGTAACAAAGGACTGCCCAAGTCTAACGTCACGAAAGGGAGGAGCTTACGAACCTTTCCATCGAAAATGCAAAGCCCTGTTACGGAAGGAAAATTGTTGCAGACTTGGTGAGTTGCGACGCTTCTAGTAACCCATGAAATAACCATAGTGCAAAGCTATCATTAGAATACTGGGGTGAACATTTGAACAAGTTATAGAAAGGTTTAGCTTCTTCTAGCCACAATTAAAATCAAAAAGAATTCATACGCCTTCGGGCTACATAGCATAAAAGTGAAATTTGAATCGGGTATTCTGCATGATAATAAAAGTTGGGTGAGAAAATAAGTGCCAGTTCTTAACGGCGTGCTCCCCAAGCTGGGGACGGCGCAGACTGAGGTTCTGGGACATTACGTCCGAACGATGGAAATTCAGTAACGCTGGATGTGTTCGGAGCCCTCTGCTCCCATGGTCCTCCCTGAACGACAAACCCATTGTTGGAATTTCTTCCTCGTGACGGGGCGTTCTGAGAGTTATTCGATTCAAAGTGCACATTCAAGGTGTGTTGTCTGTCTCGGGTTTGTTGCTCGTCGAAATCTTGTATCTGCAAAATAAGAGAATAAGTTTAATTATATTTTTACTTTGAGTTTTGCAAATTCATCTATCTTTTTTTTTATGCGGCCGATACTTGTTGAAAATCCATATAAAAGCAAACAAACGACAATCACTTCACTAAATGATTTTCTCTTAATTGGGTTGGTTTACAAAACCGCGACAAGTGTGTCGCTTTACAATAGCTTTTTCAAGTGGAGATCTCCACCTTTTGTTTGCCCAAAGAGCTATCATTGTATTATAAATATAACTAGAATGACAAACATCTCAAATATAAAATTGGTATTGCAGAAAATTATAAAAAGTGTCATTTCTATGAGAAAAAAATCCAAACACAAATGGATTATTACTTCACATAATAAAATCATTGTAGTGCCTATTCAGAAAGTGGTGGGTTCAACAAAGTCTTGGGAATTTCGAGCAATAAATACTCTACCTTGTGTAGAAAAAATTCTTGAAGTTGTTGTTTATAAACAACTTTTGGAATATTTAAATAAAAACGACATACTTATGTTAAATCAATCGGGATTCAGAGCAAACCACTCTTGTGAATCTGCATTGCAATTAACTATCACCAATTGGAAACAAGCCATAGATAGAGGAGAATATGTTATTTCGGTATTTCTAGATCTTAAACGTGCTTTTGAGACTATTGATCGTTCAATATTGTTGAAGAAACTTGAGAGTTATGGTATTGTTGGAACAGTACTCAAGTGGCTTCAAAACTATTTATCGGATAGAAACCAAATAACAAAGATAGGCAATACGTTCTCAGAACCAATTATAAATAAGGTTGGTGTTCCACAAGGCAGTGTTTTGGGACCACTCCTTTTTTTAATATATATTAATGATATCAATTTTCATCATGAGTGTAACTTTATAAACCTATTTGCTGATGATACACTTCTTTCAGTATCAAGTAACAACCTAAATCATGCTGTAGAAAAAATGAATGAATCATTGGCACTAGTTAGTACGTACCTAAATAATAACAGGCTCAAGCTGAACACTACCAAAACTAAAGCAATGATTCTGACAACATCCTTTAGATTTTCAAATATCAATATCAACAACTGTACTCTTACCATAGACAATGAGACCATAGAATTTGTGAAAGAATTCAAGTATCTCGGATTCATGATTGACAACATTCTGTCATTTGACTCCCCTTTTTTTTATAAATTTACTGTATTTAATACAATCAATTTTAAAATTTTTCTAAAATTACTGTATTTAATACAATCATACAACCACATTTCGACTACTGTGCGAGCTTATTGTATACATTTGCTGCGAACAAAATTAATGCACTTCAAAAGCTTCAAAACAGGGGAATGAGAATAATATTAAAATGTAACAGATACACTAACATCTCCCTTATGCTTGACACATTACAGTGGCTACCAGTTTCGGACAGATTCTACTTAAATGCTATGATTTATATCTTTAAAATAACTCACAACATGGTACCTACATATCTAAATGAATTTCTCAAATACAGCAGTCAAATCCATGGTTATAATACGAGAAAGACAATTTTTATATATCATGTGTCAATATGTGTAATACAATGAAGTCCCTATTTTATAAGGGCTTGAAGGAATATAATGAACTACCTGAAATCATTAAAGATTCTAAAACTGTTGTTGAGTTCAAAAGAAATGTAGTTTTGCATATTAGAAGATAAACCTCCATTTTTGTTCAGACCTTCCATACAACTGACAGTATTTATATAAAGTTTTTTTTCTTTATTTGTAGTAATTGATTTAGTTTTATATATATATTATTAATACTGTTCACCAAATGATTGGTCTTTTTATTTTTGTTTTTTTATTTTATATCGGAATTGTATACTTAGTTTATAACTTTTTTGTTCAGAATATTTTGTACCTACAAATTTTCGTGTATATTAGGATTTCCTATTTTCAATTAAATTTCATTCATTCATTCATTCATTCATTCAAAATTATAAAGTTCAAATCATTATTGGAATATAATCCCACTTATTTAAAAAAATTTTTTCATAAATTTTGATTATCAAAAATAAATTTGAACAATTGGAAGTTATCATAGAAACTGTCAATTCGCATGCACTTATCATTTCAGAAACTTGGATAAATTAAAAACACTAAAAAAAACACGCTTATATAGTAATAAGGACTATTAAGTTAAAAAATAATAAGAAGAAAGTCCAAAAAATTTCCTTTTATGTAAAAAATAATTTTCATAATGAAAAGTAAAGAGCACCCCACGCTTTTTTACATATAAGAGGATATTTTTTGGTCAATGACTTTATTCTTATTCTTCTTCTTTTTAGTACTCATCTAAGAAAAATTAATCTCGATTCTTTGTAAGCGCAAAACGTGAAAATGGCTGGATTGATATATAATCAAGAAACTTTTTTAAAACGTTCGTAATAGCCCGAGGATGGTTGATATGGAAAAAAATATTAGCAAAGTTGCCCGAAAATTGGAAAATTCGGGTATATAATAAATTTGGCAAAGAAAAAGACTTTGAGTCATTTATTACCAAACAAGGAAATTGCAGGGTGGTTAAACTATCGCCTACCAAGCAGAAGGTCGCAGGAACAAATCTTTGTTTCATAGAGGATTGTTAGAGTAGAATGATCTTCCTGTCGAAATCAAACATTCCCACTCACTCAATGAATTCAAAGACCAACTAATCCGAAAGATTAAAACAAGCTATGTATGAAAAAGTAGAAATCGAAATGTTGATTATATTATGGAGGCGATATTTATAATAAATGCCTTGTTAGTGAAACTAATTAAGAATCGTGAAAATCCCATTTGTGGAAATGTCACTGATAATCTCTTTAAAAAAATGTACTGTGATTGATTATTACACATAGTAATTTCTATACATACTGTAATTGTAACATGTAGAATGTTTGTATATTAGGTTGCCTATTTGAATAAACGATTATTATTAAAAAAAAACAAATCCTGGCCAGGGTAACTTTTTTTTATTTATAAAAAAACGGCTAGACTGATTTGACTAATTGTTTTTTGAATGTTCGTAATACTCCAAATAGGAAAAGAAAGGATTTTTAGAAAAGTTATTAAAAATTTCTTTGTACTGGAAAAGTTTTCAGGAATATATAATATAAAATAAAAATGAATGTATGTTTGTGTTGTTAAGCTCATAACTTGAGAACGGCTGGAGCGATTTGGCTAATTTTTTTCGGGAAACGGGATAACATAAAAACAGGATAACAGGAAAACGGAAAAACGGGATAATGGGATAACAGGAAAACGGGATAATGAGAGAAAGCCATAACAGGATAACGGGAAAATGGAAAAGCGGAATAATGGAAAACGGGATAACGAAAAAATGGGATAACTGGAAAATAAGATAACGGGAAACAAGAATTTTTAAATTCTAGAAAAAGATTTCTTCTGCACGCCGCCAACTCTCTTTTACATTATACATTACAAATTTCTCTTCTTAATTTATAATTTTTTTTTCCACATTTTAGTCCATATTGCTACAGAAGACTAAAAAAGGCTACAGGAGGAAAACTATTCGATTGATTCATCCACAACAGAGATATTTTAGTAAATTTTGGTGAATGTACTCAGTGTATTCGCCATATATCTTAAATTATTTTTTTCTGAGGATCTTGGTGAGAATACCAGGTCATAGCTATGAAATTATTGTCTTGTCATCGGTTCTTAATACGTGTGCAAAGTTTCAAATGATTCGACGTCTGGAAGTGGGTGTAACTTAATTTCAAAGACTCCGTTATGTACACACGTACATACAGGTGAAGCTAGCTAATAAACCGTGTATAAAAAGAAAAGGAGTCATATATAAGCTTTGTAAGTTTGATAAGGAAGTGCATTATTTTCATTTTCATGTGCTACTGCTTAAAAGTGCCATTTCAAAATTCGGATGACAATTTAAATGTCAACATCATAAAACACTTGTACAGAAAGTCTTTTAAATCAGCATCGTTAAAGAATAAAAAGTTATAGAAGACACTTACATATTCTTCTTCCAAATTGAGCAAATGATCCTTAGCATCAATAACATTTTCCTCTTGGCCGGTAATGATCACTATGTTTGGATCTGGATCATCGTTCCTGGGAAACTTGATGTCAACATTGAAATCTTCCATAATTTTTCTGATATTTCTACCACGAGCTCCGATAAGCCTCGAGTGGACACGGGAGTCTATGCTGATCTCTACCTTCACAAGATCATTCAACTCGTTGACGATCTTCATGATGTCTTCTTTGGCACTGTGAGTGTTCTCTTCATAACCTGTGATGGTGATTATGTGTTCGTCGGGATCACCTACAAAGAATGTTATTGAAATAGTTTGCTCAATTGATGGCAGTGATGATTTCGAAAACACCATATCACGCCAATGGCTATTTATGATACCAAGGAGAAAACACACCGAACAAAGTTAACCACTGTAATTCATTATAAAATGGCATTATAGACCTGTCATTCACGGATGTGCAACAAGTTAAAATACACCCTTTGGTCCCAGGGTAGGTTTCGTTTTTGTTTATCGAATTTTAGTTCTACGAGGAAAAATTATAAAAGAGCATATATCTCCGCCAGTTATAATGGCCTCTCAAAAAAATCATGCCTTTCACGAGGACAGATCGTATTATTGTATCGGAATTGAGTGCAAGTCAAATTGTTACATAGTAGCAGAATAATCGGCGGATGTATAGTCTGGAGATACTCGACATCACGTGTGGTTGCGCTAGCAGATTTTCTCCGAGTCGGGAAATGCCAAGAACACTTCATTTGTACTTCGGACAGCATTATACGGCAATCAGAAAAAATTAGCGCGAAAAGCAGACTTAGAGTGGCGTCTCTTGAGCTGGAGACGGGTGTAAAAGGTAGTCTAACCCGGGAGCTCGAAGAATGGCCTGGCACGAGAAACTTTCGAATCGTCGGAAATAAATGTATCGAAATTTTGTTTTGAGTTACTTTTTCGGGAGCTAGGGTTTACATTATATTAAATAACAGAAATTTCGGCTAGGGTCGAGTGTTGATAGTGATGTTATGCGAGAATAACATCAAAATTTCTTGAATATTGAAAATCACAGCCTGTTATGGAGGGAAAATTGTTGCAGACTTGGTGAGTTGCGACGCTTCTAGTAACCCATAAGGTAATCTCTTCCGATAAAAAATATCAAAAGCATGGTTTAGGACTTAATATCTTACCTTTCTTGGGGAAATTGATCTGAACGTCATGATCCTGCCTTATTTTGGTAATGACGGCCCCTCTTTTACCGATGATTTTCGGATGGTATTCGGGATTAACTTCGATCTGTAGAGCAAATGATCTGAGTTCACGATTCTTCCTATCAGACTCCAAATCTTGTACCCTCTGCGAAAGAGCCTCTTTGGCTTGTTCAACATTCAATTCGGTACCGGTTATTTTAATAACATCCTCTTTGAGTTCGGGTGGAGACAAAACAATGTGAACGTCAAACCGATCCATCAAATCTTTGACGTCACGACCTTTTTGTCCAATGATCGATCTATGCAAATCAAAGGGAACATCCACGCTGACAGTGATGGGCACCAAGTCTAGCAGGGCTTGCTTCGCTTGCAAACAATTGGACTCTTTGCCAGTTATTTTTATCACATCGCACTGTCTTATGGGTTCGGAATTGATATCGCCATTAACTTGTTCATAATTGGGGTGTTCATCATAGTTCTCTCTCTCGGGGAACTTGATTTGTACATCGTAATCGGACGTGATGCCTTGTACCTTATGTCCCCTGGTACCCATCACAGTCCTGTGGTGTTTCTGGGTTATGACACACTCTATCGTAACCATTGACTCAAGGTCTGATATGATTTCATTGATCCTAGCTTTGGCAGCTTCTATGCATTCTTTGGGACCTTTCAGGACGACACGGTCACTATCAACTCCTGAACGGGGAAACGATATCATAACTCCGCCGCAATCGTCTGCTATTTTGTGTAGTACTTCTCCCCGACGAGCAACGAAATGTTTGTGGTGACGAGGTTCAACCTGCATCTCACTTTCAACGATGTTATCCTGCAACAAATGATTATTATTTTCCGTCATAATTAATAAGTGCAATTGAAGTGAAATCAGCGTAAGAACTGTTACAATCTTCCAAATATTTCAATTTTGTGATGGACTGGCTTCATGTACAAACTGTCTTAGATGATTTATATATATATTTTCCAATGAAAACTATGAACGTGATATAAAATGGACTTCAACTTACAATGTCTTTTATTGTAGCCTCAAGAGCTGCCTTGGCTTCTTCAACAGCTTCTTTTTTACCTATGATAGTTATAACTTCTCGATCTTCATCTGTGTTAGATGGAAAAACTATTCTAGCCCCAGTTGAATCTCGAATCTTTTTGATATTGGCACCATTTTTACCAATGAGGAACTTGTGGTGTTGAGATTTGGCACGAACCTGGTAAAGAGAATGAAAAAAATGTCTAGAATATCAATATCAAATTGATTGTCACTTCGATGGTGAATATATAGGTGGAAAAGCGGTCGTTTATCTACCCCCGCCCCCTTTGTTTTCCAAACGCTTATTACCTTCGTATGAATGATTTTTCAGAGAAATAACCTACCAAGGAGCACATAACTTATTTAGAGCCATAATGTGAAAATTTTGTTTTCATTGGACCGACCATTAAGCCAAAGGGAGAATAAAGCTGTGAGCTGTCGCCCCTATTGGCATTATACTTTATGAAACGCTTTTGTAGAGTCAATGAAGAGCACATCTATTTTATCATTTCAATCTAGAACAAGTGGAAAATTCACCAGAATAGTCACTGTAAATCTTTTAGGCATGAAGCCATGTTGATTCAATGTTATATACAACCTGATTACATGATTGGATATTTTTATATATAATATAATAATAATTCAAAGATTATCGGAAATAGTTTTCCTCGTTTCCGGATATGAGGATGTTCTGTACGAATTTATTATTTGCTCTTTCTTTCCTTTGCTTTCGAATAACTTATGTGTGATCTTGGTATAGTTTCACTGTATAATTGAGTATATTTTGGAATTATTTTTGGCCATTGGAATAATAAATAAATTAAAATTTAGATTGTCCTTTCAATAAATATAGAAGAGAATGTAATCGAGTCTGAAGGCTTCATTTTCTTCAAAGCGTTTCTAATATAATGTTTATTATGTTCTGAATATCCAATGTCTAATATAAATAATGAATCTGAGATTGAATATATTGCATGTTTCGCGGGTTTCTGGTTCAATTATTTTGGAATAATTTCATTCTAGATAAACCATATCTCGATTCGTTTAGTAGAGCTTTGGGTCAGATTCATGCAATATCCTAGAATTTCACAAACGAATTTAGTTGATATGTCAGTGGTATTTATATTTATACAAGCTTTTATTTACTTTCACCTGTCCAGATGTGTGTAATAAAATCATACAAGTTAAATTTGACCCACTCCTAGTTGTCCAATTAATGTGAAATTTGGAAGGTGTTCATTATTCCCGTGACAATGCATTATAGAATTTTTGTTAGAGAAAAAAACAAAATGGCGGTTCCAAGATGGCGGACGAGATTTGTGTTTATGGTCCGATTCGATTCGAAATTGGTATGTGGGGGTTTTCGGGTCGAATATTATGAATTTTTTGTCAAAATTCATAAAATCAAAATGGCGGCTTTTATGGCGGACGATAACTGTGATTATGGCCCGATTCTATTCAAAATTGGTATGTGGGGTTTTAGGTTTAATTGAATTTTTGTCAAAATTCACAATTCAGATTTAAATGGCGACAGTTTTGTATTATGGTCATCGATTCAAAATTGGTATGTAGAGTTTCGGGTCAAGATTCATGAATTTCTACTAAAATTCATAAACAAATGCGGTTCAAGTGTCGACGATTCAGTGATTATGGTCGATTTATTCAAAATTTATTTTTTTCGAGTTTAATTCTGTCAATTCATAAAATCAAAATGCTCAAGATGGCGGACGATAACTGTGATTATGGTCCCATTCTATTCAAATGAATTTGGAAGGTTCTTACCGTGGAGATTATAGAATTTTTGTTAAAATTCACAAATCAAAATGGCGGCTCAAGATGGCGACGATTTCTGTGATTATGGTCCGATTCTATTCAAAATTGGTATGTGGGGGTTTTGGGGTCGGAGATTATGAATTTTCTGACAAAATTCATATAATCAAAATGGCGGCTTCAAGATGTCCGACGATTTCTGTGATTATGGTCCGATTCTATTCAAAATTAGTATGTGGGGGTTTTTTGGGGTCGGAGATTATGAATTTATTGTCAAAATTCATAAATTGAAGATGGCAGTTCCAAGATGGTGGACGAGTTTTGGGATTATCGACCGTTTCTATTCAAAATTGGTATGTCGGGATTTTTGGGGTCGGAGATTATGAATTTACTCAAAGATTATTGATTTATCGTCAAAATTTGTAAATTGAAGATGGCAGCTCCAGGATGGAGTTAATCTTTAGATGGTCTCCTCATTGAAGAACTAGATAGCTCAGAACTCACAGGACAAAGGCCTCATAATAACGATGCTTCAACAAAAATCTATAACTCACGGAATAATCTACATCACACAATCAAAAGCAATTATTTTCAACTTTTTAGCGCCTTTGAATAAAAGGTTTTTTTTAAATTATTTTATTTTCAATTCTGACCAATTAATCGAGCTGAAAATATAATAGAAAAGTATGATTTTTGTAATTAGTAGAACTAGTTTTTTGGGTTAAATTCAGTAGATAAATGCAATTCAAGTAGCATGCATAGCATTAGTTATTAAAAACAGTATATTGTAGAATATATAAAAAAGACATTTTAAGGAAAATTATATTAATGTTCAAAAAATATTATTTATTTCTTTCAATGTAAAATACCCTTAATTTAGAGTTTATGTGAAAAATCCAAATTCAAAATCCGTCCGTTGATTAGTTTAGGCAGAACACACACACACAGTTTTTTTTTCATATTTTATCTATCAATTCCCGAATTTCAATTAATGGGTTATTGCAATACAGTCTCCTAGCTTGAAATAAAAAATTAGCAATGAATTGTTACAAGTGAATGAGAAAAACTGTCCAATTCTAGGTCAGCTCTTCACTCTAGCTAGTATTTTATATTGCGCCAGTTTTTCATACAAATCACTCTAAAAATGCAAGTGATTGTTAAGATCAGCGCTTAGACAATAAATCAATATAGACACACACCCGTGAATGACGAGTGTATAATGCCATTTTAAAAATCTGAAAAAAATATATAATACATGTTTTGCTCTTTGTCAATTTTGACAAAATGTTGGGTAGAGCCACTTGCCTAATTTCAGGCGACCTGCTCAGAGGATAACTTCGGCAATTGCCGAATGCAATAAACATTCAACTCGACATTTGCATAAGGTAGGATGTTGAACTGTGTGGTAAATGTATACATTGCAGGCTGCCTGAGATATATATTCAATTTCAAAGTGAAGAAAACATCTAACCTTGTTATATACCAACTAGTGATAAAGTCAGAACTAGTTGACTTCATACTCTGCTTTGAGGCACTAATTATCACAATCACTGGTAAAAAACAAACGAAGGGGCACCGGTGGCTGGTCAGGTTGACGAGAGTTATTGATATCTGAGCCAAGCAACTGTCGAAACCGCTCTGCGAAAA
This sequence comes from Gonioctena quinquepunctata, assembly GCA_018342105.1. Classification (NCBI taxonomy): domain Eukaryota; kingdom Metazoa; phylum Arthropoda; class Insecta; order Coleoptera; family Chrysomelidae; genus Gonioctena; species Gonioctena quinquepunctata. Next base: position 940,035 of record JAFIRS010000148.1, read on the forward strand.
ATAAATTACTTGCACGAAATACACAAATATTTTTATTGGTTATGCCACGTGCACACAGCTCCACTTTCACTTAAAACTACAGAATGAGCATGCGTATTTTGAAGAGTAGAAGACAAGATGAATTACTCGTCGCATTTATGAATAAAGCAGTAAATTTCAATTCTGGTTGGATTCCGGAGTCGCCAATCACTGGGTGGGCGTTCACTAGATATCTAGTACGAAAACGCCCGCAAAGTGATTGGCGACTCCAACCAGAATGTAAATTTACTACTTCATTCATAAATGCGACGAGTGATTCATCTTGTCTTCTACTCTTCAAAATACGCACAGAACAGCTCGAAGTTTAGTTTTGAGAGCCAGCAAAAGACAAAGACAATAATGTACAAATTAATTCTCCTGCACTTCGCTTACTGTTTTCTGATTGGTTGCTAATCACGATGTTTTATTCACCAGCCAGCCAGAAAACACTAGTAGAATCTAACAAACTTTTGTTCGTAAACCGTGCATGCAAGAATCTTGCTTGGCAACAGTGTTCAGTTCACATGTTTCCCTTTTCAATAGTGTTTGGGTCGTTTGTTTCTTACCAGTGACTGTGATAATTATGAAGTCAACTAGTTCTGACTTTATCACCAGTTTGGATATAACAAGGTTAGATGTTTTCTTCACTTTGAAATTCAATATCTATCTCAGCAGTTCAACATTCTACCTTATTCAAATGTCAAGTTAAATGTTTCAGGTCACCTGAAATTAGGCGGGTGGCTCTACCCAAAATGTTGTCGAATTTTACAAAGAACAATTGTTTTTCGGATTTTTAACCCCTGTAATCGTTAAAAATAGCATTTTACACTCGTCACTCACGGGTGTGCAAGAGGTTAGGTTACACCCTGTATATTACAACCAATGTTTATCAACAAGAACCTCATTTGTAGAAAAATGTCTTGCTGACCATTTTGTGAAATGGTAATTTTTTTAATAGGTACAAAATAATGTGTATTAGGTTAATGAGACAAAAAATGTCATTACAATTTTTCCTTCAACTCTATCCAGAATGTGAACCCACTAGTAAGCCAAAATGTGAATATTTCTTCAATTGAAACTCACCTCTACACTGTAACTAGCAAGTTGTCTTTCATTAGCCAAGTCGAGTAATTGCTGCTTGGCACGGTCGACATCTTCTTTTGGTCCCCGGATGGTGACTTTATCGCTTTTACTATCAGCAGTAGGAAACTTAATAGCCACACCTCCACAGTCTTCCATGATAGAATGGATAAGCTTGCCTTTGGCACCAATCAAAGAGTTATAGAATTTGGGTGGGATGGTAATTTCTTCGCTGACAATGTTCTCGAGCTCGTCTTGGATTTTTCGAATTTTTTCGCGAGCTTCTTCTACATTTTCTTTCTTGCCAGTGATCTTTATAACATCATTTTTATCACCCTCGGCTGGAAGATCAATTTTTGTGTTTGTTTCCTCGCGAATTTTGCGAATGTTGGCACCACCTAAAGATTTAGATTTACTGTATTTTGTCAAAGTGACAAATTATGCAGAGAATTGGGGAAGTCAATAATGACAAAATCAATCAAATTGGGGTCAAAAGGGGGCCCAAATCGTTTGGACTTGTAATTTAGTGAAATGTATGGTTTAAAAATAAGTAGGAATATCAATAGTTACTCGAGATATTAGTTGAAGTGATAGTTATTATTTTGACATTTGTTAATTCCATAAATTAAAGCAAACATTCGATTTACTTCACCAGATTCACTTATTTCTTATAATATAATATATTCAGAAATTATTATTTGTTTTTAAACAGAAAATTGATTATAGACTTCATTTCGGTTTGATTAAAATTAACTCTCATTGGTTTTTGTGTATTGGAATGTGGAATTTTCTCACCAAAATTTTCAACTTTCAATCTGGAGAAAGAATTTTCAAAATATTCGTGATTTTACTTTTATACCAGAAGTGCGAATAGAAAAATTTAAGACAGTATACTAATTTGGTAAATTTGTTAACGGATTCCATCTCTGCTTTCAATGATTTTTGGGGCACTTTCTGATTTTTGCAAGCTGAACATGAATCTGCAATTAGAATTTTGCGCTGTTGAATACTTGCAAAATTGGAGTCAATAAGGGTAATGTGTTTTTGATGATTGAACTTTTTGAAAAACAGATGATTTATTTTGATGGTTAAAACAACATAAAAATTTTAAAAATTAATTTTTAAAATTTGGAAAAAGTTATGTTTTAAACTTTGATATTTGATAGCATAGAGTTTCAATTACATATCCATGTTTAGCAAATCAAAATCAGATATGGAAACTAAAATGATATTTCCACATTGCGTCTCGTGAGTTAGGGGTTTTTATGAAATAGAAAATGACATATAAATATGGACTTGCTGAGTAGAACCGGAAATATAATGTTTCTAAGAAGTCGAAACTCATGAAAATGACCATATTTGGTTTTTTAACAAATGTTCCAAGGTTGGACCAAATGTTCCAAGGTCCCTCATACTTTATCATTTTATCAAATCAAACTATCCAATTGAAGCTTTGGAGTAAAAATAGGGAAAAATAGAACAAATGTTCCGGTAGTTTCTTAAAAAATGTTTAAGGAATTATGTTTTAGCTCAATTCTCAATTTGAGGGATGGAAAAACCATAAATTGGCACATTCATTCAAATTTGCCTAGTGCAATAATTAATAATAAATTGTGGGAGACTAAATCATTCAAATTGGCTGCAATATATTTAGAAATTGTGTTGAAATAAAAATCAAATGATGCATTCTTCAATTTTTGTATTCCAAACTGGATCTGTTGTGCACAATAAGAAATAACGTGGAAAACATAATGAAAGAATATGTATTATTTATGCCCCAAAAGTGTTGGATTTTTTTTGGTGGAAGAGAATCAATATTCATGCCTCAGCAAGATTGACAGGATCAGAATATAACTCGTAAATATAGATTAAATATAATTTGCAGCTAAGTTCTGGAATGTTTTCAACAAAGTATTTAACTGACTTTAAGGAAGAAGTCAATGAGGGTGAAAAACAAGTTCCTTGGTAAAAATTGACACATCAGTTTTCCCAGATGGTTTGAAGTGGTTTTATTTACACACTTTATATTAGCTTCACTTGTATGTTTGTTTGTAACCGACTCCTTTGGGCGCGATTTTGACCTACTTCCAGACGTCCGAATGATTTGAAATTTGGCAGGTGTACATAATTCCGGTGACAATGCAATAAGAAATTTTTGTGTGAAAAAAACAAAATGGCGGCTCCAATATGGCGGACGAGTTTTGTGATTATGGTCCGATTCCCTTCAAAATTGGTATCTGAGGGTTTTTGTATCAGAGATTATAATTCTTTTGTCGAAATTAAAAAATTCAAGATGGCGGCTCCAAAATGGTGGACGAGTTTTGTGATTATGGTCCGATTCTATTCAAAATTGGTATGAGGGGGTTTATGGAGTCAAATATTATGATTCTTTCATAAAAATTGAAAAATTCAAGATAGCGGCTCCAAAATGGGGACGAGTTTTGTGATTATGGTCAGATTCTATTCAAAATTGGTAAGTGGGGGTTTTTGGAGTCGAATATTAGGATTCTTTCGTGAAAATTGAAAAATTCAAGATGGCGGCTCACTGTATATATTGACGTTAAAATCTTTGAATGACTTATAAAATCGAGATTTGACTATTAATACAGCTGTACACATTAATGATTTGGAAAATAATTACAGTTACTAATAGTAATCACGGAATTAATAGTAGATTAGAACAAATAATAGTTTTTTTTTTTTAAACACGCTTTTATAAATAAACCAAACTAAAAAGTAGAAAATAAATAATAGTTTAAAAAAAAAAAAAACACGCTTTTTATAAAAAATTTAATTGAAAAATAAATAAATAATATTTAAAAAAAACTAAAAAACACACTTTTATAGAAAACCAAACTAAAAAAATAGAAAATAAATTTTAATAAATTTGAATTAAGAATAGTGTAAATTTTTTTAATAAATATAAATTAATAATAATGTAAATAAGAAAAAAAATTATGTTATTTAAAAAAAAGCGTGGGGTGCTTAATCTGAATCTTAAAAAGCACCCCACGCTTTTTAAAATAAATTTTTTTCTATTTACATTATTATTAATTTATATTATTAAAAAAATTTACACTATTCTTAATTTAAATTTATTAAAATTTATTTTCTATTTTTTTAGTTTGGTTTTCTAGAAAAGCGTGTTTTTTAGTTTTTTTAAATATTATTTATTTATTTTTTAATTCGGTTTTTTATAAAAAGCGTGTTTTTTAGTTTTTTTTTAACTATTATTCATTATATCCTGTGTTGTGAAATAATCCAATTATTTCGTTTTATGTTACAATTTTTGTTTTTTTTTCGGTTTGACTCACATAGGGAATTTGAGTATATTGTTGGATTCCTCTCAGAGAGAATTTAAGGTAGTATTGAGGCCAGTAGCGGTGCCATTTGAAAAAACTTATTTGGGTAAAATGATTTCATAAAATTTAAGGGGATCAAATCATCATGATTGCTCGTTGTCATTATTTTTCTCCTTGTTAAAGATGATTGACGAAAAAACATGGGGGGATTAAATATATTCCTCAGAATCAAAATTTCCTGAAGTTTTCCAAAATTTTAAAATATATAGGGTGTTCCATTCTGATTTTAAGAGATGGATTCATTTTCACTAGAAACCAGAGGTGCCAAATAAGTGAAAATTATTAAAATGTGGCTGTCATGACATATATCCATCCATTATTCCAGTTTTTAAGAAAGGAGACAAATCTGCTCCAGAGAATTATCGTCCTATATCTCTGATCACAATATTTTCCAAAATTATTGAAATAATCATCAAGAACAGGCTCTCCAAATACTTTGAAAATAACAACTTCTTGAATGATTCACAGTATGGCTTTAGTTTAGAAAAAAAACGATCAACAATCATGGCATTATTGAAAGTTCTGGGAGACATAATCGAAGGTCTATAACAAAGAAAACATACAACTTTGACGCTTTGTGACCTTACCAAGGCCTTCGATTGTGTATCACATGATATCCTCATAGCAAAACTGGATTACTATGGAATAAGAGGTATACCCCTATCACTCATGAAGTCATCTTGAAAACAGATTCCAATGTGTAACACTCGAAAACTCTCATTCGGACTTTTTACCTATAAGACATGGTGTTCCCCAGGGCTCTGTTTTGGGAACGTTACTTTTTGTTATATATATATATATATATATATATATATATAAACGACCTATGTTCATTCCTACATCCCAATAGATGCATTTTATTTGCCGATGACACATCACTTATTTGTTCAGATGGAAACTATGACAATCTAATTCTATCATCAGCCAACATTGAAAGAGACACCAATAGCTGGCTCTCCTCTAACTAACTTAAACTCAATCAAACAAAATCGCAAAGAATAACCTTTTCAACTAATGCAAATTATCAAGCAGGACAAACTGCCACTTTATTAGGCATCAATTTTGACGATAAACTAACATGGCATTACCGTACTGACCTCCTCAATAGAAAATTGGCCGGTACAATATTCCTCATTCGTCAATTAAAACATATAGCCAGCATCACCACACTGAAGACTGTTTACTTTTCACTTTTCCACTCACAACTCAGTTATGGAGTAATATAGGAACTCCTTCTAAAATATTAAAAAAAAAGCATATATCGACAAGATCTGCTAACCTGATAAGAACACCCAGATTTTGTTTGACAAAATCGTTCAAAAACTCTCTGGATATCAGACTGTATAACATCCTACCTGAAAATTGGAAAACCCTCCAGTCTCACACATTCAAATCCACAGTAAAAGAATATCTATTATACCACTGCTTTTACTCTATAGAGGAATATTTGGAAACTCCATTTGCCTCCCCATGTCTTTTCTCGCCACACTTAGCTATATGATTTTATTATGTTCTCTTTCACTTGAGTGATTGTTTTAATGATTTAATTTATGATAGTTTTAATGTTCCACTTATGTGTGTCCTTGATTTAGTAAATCTAAGTACCTCTGTGTCAGTAACAATATTTTATTATTTTACATACTGGTGTTTTATAATTTCTATAATTTTGACAATTATCTGACCTGCTACAAACACTTGTAAAAATGTGTAACGTTGTCAATAAATCTATCTATCTATCTATATATCAAACCAACCAAATTTTGTTCCAGCCCCGATGAAAAGTAGGGTGGAAATGGGGATGCTAGTAAATTTGTTGACACCTGGTATATAGTACCAATTCAAGGTCTCAAAATAAAATTGTCGAAATGAATGTACATGTTAAAATGGTATGTATGAGCATTCTTGGCCTATAAAGAGGTAACCAGTTAAATATTAAAAATGACAAAATAAAAAAAAATATACATACCTTTTCCAATGATGAACTTATGAAACTGTTTGAAGATTGGAACTTCAATTTGATATGACGATTCACCCAGTTCCTTGACTAGCTTCTCCAAATGCCTAGCACACTTGTCCACATCCTCTTTCGGCCCTCTCACTTTGACAATGTCGTTTCGGTCTCCCGGACCGGGGAAGTAAATTTGTACTTGATTGAATTTATCACGGATTTCTTTAATGTTATCCCCTTTTGTACCGATGATATTTCTATAGTGTCGCTGTTCGATGATCACATCTTTCTCTTTCTCATTTTCCAATTTGAAAATTCTCTGCTCTAGTTCGTCCTTTGTGCTGGCTACATCGTCTTTGTTACCTTCAATTCTGACTAGTCCGCTCTTGTCGATGTTTATCAAAACATTGAACTCTTCCTTCAATTTGTTAACTGGAAAAATGAATTGCAATTGCTATAACTCGGATAAATTTGAATGGTATGGATGGATAACTGGACACAAATCAGGAAATGCTAAATAAATTATTACTTACCATTAGCACCACTCTTTCCAATAATGTGCTTAAATAATTTAGGATCGACCATCATCTCCACAAAAGTCATCCTACCGATTAGATCTTTAGCCATAATTTCTATCTGCTCTTGTGCTTTTTCCACTTCCTCGGGTGGACCTTCAATTTTGATTTTGTCTTCTTTTTCAGTAAATTCTACGTGTACTTTTGGCAAGTTTTGTGTTATTTCTCTGATGTTGGCGCCCTTGCGGCCTATGATATATTTGTGTAACCAAGCAGGGGTGTCAACATCGCTTGAACGAACTGAATTAGCTTTTTCGTAAACTACACTTAAGGCAAGACCAAGCTTATCGTGTGGACCACGGAGAGTGATGGTACCTTGAAAATAAAGGTCATATTTCAACAGTTGAAATCATTCTTCACAAGGAAAATTATATTGCCAGTACCGACAGGTGGAAATTTAAACCCTAATTCAATAAACAATCTTCTTCAACTAAACCATATCGATAATTTATAACCTTTCACTTCAATCATATTATTCAGATAAATAAGATGTTACAAGTGAATGAGAAAAACTGTCCAACAAAAGGTCAGCTTTTCACTCTAGCTTGTATTTTGTATTGCACCATTTCTTATACAAATCACCCCAAAAAGTTTTCATAACTGTTTAGATCAATAGTGCCAAGGTTCGATTTTTTTTTTTTTCATAACTCTTTTATAAAATGAGATTTCCTAACAAAATAGTGGCAACTGTGAAGCATCCTGAGTTAACACCAAATATTTTCAATAGCTCATTAATTTTTTTCAAGAAGAAAGATAATTTTTCAGTACTATCATCAGATATTATCAATATTGACATTTTCAACTCGAGAAATTGTATTTATAAAGCAGGTGTATAATAATGATTTCATTAATAATAATGCCCCTTGATGCCCAACCTCTCCTTCAACTGGTTTGGGGCAAACAGACCAATGCCGCACGGAGAATGAAACTGTTTTTAAACATTCGTATGGGCGGCCGCTACTCAACTAACTAAGCTCTGGCAACCAGAGTTAGTGCCAAGGCGATGAAAGGATGGCAAAGAGCTCTCAAAAGAAACAGTGTCGCAATGGGCCCAAATCTCGGATCAATCAGCCTTAGCCATGGGAGCAAACGGGATCAATGAGCCAGAATTGAAAAATTCAAGATAGCGGCTCCAAAATGGTGGAAGAGTTTTGTGATTATGGTCCGATTCTATTCAAAATTGGTATGTGGGGGTTTTTGGAGTCGAATATTATGATTCTTTCGTGAAAAATGAAAAATTCAAGATGGCGGCTCCAAAATGGTGGAGTTTTGGAATGAGTTTTGTGATAATGGTCCGATTCTATTCAAAATTGGTATGTGGGGGTCTTTGGAGTCGAATATTATGATTCTTTCTTGAAAATTGAAAAATTCAAGATGGCGGCTCACTGTTTATATTGACAACGTTACAATCTTTGAATGACTTCTAAAATCGAGATTTGACTATTAATACAGCTGTACACATTAATGATTTGGAAAATAATTACAGTTACTAATAGTAATCACGGAATTAATAGCAGATTAGAACAAATAATAGTTTAAAAAAATTAAAAAAACACGCTTTTATAAATAAAGCAAACTAAAAAGTAGAAAATAAATAATAGTTAAAAAACTAAAAAACATGCTTTTTATAAAAAACCGAACTAAATAATAAATAAATAATAGTTTTAAAAAAACGAAAAAACACGCTTTTATAGAAAACCAAACTAAAAAAATATAAAATTAATTTTAATAAATTTGAATTAGAATAGAATAGAAAATTTCTTTATTTCAAATCATGCCTAACAATGATTAACAATCTTTGATAAATATAAAATGAAATGACGTCAGTACAACTTATGAATTATCACCATTACATACAGTAAGATATATTACATTATCGGTAGATGTAGTTATAGTATTCCTGTACTATAACTATAAGGTTCAATTTCAGTCAATAGTTTTTTCACATTAATTTTGAATAACTCCTTCTTCCTAATCGCCTTTATTTCTACTGGTAATTTATTGAACAATTTGATGCATGTGTAATGAGGACTCTTTTCAAACAGACTTAGTCGATGAGTAGGTAATGTTAACATGAGATTCCTAGATCTAGGTTCTTGAATCGTATTGTTCGTGAACTCTTCTTTATTGCTGAATAAAAAGGTTAGGCATTCGTATATATACAACCCATATATTGTTAGCATATTTTCTGATTTGAACACTCCTCTGCATGTCTGTCTGAAGTTCATATTTTTTATGATTCTTAATACTCGTTTTTGTGAAGTGAATACATCATTTACTTTTGAATTGTTTCCCCAAAATATCAGGCCATATCGCATAATCGATTCACAGTTTGAGTGGTAGATGGTTTTCATTGTATGGTAATTAAGGTACTTCTTTATAACCCTTATGGCATAGGTTACTTTGCTCAATTTGGCACATAATGATATTATGTGACTTGACCAGTCTAGGTGTTCATCGATTGTGACACCCAGGAACTTAGCTTCATTGACAAATTTTATGTTGTCGCCGCTTAGGTTCACGTTGGTTGGAGAATCAATCCCATACTGTTTTGTCCTAAACAATATTGCGTTTGTTTTGCTTTCATTAGTTACTAATTTGTTTTTGCAAACCAGCTTTTAGACTGTTCAGTAAAGTGTTTCGCTGTTTGACAGTACTTCTGGGTAGGTTGATCCTCCCATTACCAGGTTAGTGTCGTCCGCGAAATTTATAGTCTGACCGTTTACTGAGTTATGTAATGAGTGTAAATCGTTCAGGTATATTATAAACAGTAGGGGACCAGCTATGCTGCCCTGTGGTATTCCTACAGTTGTGTATACAGTTTCAGATTGATAAATTTCATTGTTATGATTTATCTCTACTTTTTGTTGTCGTCCTTGAAGATATGTTTGGAACCAGTTCAGTGCATTTCCCCTTATCCCATATCTTCCAAGCTTATCGAGGAGGATGGTCCAGTTTATGCAGTCGTACGCTTTTGACAAATCAAGAAAAATGCCTATTGCTATGAACTTCTTTTCAAAAAAATTCAATATACTTCGTGTGAACTCAAAGATGGCTGTATGTGTGGATTTAACACTCATATATCCATGTTGATGTTCACTCAGAAGGTTACAGTCGAGCAGAAACGTTTTAACTTGTGTACACATGGCTAATTCAAACAATTTAGAAAAGCTTGGTGGTAAGCTGATCGGGCGGTAATTCTCAATTAGTTCGTAATCACCTTTTTTATTAATAGGTTTTACTACTGAGAATTTCAGTATTTCAGGAAATGTTCCATATTTCAAAGAGTTGCTTATAATATATGCTAGAATCTGCTTAATTGTCTGAATGGACAGTTTCACTATAGCCACGGGTATTTCCTCATACCCACTACTATATTTATTTTTCAGTAGCCGACCTAGTTCCACAACATGTTCTGGGTTGACAATTGTTGTTAACATTGATCTATCGTTATCAAGTATTGAGCAATCTGAGGGAACTTGTTCCAAGTTTGCCAACAGTTTTGGTACTACGTCAATGAGATATTTATTAATTCATGTTCCATTAATTACTTTTCCCCTTACCTCATTACAAATACACCACATTGTTTTACATTTATTATCAGAGTTCCTAATTTTGTTTTCGAAAAAGTCTTTTTTTGCATTAGCTAACAAGGCCTCATATTCTCTTCTTGTTTCATTGTACTGATTTTTGAATAAATTATTATAATTAGATAAGACTAATAGTGTATCGAACCTAGTTTTACACCTTGTTATTTCGTTGTTTTTAAAATTATATTTTCTATTACAATTGATCTTTACTAATTTTTTAGGAAAGGCCTCTTCAAAAATTCTAATGAAATCTCTACTAAAATTATTCCATTGGCTATTTAATCTTTCTACTATTTTAGTCATTTCATCCCATGTTTGTTCTTTTAGTCTATCAATAAAGTGAATTTTATTTTCTGCATTGAAAAATCTACGATATATAACATTTCTACTTATATGATTACTTGTTTCAAAATTAATGATTTGAGCAGTGTGATCAGAAATGTGGTTTTCGACTACCTCCGTAGAATATGGACCTTCGTAGTTGGTGAGTATATTATCAATGCATGTCTTTGTGTTATGTGTAACTCTCGTGTATTCATCAATTACTGGATATAGATTGAAGGAACTGGTAAGTGTTAGTAAGTTCCTTAGATTATTACTCTGTGTTTTGAAATCTATGTTAAAGTCACCAGCTATAAAGACCGAATTAAGAATAGTGTGGACATTTTTAATAAATATAAATTAATAATAATGTAAATAAGAAAAAAATTTATTTTATTTTAAAAAAAGCGTAGGGTGCTTTTTAAGATTCAGATTAAGCACCCCACGCTTTTTTTTAAATAATTTTTTTTTCTTATTTACATTATTAATTTATATTTATTAAAAATTTTCACACTATTCTCAATTTAAATTTATTAAAATTTATTTTTTATTTTTTTAGTTTGGTTTTCTATAAAAGCGTGTTTTTTAGTTTTTTTAAACTATTATTTATTTATTTTTTAGTTCGATTTTTTATAAAAAACGTGTTTTTTAGTTTTTTTAAACTATTATTTTTTTCTAAACATATTTTTACCATTCAAAGTATACAAAAGTAACAATTTTTCGTATCCATTTAGAAGGATAAAATTGCTAAGGTATCATCTGATATGCTTCTTGATAAGTTACAATGAAGATTAGTAGCTTCAAGTGAACAATAACAATTAGAAGAAATAGTCATATGCAGGCATGAAGTTGTCCTATAAGGGTTTGTATCGGGCCTAGATCTTGAAATCTTAATAAAAATATTCACCTGTTGGGGAATCGCTCGAAGGCAATTCAACGCTAACGCCGGTAGTCTGAAGAATTTCTTGGATGGTAGATCCCTTGGGTCCTATAACGTACTTGTGCTGAGACTTGGGTACTTCCACAGATACAGTCGTAGATTTCTTCTCGATGTTTCTGTAGATTTCCTCTATCTTCGCTTTAGCAGCCATGACTCCTTCTTTTTCTCCGGCAATGAAGATTTCGTCTTTCATTACTGATGGTGGGGGAACATTGATTTTCGCCCCAGTTTCGGCTATCAAATTATTCAAATTGGTGTTGAATGGGCCAGTAATGAAAGGATGAAAGTGTTTGGGGATATTCAGACGCTCTGATGCCTTCTTGGATTGCTGATCAGAAGTGACTCTGATTTCGTGTTCTGCTTTCTCAATCCCCTCTTTCGTTCCTGTTATGGTTATTGTGTCGGAATTTTCATTCATTGGTGGAACGGAGATCTTGGTAGCTGTGGTTTTCTCCAATTCTCTCAAACGATCACCCTTCCTGCCCAAAATCCATCCATGGTGTTCTTTGGGGATCGAAATTTGTTTGCTTGCCTAAAATAAATGGAATGAATAACTTGTTGAGTTTTTTCTAAATGAGACATAGATTGGAATAAAAGGCAATTTATTCATTAACCACTTACTTGAGTCTGAAAATGTATTAAAATTTTTCGTCGCGCCTCAAGTACTTCATTTTGTTTTCCGGTCACAAGGAATGTCAGAGATTGATCTTTAGCATGGGATATTTCAATGTGAGCTCCAGTTTCTCTCATAATATTACCACATATGTGGTTGGATTCTCCCTCTCCAAACTTTTGGCCATCCTGTCTACGTTCTTCGAAAGGAACTCTGAAATAAATAAAACACCTCACTATAAAACACCTCATCTATAAGTAAGATTTTTATAGATCTCCTGAAATGAGGTGGCGAAACAATGTTTTTGTAGATAGGTGGGAGATGATTGTATAGTTTGACTGCACTACGAATCAGAGAGTTCTTCAATAAATTTGAAGACGGAATAGGAACTCTTAAATTATTTTGGCGAGTGATACCAAAAATTTCCTCATATGATGCTTTATTTTTGTGTACTAAACACACAGTTTCGAGAATAAATAACGAAGGAAGGGTCAGGATTTTTTGTTGAGAGTACGCGGCTTACAAGATACTCTGGGTACAACTTTACAAAAGTAACGAACTGCACGCTTTTGAAGAACAAATAATCTATTGAAGTTTTGATGACGGCAGATACCCCAGAAGGGGTATTCCTAATATGAGATTGAATCAGAGCGTGGTATACTACTTTTGCAGTGGCTGAACCCAATTCTTTCGAAACCATCCGCAGGGCATAGCACCCAGATGCTAGTTTTCCATTAAATAACTTCACATGGTTTTCAAAATCTAGGTGTTGTCCAGATGGATTCCAAGGAATTTACTCATATATACTTGCTCAATAACATCTTCAGTACTTAAATGAATATCTGGTAAATTACATTTGAACGATAAGAGATTGGATTTATCTACATTTAATGAGAACAAATTGGGGTTAAACCACCTTTTCACACTGGAGATATCATTAGCAATTTTCGTATGGAGGTTATTTATATCGGTCTCATGCCACAAAATGGTTGTGTCGTCTGCAAATATTGTAAATCTACCATCAATATTGAGATTAGCCAAATCGTTGAAATACAACAAAAATAGGACAGGCCCCAGTACAGAGCCCTGAGGCACACCATGTTTATCCAAGCTTGTTTTTGAGTTTTTTCTTACGAATTGGATACGCTCATTTAGGTAGGACTCAATCCAACTAAGGCTCTGATTCCGGAAGCCATAATATTGGAGCTTGCTTCCATCATTTACACAATCGAAGGCTTTCGACAGATCACAAAATACTGCTGCGCAAACCTCCTTAAGATTGACTCTACTATAAAGCTCTTTCAGAAATAAGAAGACTGCGTCACCTGTACTTTTTTGTGGTTGGAAACCAAATTATTGAGGATTCAGAACTTTGTGAGCAGATATAGAAACCTCAATCTAGTTTTGACCAACTTCTCTATAATTTTTCCCAAAGTTGGAATAAGGGAAATAGTTCGAAAATTTGAAGGATCCGAAGTATCTCCACCTTTGTGTAGAGGAATAACAACACTAATTTTCTGGAAATTCGGAAAAATACCCTTTGAGAAAGGCTCATTGATTAACTGGACAAGAAATTCTAGTGTGAATATGGGCATGTTCTCGAGAATTCTTATCGAGATTATCCATTCCGCAAGAGGTTTTAATTTTTTATATAATAATAATAAAGGTCTTTATTGACTACGTAACAGTTTTCTCAACACATTATAAGATAGTAGGGCGAGGTTCAATTCATTCAGTGGCTAAACTGAATGTCTGTTCTTCCACCTAACCCTGAAAAAGATAGACAAAAAAGCGCATAGAAGTAACCTATACTGAGGAATTCAGTTCAGTTCAATACTTGAAAAAGCAAGATATACATTACTTACTAATAAAAAAGATGCTCGAAGAGTTTAGTTTTAAATAACATGATTCCGACGAATATTCTAACGTTTGACGGGAGAGAATTGATTACTTTGGCGATGTCGTAGCTGAATGATCGTTCGAACTGTACAGTATTGTGTAGGGGAGGTGTAAGCTTTCCCTTGAATCTTATATTCAGGTTATGAACATCTGTGCGAAAACTGATTTTTTCATAAAGATAGGGTGGTGTTTTATGATTCAATATTTTGTGATACATACATGCAGTATGTATATATCTACGTTCTTTCATTCTCACCCATTTGATTTCTTTGTATAAATGACTGATATGACAGTACTTTCGAACCCCAAAAATGAGTCTTATACACGAGTTTTGCACTTTTTGATTCCTTAGAGTATCCACGTTATTGAGACAGTTACCGTATAAAACATCACAGTAATTTAACTTTGACAACACCAACGTTTCACATAATAGAACTTTTATGGATCTAGTAAGGTACTGGCGTATTTGGTAGATTAATTTTAAACTAGCATATGCTCTCTGCAGACAGATAGAGACGTGCTTAGTGAACCTCAAGTCTTGGTCCAAATATACACCTAAATTTTTTACACATTCTTCCCTTTTAATTATTTCATTAGATACAGGACGTTTCCCTCGAAGGTCATTTACAACACCCAGGTTTCCCTGGTGATGTTATTACTATTGGAAACTCTGTAGTGGTAATACATTCTTTTTGCCGTCTCAATAACATTTCTGTAAATTTTCCTGTATGCAATATAACAGTGATGAAAAAAACCATTATTGTAGTATTCTTTAATGTGATAAAGACTTCTCAGATTAATGGCAGAAATACGAATACCTTTACCTTTAGGCAACCAATCTTTTTTGTTTCTTTTTTTAATTTCAATTTTCAATTTTTTTATTTCAGTTTTCAATTCCAGGACCATTTATAATAGCAAGAAGTTTGATTTGTTGAAAATATGAACAGGATGTTCATAAAATCAGATGTGGAATCATATGCGACTGAAAGATAAACTTTAGTCACTATCTTCTATCGTGAAGATAACCTCTTGTGGGGTATTCATGTTGAAAAGGGAAACATGCTCAATTGAATATTGATAGAAATATTTTTCTGTGAATTGAAAAATCCACGATAAAAATGAAGTTATTTTTTGTGAATGTCCAACAGAAAACAACTACTTCCACGACTAAAGCCATGCTGGACATTGAACTACATCTGAGAGATATTCTGAAAAGGTCCTAACAATATTCAATTGAGAATGTTTCCCTTTTCAAGCAAGAAGTTTGTTGTAACATTTTATTCCTGTAGACTGGAAAAAGAATTGATGGTTTTACGTTAAAAAACTTTTTACTTTCAAGCAACCAAAGTAGAAAGTAACATAATAGAGCATACAAAACGCTAGGTTTTTATATGTCGGAGTACTCTGGACTTCTCAGACATCATCTGCTTAAAATTTCTATATTATTCTTTGGTACCCTCCCTTTTGGAATATAGTATAGACACTGTTCTATCACAATCATGAGTACAGTTTACAGTTACAGTTCACATAGAGAACAGTCTAGAAAAAATGTCAAAAATACTATTGGGATGTCTAGGTTTAGAGTTACGCAGATTTAATATTTATATTTAAATTGACCAAATGTTGTCGCAAACCGGATTTAATGTTTGTACTAGATGTATAAGAAATGTTACTATGGCAATAAAGTACATTCAGATTTTTTTCTTCAAGTTTGAAATCTTTCAAAACTAATCTCAGAAACATTGCTTTGGATAAACATAATTCAGATTTTAGTCAATATCCCTTTTTAAAATTATATACTGTCAATTATGATTTGTGTTTTATTTAGTTTTATGGTAGTGTTAGTGTCATCAACTATTCATCAAGCTGTGCATAGAATTGGTTTATACATTTAATGAATATTTAAAAAAATTAAAAAAAAAATATAAAAACTTGTGTCATTCACACTCTTTATTGGCCTGATTTTATTATTTGTTTTCTCAGAGTATACTTCCATTTTTTTTCCAAAAATTGCATTTTTTCAGGGTTTTTTTTTCAAGCTCTATATGCTCCATATATCATAAGTTGTGGACAATGATTCTTTACTTGTACATCTCAAAACTTTATATTTTCAAATCTGGAGACAAAAGATAGTTTCAATACTAAGTTTGATATTCTATCCCTCAAAGCAAATAATACTCAGCTCTAATGAATAAGTTTAGATAGCCTTAAAATGTTCATTTATAATGTAATTTAATTGAAAAAATTTAAATTTTTCAAAGATTACTATAGAATCTTAATGCGATCAACTATTTGTAAACTCCATAAGAATCGTTGAGAACATGGGTCCAAAGTATATGGACCACCCCACTAAAATTTAATGGCCCTGATTCCACATTTCCTTCATATTACACTGTTCTAAAAAGGAAACGTCAATAAAAAAAGATCTGGAGATTTTCAGAAAACTGTATTTTCGCGAAAAATTAGAAAATGGGAATTTTCATAAATACGGGTGCATTTTAAAAATGTTAAATTATGTAGTTTGGAATTATTCATTAGCATTTTGGCAAAATTTCAAAATGATTATTGGAGTTTTTTTTTTTAAACATAAACGGATCTAAAAAGCACTTGAAATGTATCAACGTGATCCATTGATAAAGGAGTGATAAGGGAAGGTTTTTTTAAAATTTTATCTTATTATTAACTTGTATAAAACCATCTAAATAAAATGGCTATTTAATGCAATGATGCATTTTAAATTACATAATTCCTAATATAAACATTTAAATATGAACTTTGACAGAAGATTCGATTACTTTTTAATTTTCATCCATCTTATCTCTTTGTAATTAAAATGTTTGGTGAACAATTCATAATAGGAGTGATATGTCCACATTTAAGTTACTTGAGTAAAATAAATATATAAAATTCAAAGAGTGATTACTCGTATGATTATAACTGTTCGGCAGCTTCATACTATTTCGATGTGCAATACATCAACATCTTTTTGTTTGGATTGCTTTCTGTTCAAATCTTTCATAATCTCCTATATAACTTACTGTGACAGAGGTGGTTAATATTTATGGATTTTGCAAAAAATATTGCAAAGTAACCTTATATCCATCGGATGTACCCAGGGAAGTAGTTGTTTTCTGATGGATATTCGACTCAACATACACCTATAGTATAGGTAGTAGTAGAGAATAGTCTTGAGGAATGAGCCAACTTAAAAAAGCAAGAGCAGTGTATTTAAAGTTCATATAAGTAAATACGTTTTTTCATTCTCTCAGAAATCAAACAGTTGAACATGTTTGTCTCACTGCACCATTACAATTACGCCAATATAATCACAATTCTATAGCAGATTAATTTTCATGATTAGATAATAGTTGTTCAAATGTATGTTGTACCAAATGTAAAAAAAGGAACATAACCTAACTCATCTTGGCTATCCTAGCTTTTCAAGTTACTCGCAATCCAAGCACTATATAACGCAAAAAGAACACAGATACACATCTTATTTGTGTTAGCAAAAATCAATTTGGCTCAGTTTGGATCAGAGCAATTCACATTCAGCTATGACTAATTTTTTGGAGCAACTCTGGACATCTATAGTTTTCATTAAACAAAAGAAAACAAAGTATGGCAGTCATTTGCCACTATAAAAAACCTAGAAAAAATTAATTGAATTCGTAAATTTTTATTGGTCTTATTGGCAATTTCAGTCCAAATATGAAAACTCAATTGATTATTATTTAGTGGCCAGTTGTTTGATATTTGAGTGGTGATAGGAACTGTGATAAAGAATTTAAATTGTAATATTCGCTATCTGAAATGTATTTCTCTCAGTTTATATACCTGTTGTTGTGCCCAAAGTCATTTGTTTCAATTATTGCTTTTACCTTTTAATTTTTTATGGATGATAACTAAAAGTTTTGATTGCACTATGATATGAAAAGTAAAGTACAAGATTCATTGACTTCTTGTGGGTCAGTTCCCAATTGAGACTGGATTTCGAAAAATCATACAACTAGCTGAATTAAAATGCAATTTTTCACTTTAGTTCCTTTTCCTTTCAAGGGTCCTTTCACAATATCTATCAGATGTCGTTCTACATCCAGAACTGCCACAGTTCGGAAGAAATAGTTTATTTTCTGTTAGGTATCACAAAAAAACTTTTATTTTTATTTTCGGTAAGATCTTTTAATTTTCTAGTTTCAGTTGAGAATGTTTATCATTTCAACATGAATAGCTCTCAAGAGTTATCTTGAACTTAAAAGATAGTGACTTCTCTTTATCTTCATGATTCAACATTTTATTTTATGAATATCCTGTTCATATCTTCAAAGAAGTACTCTCATCTTTCGGTCAAAATTCGTGGCACTTTTCTGAACCCGGCTTGATGAGATAAAGAAGACTGCCAACACCATACTTGTTTTTTGGTCATTATCATTAATCTAATGAAATTAAACACAAACGGGCCAGTATAGAATCACAAATCCATTTATCACTAACTCTCGGATTGATTTAAAATTCTAAATAATGGTAATTTATGCAGATATTTGAATACATTTATTTTAATGTTTCACAAATATTTCAGTAACTGATAGTGAAGTTTTCCCAGAAATCTCCAACCTAGTAGATAAAAATACATAATGAAATGGAAACATTTTTCAACCATATATTCATTTGTATAATTGTGGCAAGTCTTAATATTTCAAGCCATAAAAAGCAGTCAATTGCAAGTGTAATTTTGTTGTTAATTTGTAAAAAACTATATGACCTACAATTATTGCCCCAATGTTCCTACAAACTTTAGATAAACTTCCAGTAATCTATGGATGGGTTAGCTCTATTAGTATGAGAAATTTCAGCTTGTCCCACTACTGATTGGACTTTTGGCAAGTTTTTTGTTATTTCTCTGACGTTGGCGATCTTGCAACCTATATGTTTTTGTAAGCAAGCAGGGGTATCAACATCGCTTGAACCAACTGAATTAGCTTTTTCGTTACCTACACTTAAGGATAAAAAAGTTGTTACAAGTGAATGAGAAAAACTGTCCAACAAAAGGTCAGCTTTTCACTCTAGCTTGTATTTTGTATTGCACCATTTCTTATACAAATCACCTCAAAAGCGTTGGTAACTGTTTAGATCAATAGTGCTAGGGTTTGAACATTTCCAAATGTTCTCTAAAGATTTGAGAAATGGCATCAGTGAATATTCTACTTCTACCATTTATGTAACTGGTAAATATGCCATGACATGTCATCTGCAGACTTTTTTCCTTCAATTTTTTCAACTTTAAAATTGAGGTTCCTTCATTTGCAAAAATTGTTGATTACAAATATTAAGCATTAAGTAATTGACAACACATAGAGAATTGATTTAAAATGATAATGAATTATATTGGAAAGTGGTGTATTTTCACATATTATTTTTATTACAAATCCATTTGTTATTGAGATCCTAATTTCAAAGGCATAAGATGTATTTTTAGCATACTCTGGTAGTAACGGCAATTCTTTTGTCAAATATTTCCTACAGTGATGTAATGGGTTTCTTGATAAATCTGAATTGATTTCGAGATTCAAGAATGTAAATTGCTCAGCAAATAAAATAAACAACAATTTTACAAGTGTAGAGACGAAGGCAAGTACTGCAAATAATACAATTCACAGAACTTTAGTCTCACTGGTTACCTTTCGTAATAGATATTTTTAGTAAAATAACTCATTTGTGTTCCCCTATCTATTTTGTCAATTTTCCTAACAACTTTTTCATTTTTTTTAGTTGCTTTGCCAACGATTTACAAACTCCACATTCACAAGCGTAACCTTTCAAAAGTACGAACCAACCTGAAAACTTGAGTTATAGTGGATGATCCAACTCTCATTTTGTTGTTGCTCCACTGTCCCATTGCATTGCTGCTTTGATTTGGGGTAGCAGATTCGGGTAGAGCTGGGAAAAGATCGTCATAGCTTCTTACAGAGGGCTCGTAGGCCGCACCTTCTTCAATCACTGGTTGCTGCATTTTAGGAGTGTCCTGATTCGTGCCAAGTCGTTACAGCAACACTGGAATTGAAAAAGTATTTTTGCTGAAATACTGAAAATATAACATTTTTGGCTTCAGTATATCCAGGATATGGATTTAATTTCTTGAATGATCAAAATAAAAAAAAATTACAAGAACCAAACTAATTTGATCAGAATACTTTCATCAGAAAAAATCAAACCAAAAGAGGAATCTAATATTAAAATGAATTAATATAAATTTGTATTTGAATCAGTGGCAAACAAATAATATTCATCAGAGTATTTTTCTATATTCATAGGAATGTACATTTATGTACATTTTACAGAAAATAATGTTTAGAGAAAATTCCCGGACAATGTCCCTTTGAAGCGTAAATATTGAAAGATTAATTACAATAGCGAGTCAATACCAAAATATCCAAAAGTTCAATTTCTCATTAATTTTAATATTTGAAGAACAAAATAAAAATATTTTTGAAGCTAACCTTCTTTGGCCACATAGTTTGCGAAACTATAGGAGATGTGGTTAATTTTGCAATCTGGACAACTGACTTTCAAGCTACATTTGCTGAATTTGATATTCACTGGATAGTTGCTGTACTCACTAGCCATTCCCCCAATTGGAAGGGACAAAAATATTAGGATTGAATCCAAGTCGACAAGTGTTTAAAGATTTTTTATCAAAAACCCCTTTTCGGTAAAACACAATTTTAAAATTATCCTAAGGACAGCTTTCAGGGTTGACATGGCAAAATTATTTTTGGAAGGCATAATCCTATAGGCGAGATCACAAACTCTTGAATGATATGTATGTATACCGAGTGCTGTCATTATTTTTTCGGCCTGCTCACATTGTAAAAAAATACTATGAATAATGCTTGGCACTCTGTAATTATCTTGCGCTTTCGGCATTCGGCGATAGATCTGAACTTGTTACATCACATCCTGGCACGGTTTTCGCAGTGTTCAAACAGGAGCATTTATTTGGGATTTTTTTTTCGAAAAACTATTTCGAAAACAAAATTGAAAAAAAATCCAACCACTTTTCCTATCGTTCTGGACATTGTGGTATTTTTTCCAGAAATTAGTGATCTCGCCTATTGAAAGATTCTTCGAAAACATTGCAAATTTTGACACCTTCAGATATTCACAAACAGCAGTTTGTTTCCATTAAATATTTTTCTGATGTCAACTGGGAGAACACATGTTCATTTAAATTTTCATTCCATAGAAATACATGACACAGTCATTTTATACAATAAATATTTCTGCGAGTATGGTGATATCAGAAACAGGAAGGGTTTCTGAGAATGTTCAATTGGAGCAATGAGACGGAATTTTTTTGTTTATTGAATTGGAGAAATAAAAAATGACAATAAAATTTTAGAAATATTTGGAAAAATAAACAAACTGGCTTTTTTTTCCGAACCTGGAAATACCTACAAAATTCAATGTTTTGTCATTTTGGGACTATAATCAACGTAATTTTTCAAACACTTTTAATTACACATCACAATGACATCCACCAGTATAACACCAGGGGAACAAACTGAGTAAATCTTACCTAACATATATAAAATTAACCTGCCTTTGCTCGAAAACGACTATTGAGAATATGTGAAGCAAAGGTATAAATTACTCATTGTTATGTATTTATTTCTAAAATGAATATGCTAATGTCATATTTTATATACAAGGTGATTTATGTAGGCCGCGAAATAGAAGTTTTTAACTTGCAGTTGATGGATTGGAAACTTGAAATATGGCACGCAATCGTGATTGATCATGCCCGTCCTCCAACTATGCAGAGTTCGCCAAGTTTTAAATAGGAACCAAATTTTGTTTTGATGGTTGTGAAGTGCCATCCAATTCGAAGTTTAAACAACTCAAATTATGCAGACTCATCTTTAACAATTTTTAATATCTCCATGGTTGTTTTAGAAAAATATTGTAATTCACAAATTTATTGGTATAAATGTACATAATGCTCAAATATTCTATGCCCTGGGGCCAATTATTTGCGGAGTAATTATATGATATGTAAATCCCATCTCTAAGGGACATATGTGTAAAAATTTATTACTTACTGTCTCAAGTAAATCAACATCACAATAATAATGAGGACTCCAAACAATACTACTGAATTCTAATATAGATCGCACGAGTGAATACATTGATTGATACGAGAAGAGAGAAAAATCAGGTGTGGTTCTCTGAATCAATCCTAGCATCTTCTGAGCTTTAAAAATGTTGGATATATGTGTCTTGAAATACATTTTGTATAAAAAAACTATTCCCAAATCCTCAACTGTACTAGTAATAACAAGTAATTAGTTTTTTATTTTGTAGTGATATGTGTTTTTCCAAGATTCGGAAAATTTACCACTACATAAACATATAAAGTGTTGTCGCCAAAGTAAAAGCACATTTTTTTAATAAAAATAATGGAATACCATCAGGACCAACTGACAGATAAAATTAAACAATTGATGTCTTTTATATCAATGGTATTAAAGTCTACTTTTTGTTTGAAAATTCAAATTGTGGGATTTGATTCAGTTCGAAGAATACGCTCAAATATTAAATTTACAATTTCATATTTGTGCCAACTTTATCATCATAGGACATTATGGATGATAATCTGTAACCCTTCTTTTTAGATTTAATGAGCTTCCAAAAGTTTGATGGTTTTGAGCAAAGGTCATTTTCACTTCCATCTAGGAAAAAAATCCTCAAATCAATCTTAAACTGTCATTTGACAAAAATTCTAAACTAATAAAATTGGGGGTCTACATCTTATGAAATCGATATATGGTCTTGAAACTTTCAGTTATTTTCCAGTCATCTTACAACTACCTCGTTACTCAACTGTGACTGACATTTTTTTTACATACAGAAAAAGTTGTACAGAGCAAACCGGACAAAATATTTATAATGTTGCCAGAAGATCGCAGTCGTCGCTCAAAATGGCTGAGAGCTTGTAGGAGAGAAGAAAGAGACATATCGCTAAGCTAGAACAGATGTATTCTACAATACATACTGAATACTACCAAAGGAGGTCTCAAAGTTTTGTCTGTTTCTGTGAATAAAAATAATAAAAAATAAATAAAGACAAGATTTTATCCAAATTCATTGAAGAGGAAAAACATTTTTTTAGATGTGTGACGTAGGTTATTCTGTGAGTAAGAGATTCAGAAGCTTGTCGCACAGGAACATCTATTTTTTGGTATTCAAACTGAAAACATTGCGTGACAAGCTTTTAAATCTGTTACAGAAAAACCTACGTCACACATCTAAAGTTTTTCCTTTTTAGCACGTTCGAACAAAAGCTTGTTTTCAAAAAGTTTTTCAATCATTTCTATTAAATTCTTTTTAGTCATGAAATCTTGAATAGGCTTTTTCATTCAGATGACAAATGACTAACTTTGTTTACCTGTCAGACCCAACGGCATTGACGGCGATTTTTTTTTTTTAAGTAAATAAAAAAATTCCGAGTTTTCCTATAGATAGTCGACTTGAATTTACATGGAGAAGAAAACTCACCATTAAAAAATATTCGTGTACAATATTTTATCTACGAATGAAAGGTTTTTGGCGGTATAAAACGAGCGCATGCGCCTTAAAAAATCATCTAAATGAAAAGGCCTATTATCTAATTTTCACCAAAACCCCTACATACCATTTATGGATCGAATCCCAAATTTGGAGGAAATGACCAATATAATAAAATTATTTGCTTCTGTTAGACATCTAGTGTATAAAGATATTGACCTGCCAAATAAACTGTTTCTTTCAATAATCACCTATTATTAATGTGTCAATTTTCAAAAGCGCCCAGGTATTACCATTTCATTCATTACTACTTAAACAATATATACTCCCACACAAGCATCCATCCTAGAGATTTTTTTTTAACTTAGTAGATCATACTGTATCGACTTTGGTATTTCATGTAGGTACCACTTAAAATAATTATTTGCGAAAATTAACTGAGATAAAGCCACTAGTTTCAATAGGAGAAGAATATAAGCTACTACAACTTGATATAGTGAAAAACAATAATAATTTATTCAAGTCATTCATTCATAATTCACTACTCAAAAAATTACTTTAATTAGTAGCATATCAACAAGGTATAATATCAATAATATGGATAATAAAATATGACATAACTCGGAAAGTTGGTCTTCATTAACATATACACCAAGGGCGTGTCTTGGGCCGTAGACTAGAAATTGGGGGGTTTACCAAATTACAGCTATTGTAGAGTTTGACTTTTGACTGTCGAGTTGAGGCAATCAACATCATAAATATAAAAATTACTATGCTTCTGATGAGTAAAAGTAACAATTGTGGTATGAATTTACATTCTGAAGTGGATATTTTATCAAATGGCAGTTTTTTGTACAAAGGTACTAAAAACATGTGAAAAATAAGGCTTTTGTATTTCTGGAAGCTCATACCTAGGAAAGTATTTGGGAATGGCGAAAATACGACGGTTTCACCAAACGGCATGTCCCAAACCGTGCGAGTCTAATTACTGGTTAATATAATAACCGTGGTGAAAATAATGGATTTAGAAAAATTTCCTTTTTTTTTTTAATACTGAACACTATTTTTTTTTTGGGGTTAGGGAGGCTTGTTTATTTACAAAAATGTTATTTTACAAATATGTGGATTCTCCCTACACTGCATTTTTCCAAAATTTCAATTGAAAAAATATTAACTTTGTATCGACTTACGTAAAATATAAAAATATAAACTACTACAACTTGATATATTGAAAAAGAATAATAATTTTTGCCAGTCATTCATTCATATGGAAAGACTTCACTACTCAAAAAACTACTTTAATTAGCAGCATATCAACAAGGTATAATATCAATAATATAGATAATAAATTATATGACATAATAGTATTTTTCGAGCTCATACCAGGAACTCAGAACGTTGGTTCTTAGGAAGTGCAGGGTACTGAACAATAAAAAATATTTTTATCAGCATATGACATGTGGCAAAATAGTTAATCAGTGAAAGGATGCATAAGTGATTAGACTGAGAAGAAACCATTAATACATCCATTATACCCATATTTCAGGGGGATCATTTTTACATGAACTAATAACTCCAAGTGCTCTATGATAAATTAGAATTCAGATTATTGAATGCATTTCTCAGATAGAAAAATAAAAATAAAGTAGTTGGGTATTTCAACTATAGCAAATATGGTAAAAATGCAGTTTAGGGAGAATTCGCGTATCACCAAAATTTTTTGTTTATGTGTTAATTCATTTCTCTAGAAGCTTGAAAATACAAAATATTCTTGGCAGTCACGTATTTTGAAGAAATTATTTAATTTTAGAATGCCCCTTTTGATTGAATCTATGTGCCTTTGGAAGAAGAAACAGCCAATCATGAGGTTTCAATTAGTTGGCATAAGTGTTGCCTATTGGTCGACGTCTGTGATGTACCGTGTTCTTGCATCTAGCGACTGATTTTCACTATTGTGCCTCAATAATAATTCTAAAAAAACGATAAAAATCATAGCTACCGAAATGCCCGCGAGCGAAGCGAAGCGATATATGAAAAAGTTTATTGGCCAATAACTTGGATAGCAAGGTTAGTCAAGTTAGGTTGTATTCCCTTCTTCAACGTAAGATATTGGCCGGGTTCGTCGTTTCTGTGTGGACCAGATGAAGGCTCACCGAAAGTGTGCCTCTGTCCGGTCTTAATAAACATCCACACCAACGGCATGTCTTAGGCTGTAGACTAGAAATTGGGGAGTTAACGAAATGCAGCTATTGTAGAGTTTGACTTTTGACTGTTGAGTTGAAGCAATCAACATCGTAAATATAAAAATTACTATGCTTCTGATGAGTATAAGTAACAATTGTGGTATTTACATTCTGAAGAATAGTGGATATTTTAGAAAACGGCAGTTTTTTGTACAAAAGTACTAAAAACATGTGAAAAATAAGGCCTTTTGTATTTCTGAAAGCTCATATCTAGGAAAGTATTTGAGAATGCTACGTCAGAAGGCGAAAACACGATGGTTTGACCAAACGGCATGTCTCAAATCGTGCGAGTCTAATTACTGGATAATAACCGTGGTAAAAACAATGGATTTAGAAAATTTTCCTTTTTTTAATACTGAACGCCGGTTTTTTTTGGGGTTAGGGAGGCTTGTTTAATTACAAAAATGTTAATTTACAAATATGTGGATTCTCCCTACACTGCATTTTTTCCAAAATTTCAATTGAAAAAATATTAACTTTGTATCGACTTAGGTAAAATACTTAATATTTTGTAATAAAATATATGTCATAATAGTATTTTTTGAGCTCATACCAGGAAATCAGAAAGTGCACGGTACTGAACATTAAAAAACATTTTAATCAGCATATGACGTTTGGCAAAATAGTTAATCAGTGAAAGGATGCATAAGTGACTGAGAAGAAACCATTAATACATGTATAGACCAATCAATAGAGATTTTTTTGTGACAATTCAACTCATGTGTAAAAAATCGCATATGCCACAATGCAATTGTCAGTTTGACAGCGGCAAAAGTTAGCTGCAACTTTTACAGCGACAAATGCACTAGTGGTTTTTTCACTTATTCGTTTGTTTATCAATTATTGCGGTGTTGGTTGCCAAAATAAATAAAGTTTGCATTGATATGTTTCTAAATATCTTATTCATTAAATTGTCCTGCCGAATTACACTTGATGTTTGTATTGATATCGGGTAAATTTGTGTTCAAATTCAAAACTGTTTCCTTTAGCAATTTGACTCGAAAAACTGTCAACCTAAAAACGATCCACCTTCAATGTCGCGTTTTTAAAAGTTGACAGTTTTTCTCGTCTAATTGCTAGGCAACAGTTTCTCATTAAACAACCCAAATTTACCAGATAAAATACAAACCTCTCTTGCAATTATAAGTGATAAAAATACTACCAGGTCTGCTGCAATAAAGTGCATACAAAAATTCTAATTGCAATTATGCCAAAACTAATGATTCGACAGCGCTCGAGTTTCTCACACATGAAGTACATATTAATCACTACTAGGTCGTTCAAAGACTGCACTACAACTTAAAAAGTTGTGAAGTTATGAATTTTTTAAAAAAGCTGTTTTTTTTCGGTTTTTCTCTGTTATTAATAATCCAATTGTCGGGTTAGGGCTAATTTGTTTGCATTTCAATTCTCTACAATTTGTCCATTGAGAGTATTGGTTTTCAAGTTACAAGTCAAAAACGATAAAAAAAAATGCTTTTAAATGTTTATAACAAAGTAAGCAATGACAATTTCAATTAGGAAATATAACAGGATATAACTACAAACCGTCTTTCGTATGATGGCACAGTCGGTTTCCTGGTAGTATTTTTGTCACAGAATCAATAGAGCAAGAAATCTCTATTGATTTCTAATACATTATAACCCATATTTCAGGGGATCATTTTTTCAAGAACTAATAACTAAGTGCTCAATGATAAATTAGAATTCAGATTATAGAATGATTTCTCCTCAAAAATAAAGTAAATAGTTGGGTGTGAGACTGAAATTTCAACTCTAGCAAATATAATAGTAATTGAATATTTTGTAGTTTCTTGCCTGAGACATCTAGTAATTATAAATTATGTTGAATCGCCATTAATCAAATATTGAATCGCCGCCATTAATCAAATATTGAAAAGTTATAAGTATATAAAGTTGGTGTTCCTCAAACATATGGATGTGGAAACCACATGTCTACATGAATCATTTCTTTCTATTTGGACAATAAACATGAACTGAAAACAACAAGTTTACAGAGTCAATAAAATTTTCATTTCAATTCATATTGGGGATTTTTTTATTTTTGTATTTTCATCAAGGTTTTTCCCTTGATTTCCCACTAGATTATCATTGGTACCTACCTACTCATATTAACTTAAAAAAAAAAAGGATATTCAGCATTGAAAAAACATGTAATATGAAGAAATAATAGGCATGACGTAAAGTTTAACTAATGCTTCCTGTATGTAAAATCATCAAATTGAGCGAGGGGGGCGTTTCAGATCATCCCCAGTGTCCCGATTTTCTCTCTATGGCCCTGCTTTTATGCAGTAACATCATCTTGTTAGAAACATCATAGAAAAATGTTAACTTTGTAGATCATATGGAAAGACTCAAAAAATTACTTTAATTAGCAGCATATCAATAATATATATAATAAAATATGACATTATGAGCTCATGCCAGGAAATCAGAAATTTAGTTCTTAGGAAGAGCAGGGTACTGAACATTAAAAACATTTTCATCAGCTTATGACATGTGGCAAAATAGTTAATCAGTGAAAGGATGCATAAGTGATTAGAATGAGAAGAAAATATTAATACATTCATTATACCTAACCATTTTTCAGGGGGATCATTTTAACATGAAGTAATAATTCCAAGTGCTCAATGATAAATTAGAATTCAGATTATAGAATGAATTTCTCAGATAAAAAAATAAAAATAAAGTAGTTATGAGACTGAAATTTCAACTCGAGCAAATATAATACTTAATGAATATTTTGAACTTTCTTGCCGAGACATCTAGTAGGTACAAATTATGTTGAATCACCATTGATCAAATATTGAATGATCCAAAAGTATACTTATAAAGTTATGGTGTTCATCAAACATATGGATATGGAAACCACATGTCTACATGAATTAATTCTTTCTGCTTGGCAATAAACCCGAACCGAAATCCCAAAACGAGTTTAATAACGTAAATGAAAATGCACATTTCAATGTCCATTTTCAATTTCGGAGACAGTTAACCCAGTCGACGTGTCATGCAAATATTCCAACATGTTGACCTAATAACAAACACAAATAAGAGTCAACTTACTGTACTGTAAAAACAGAAAATCCGTCCTAGAAAATCGTGGACCCTTGTGGAATCTCCAGTTTTACTGGTATACCTGCAACATCAAAAATCCAAATATAAAACTAAAAATTCACACACGTTTTAACATACCCACTGCCAAGTAGAAAATGAAGAATTTTTCGAGGATACGACAATGCGCGAGCGCGATGGCAAACTAACTTGCGTAAGCATCTATCTTGATTTTGACGTAGACACAAAATTTGCTTCTTAACAAAATATCGATTCCTACTTTGATAGAGCAGTATTATTCTACCGAACAATAGGTGGCCGATGTCCCTCTATGATTTCTTGGAAGGTGGCCGATGTCATTTTTCAAAATACTGGGATCACTGAAGCCTACCAGGCACCAGGCATTGCCTACCAGGATTTTGTATTTAGTGACCCTAAGTACCCTACGTTTCTGTCGACTCTAAGGAGGTGACGTCATCAACAAAAAAATAAAAATCACCTCATATCCTATTTCATCTGTTTCTTTATTTTTATCCAAGATGATGCCATATAAAGGCCAAAGAGTAGAGGACAAGAGAAATCACTTGAACTGTTTGTGAATGAAATAGTAAAATTGTCGTGGAATCCTCGAAATGCTGTCATTCAAGGTTTCATTCATAAAAGTCGAGATCTGGTGAAATGAGGAAACGCTTCGGGTATTTTCGTATATGCAAGATCAATGAAATAATATTAAGTTATTGGGTACAATCAATAGTCATTTAACCAACTAGTGTATTAATGGTGGCGATTAATGATCGAGATATTTTAACGCGAGAGCGAAGCGAGAGCGTTAATGTTCGAGATCATTAATTACTATTTTAATGTACGAGTTGATTACAGAAAATTTCCGTCGACCTCGTTCTTGGGGACAACGTGAAATTTTCGATATCCATTTGCTTCAACTAGGAGGACACTTACAATATTTTGATTTTAATAAGTTATTTAATCAACTAGTGTATTAATGGTGGCGATTATAAAGATCGAGATATTTTAACGCGAGAGCGAAGCGAGCGCGTGAATGTACCAGATAATTAATCGCCATTTAAATTTACGAGTTCATTACAAAAAATTTCCGTCGACTTCATTCCTGGGGTCAACGTGAAATTTGCGATATCCATTTGCTTCAACTAGGAGATAACTAGCTATATTTGGATTTTAAAATACATAAATTTGACAGCGTATATAGGTAATATGATTTGACATTTGTATAGTATTTGAATTCGTGTATGTTTAGTTGCCTATACCACAATGATGCATAGAGAAATGGACCATTAATAGGTTATTAATGGTCGATTTCGGAGTATGTTTGGCTGCATATATCACAATTATGCATTATTAGAAAAATTGGACGTTGATAGGGGTCATTGACGATCAATTTCGTGTAGATTAAACGGACTCGTTAGTTCGAGGTCGCCGGAAACATACATAAATTTGACAACGCGAAGGTATTATGATTTGACATTTGAAATCGTGTATGTTTAGTTGCCTATAGATAGATTAAATGATCAGGGATTTATCTGAAATATTGATCATTCATTCGAATTTACAATCGACGTGGGTTACAGGAAATTAAAAAAAAATATACCATTTTATGGTTTTATGCGCTATATTCCCAATTAACTCTATTTTTTTATATACCGAAAGATTTTCTTCCCAATTATTTGGAATACAATTCAATGCCCTACAAAAATGGGATTGCTGAAAAATTAGGAAGCAGGAAGCACACATCTCAAAATATGGATTATTTTCCTCAAAGCATCCAATAGGGAACACGCATGATTTCATTTTTTCTTTGCATCAGTCCTGAAAAATTAGATTTTGGGAAAATAATTTCTCAACACCCAAGATTTTATCGAAATTTTCAAATTTAAAGGTACTCCTCAATTCAAACATTCACTTGAATAACTTCCTCCAAACATTAGCGCCAATTGTGGTTGTTTTAGGAATATTGATAGACCATAATATTTCTTACAACTCAAACATAAATTCAACCCCACTTTTAATGTGATGTTTCAGTGCCAATTGAAAATACTATGATAATAAAAATATTAGCACAACATATAAACAAAGGCAGATTAAATTATAGTTGACAGTAGAAAGCAACTAGCGGTAAAAATTTGAACTGTGGGAAGTAACGATGCATACGTCCATCAGAGGCCTAGTCAATCTAAAATCATTTATTTTACATTTTTCTAAGATTACATTTTATGGCTTCAGACTAAAAACTACCTATTCAAAAATATATACTGAGTCTTCAGTTTAGCTCATGTTTGTTTCGTTTGTGTTTGTTCAGTCTCCTACAAAGAATGTTTATGTGATTGCGTTCTGTGTGATTTGTTTTGAATAATTTGGTTATGGGTAGATTTCTAGGAAAAGTTTATAAAATCCTGGTTAGGGGTATGTACGTGAGAGTGCTTGAGTATATATTTCGGGATTATTTGTGGAGTTTTTGAATGAAAATTTGTGGAATGATTTGTGTGTTTGTGGATTATTTGTGGAGTTTTTGAGTTGAAATTTGTAGAAAGATTTGAGGTTTGTTCGTGGGGTTTTTGTGTGAGATTTGTGTTTTGAATATGTTATTTTGTGTGGTTTTTGAGATTCGGAATTTGTGTTGTGTGTTTTTGAGTGTTTGGTTGATTTGAGTTGGTTTAATTTTGTGTGATATTCGTGTGTCTCTCTGTTTGCGTGCTCAATTCACCGTTCGCGTGCTCAATTCGCAGTTTTCGCCCCCGGAAGTGTTTTGTATGTCTGTCATTTTGTTTGTGTTAATGTGTTTGTTGTAATTGTACCAATTCTTCTTGTATTCTAGTTTGCACCCAAATTGCCTTCTCCCTCGTCCGCTCTGGGTCGGGTTTCCGCTTGTTTGGACTCTGGGTAGTTTCTTGTGTTTCGTCTCCATGGGGTTGGCCTGCACCCTGGCCTCCCACGGGGTGGATTGGAGTTCTTGAATTCTGATAGGTTGTTGGGTATCCTTGAGACTTTTGGCCTGGGCCTCTGTATCAGGGCTTGAAGCTCTCTTGGGTCAATTTTCTTCAGATGCGCTTCACATTTCCGATCATTCGGCGGGTGGTCCAGCGAGCAGTTCACACATTTCGCCGGTTCGTGCAAGTGCTAGTATAGTGCTCATTTGAGACACTTCGGTGTCAAACTGCCGTTTAACGCCAAAGAGAGTAAACGTTATCGGAATAGGAGGTCCTAATAAGCTCTAGCCAATTAGAATCTTGTAGCATTAGCCCGTCATAGTGACGTACATGGCTATGAGTACAGGTGGCCCACGTAACATACAGAGTGGTCCAATATACATTCAAGAGCCTGTAACTCTCAGATACCAGAGTGCGGAGTGCGCTAGTCCGCCAGTGTCCAGAGGGAATGGTGGCCATGGCATGTCCATATACGTCACTATGACTCACAAATGATCTTTCATCTCTTTATATTAGTGTCACCATTGTCTTATGGGGAATAGACTCTCCTACTCAGATACTGTTTGCTCTCTTTGGTTTAACGCTGCATGTCCCCAGCCTTGGCATCTTCTGCATTGTGTTAGGGACATGTCCTTTTTCCTTATTTCACATTCTATAAATACATTGTTTAAGGTTTTACATTTTTTCTTGAGGGTTATTTCTCCGCTCGTTATTATGAGATACAGGGGTCTCTCTGTCTTTCTCATTTTGTAGACGTTTATTGTGTCCAAGTCATGCTCTTTCTTAAGTCACTTGTCCATACCTTTTAGGACGAACGCATGTTGTTTCTCCGTTTTGCTAGTGAATGTATAGAATCCAACATTTATGCTTTTAACAAATTCCTTTACTCTTTCAAAATCTTCTGTGCACTCCGTGTGCACCTAAATTATTATCCTGAGTGTATCTAGTATGAAAAGCTTTTTTTACATATTTCCTTCAGTTTTTTATATACATTGTTGTCTAGTTTAGATTTTCCTTATAATATAATTGGTGGGATTTCAGACGGTTTACTTGTCTGTTTTACTGTCCAATTTGTTGGCCTTTGAGAATTTTCTTTTGGCTTCTTTTTGTCCAGTAGTTCCCTCTTTCCTGTAGTGGGCTCCTCAGTATTATGCTCTTCTGATGATCTTGAGAAATCTTCTAGTACTTCATTGTTCCGCTGTATTACTTTTGGAAAAAGGTGTGGTCCTTTCCTTTTTTCCTTATCTTGTGCTTTTTCTGTTGTTCTTCTTGGATTTTTCTTCCTTTTGAACTTTTAATGTTTCAGTTTTCCTTTTTTCTTCTTTTTCAACTTTATTTCGAAATTTTTCGTTGTTATAGATTCTATCCTGCTCGTCTTCACACTCGGATTTTGAAAAATGTTTAAAATACACATCTTGTGTGCAGTCATCAGGGGCCTAGCTGAACGTTTTTGAGTGTGATGTCGGAAGTGCAGTTGGCCGTCAAAGATCGATTTCACGACTACAGGCGATCGACGACTGATGACCTGCTAT
Source organism: Gonioctena quinquepunctata (assembly GCA_018342105.1). Taxonomy (NCBI): domain Eukaryota; kingdom Metazoa; phylum Arthropoda; class Insecta; order Coleoptera; family Chrysomelidae; genus Gonioctena; species Gonioctena quinquepunctata. The sequence goes on from JAFIRS010000148.1 coordinate 973,755, forward strand.
GAAGGCATGGACATTAAACACTATTTTGTAATAGTGTTTAATGTCCTTGCTATGGAAGCACCTCAAGAAATATCCGAACGTACCTTTCTCACGTTTTGGAACATTGTTTTCGTTCTTGACACAGAATATGATTCTGCCACAGAACTTAAACATAGTGTTTAAGTTCTGTGGATTCTGCCTGCTGCCTGCTGATTCTGTGACTTTGACAAGTTGAACTTCTGTCATACTCAGGGTTGTTATATGCAGCACAATTGTGCCAAATGCAGCACTATTTGATTCAAGCAAGCACCGAGCACGCACAATTGGAAAATTTGACAAAAAGAGCACTATTTCATTAAAATGGCGTAAGTTATTTTAGGGAAGAAGAATTAAGAACAACAAGAGAAGGAGACTGAAAAGTACCTGTCATATTTGTCGATGACAGGTAAGAGATAGGGCACAAAACGTGACATATGGCATGGCATAGACCATTATAGAGAGAGATACGTATGGATGAAAAGGGAAACATTCTCAATTAAATATTGATAGAAAATCAAATAACTATCTGAATGAAAATGCAAATGTTCAATTTCAGATTTTTTTCTTTTGAGTTAGGGCCTTTTCAGAATATCTATCAGATGTAGTTCAATGTCCAGCGTGGCTTTAGCCGGGGAAGTAGTTGTTTTCTGTTAGAGATTCACAAAAAATAACTTCTTTTAATCGTGGATTTTTCAATTCACAGAAAAATCTTTCTATCAATATTTAATTGAGAATGTTTCCCTTTTCAACATGAATACCCCACAAGAGGTTATCTTGACGATGGAAGATAGTGACTAAAGTTTATCTTTCAGTCGCAGATGATTCCACATCTGATTTTATGAACATCCTGTTTATATTTTCAACAAATCAATACGTATGGAATTTTGAAATGACATTGACAATAATGACAATTTCATTGACATATATTCAAAATTTGACTTTGATTTTTATCGTTCAGTATACTTTTATATTAGTTATATCCGAATATTAAAGATAAGATGTTTTTATACATCTCAATTAAAGACAAGAAGTGATATGTCAGAACAAAACTTTCAAGCAGTGAATATTGGAAAGAAACCCATTGGCCATATTCAATTATCCATTGAAATACTTGAAACTACTTCTCAAATCCACTATAAGATTATAGATAACTGTATAAAATGGACAGGTAAGTAGCCCAGTGAAACGAAAAATTACGTATCCTCTATAATTTATAAAAACTGGAAAGGGGACATGAGTGGCGACATCTTGTGTCTGTAATTTCAAACAATCAAGTTTGAATAATGCGCATGCGCGGAAGCAGGAGCACAATCGAGCACTATTTTGTGGCCAATTTGAGTACAATTTAAAATTGCACCCGAACAACTCTGGTCATACTCTAGTCATCGATTTTTCCTTCAAAATTTTAAAGTGAAAGGAAAGGAAATACATATTAATTTATTAATAAACGAAGATTCAACATTGGTGTAGAAGCAACATGTCCAAGGAAATGCATTTATTCCGATTTTGTAAAGGCACATTTGGCCAGGTAATATTTAGAAATCACAGCTGTTATACTATTATATACCTAGTTATATAATAAATTAAAATCACAAAAAATTCAGGTGCGTAGAATTCATATAGGAGCATCTGTGAACGCGGCAGCAGATCCCAAAGAAAAAACTGCGTCACATACCAAGACTTTTGGAATTTATCGTTGGAATCCTGATGAGCCCGATAAGAAGCCTTACATGCAAGAATATACCGTTGACATGAGTTCTTGTGGTCCAATGGTTCTGGATGCACTTATCAAAATAAAGAATGAAATTGACCCCACCTTAACATTCAGAAGATCATGTCGTGAGGGTATCTGCGGCTCTTGTGCCATGAATATTGGGGGTGTCAATACTTTGGCATGCATAAGGTAGTAAATATGTTTATTTTCCATATATCGATTCAGATATGACTTGAAAGATACCTTTTTAAGATCACAGAATTGCCTAAGGGGTAATAGTTGTTTCTGATGAGTATTCTACTCACCTTATGTTCAGATCATTAGCAGTGAAAAATCCCGATTGAATCAGGAAATTTTCCATTATAACATATTTTCATTTATTTGATTCCTTTTGAGGAATTGCATGCTAAACCCGCTCCTCATTGTACTCAGCCACCGACGACTAAAAACATGGTTTTTTTAATACACTTTTCACAATGAAAATTGATTAGGATTTTTCTTTTTTCAGTAAAATTGATACAAAACCAGGAAAAACCACGAAAATATATCCTCTACCTCATATGTATGTCGTGAAAGATCTGGTCCCAGACATGAACAACTTCTACAAACAGTATAAGTCTATTGAACCTTGGTTGCAACGAAAGTAAGTTCAATATTCAGTTGAAATAAATGATCATATTTTGATAAGATATCTATAGAGTGACCCATTTGAAAGCGGGCCACCTCTCTAAAACTGTTATTTATTATCCGATTCAGGTTTTTTTTTTCAGTAGATAGAGCATCAATAGTTCTAGTTGAATGCCATAAATTTGAAATAAAAATTTCAACGGTCTACTTCGAATTTTTTTTAAGGTCAAAATCAAAACATACTAGTGATTTTTTAAATAAAATTTGATGAGCTTACTGATTTGTGATGTCAATGGTGACCAATTTCGATAAATTATTTTTTTAACAGAATAGGCATAAGAAAATTCATATAATTTTATCATAATATTAATAGTCGTCATATAATCAATCTTGTTAAATATATTTAAAATGTTCAGTAAGTCGAAGTTGTAAAGCAGTTATTCAAAATGGCGTCAAATTATGTTTCTTCCAAACGTGTGTTCTGCACTGTTCTGATGGACATAACTATCTCCTATACTATGGAGTTACATTTTGGAAGAAACATAATTTGACGCCATTTTAATAACTATGTTTACAAATGACTGCTAACGACCTAAAAGAGCATTTTAAACGATATTTTTAACAAGATTGTGATTTATATTACGACTATTCGAAATATTTTGATAAAGTGATATGAATTTTACTTATGCCATATTTCTGTTAAAAAAAATAATTTTATCGTGAAATTTTGGTCACACCCATTTGAAAGCATCACAAATCCAGTGGCGTTGTCAAATTCTAATAAAAAAATCGCTAGTATGTTTTTTGGATTTTTGACCTTGAAAAAAATTCAAAGTAGGCCGTGAAATTTTTATTTTTATTTTGAAATTTATGGCATTCAACTAGAACTATTGATGCTCTATCTACTGGAAAAAAAAACTTCTGAATCGGATGATAAATAATAGTTTTAGAGAGGTGACCTGCTTTCAAATGGGTCACTCTATATATATATATATATATATAATCTATTTAATGAATGCTTCACAACCTGCCTATTGACCTCCATATGAAGTTTGCAAGGCCAGGCGCCTCTATTGTTCGAATTACTTTTCTGATTGATTGCTAAGTAAGATCTTTCATTCACCAGTCAATCAGAAAACAGTAGTTGAATCTGAAAAACGTTTGACAGCTTTCAAATTTACCGCTAGAGATGTGTGCCAGAATCTTGAAAAAACTACCTGTCTAGGCTGCCGATATTAGTTTTCGTGTTAAATACTGCATTTGTGTCTTTGTGTTCTTTCTTACCTAAATATTTCATGTTATTAACTGAACACATTTTTATCACAAAATCATATTCATGAATAACAATATTATCAATATTTGACATACTAGCTTCGCTCATAAAAAATTATACAAATTTTATTTACCATGAGCAAGCTACAATCTAACCAATGCTTTACCATAGAAATAAGTAATTGCTTTTTGAACTGCATCTTTCCAAGTTTCAGCCTCAATAGTAATACAAGTATATAAAGAGGTTTGTTTGTTTTCATTACGTACATTTTCCTTACATTTGTTTCAATACGCAGACTTTCTACATTTCTCAATCAGTTCAAAACTTCACATATTTAAATGTTTATTGCATCTGGCTATTGCCTGTGTTTTCTTACGGCATAGGTTAGGTCAGGCTGCTAGCGGTTCCTAAAATATGGTTGAACTTAACAACAAACATTTTTATTTTTTTACATGGTTATTTTTCAATACTCATTCATGTAGACTTGGAAAGTAAAGAAAATGTTCACTCCATTTAGGCAGTCATTTGCAAGCAAGTGTACCTTTATAAAAAATGTAGAATCCAAAAAGTTATTTTGAAGTTGCGTAACTTCTTTGTCAAACACGTAGGCAATTTTTACATATTTATAAAACTACTGAAAACTTCAAAAGAAATCGTTGTATTTTGTCGTTATAGGAAGATAGTGGAGCAAATTTTCAAATTATTTATGAATTGAAATGACCACGTCTGCTTTTTAAATGTCTGTTTTTTTATTACAATTTTCCAGACATACTAAAAAAGTGTTTCTTGTTCCCATCTGCCTCTTGAAACCATATGTTTATTTAACTTCCAAAAAGGCAGATTTATTTACCATTGCACTACACATAAATGGAAATTTTGTATTTGAAAAATTATTGATCGAGATAACCTTTAATTTTAACATTTATTATTATAAACGACTAATAAACCATGAATCGAGTTACCTGCCACCTCCCTATCAATTATCAACTTAAACATTTGACCTATTATGTTCAATAAATTCCAATACTTATTGATTCTGTGAAATCGAATATATCAAAACACATCTATTTATTAATTCTGTTACCAAAGTTATGTATTTATTTTTGATTTGAAGACTGGCCACAGTTAATGCAATTGATCATTAAGGCCCGTTTGTTCCGACAATAATTTATTATTGTCGCAATAAACTTTCTAAAAAGCAGTTGCACCGCCGATTATCCTCGTGAAAGCTTGGCTTTACGGCATAAAGCCGACATTCCTAACCTATCTTTTTGTCAGTGTTGTGGTTAGATTTAGAAGTGCGAAGCGTGCTTTTGAGTTTTATTTTTTTGTTGCTTATAAGGCTTGTTTTTTTGTAATTCATCAGTATGGAAAATAAAAGAATTCGTAGTAAAAACTTTATTAACCAAGAAAAAATGCTTTGTTAAATATAATTTACAAATATAAAGACATTATTAGAAATAAAAACAAACATATGCAGTAACTATCATCTAAAGCTTCAAGTGGATTATTTCTAACATCTTTTATTTTAAATAGAAAGTCAATGACTTCTAGAATGTCTAGGTCATCATTAAAAATATCATATTTGTCATTTTCCATATCCGTTATTAAAATTTTGTTAAAAAGGGAAACATTCTCAATTGAATAGAAAGACTGGAATAGAAAATCAAATAACCATCTGAATGAAAATGCAAATTTTCAATTACAGATTTTTTCTTTTGAGTTAGGGTCTTTTCAGAATATCTATCAGATGTAGTTCAATGTCCAGCGTGGCTTTAGTAGGGGAAGTAGTTGTTTTCTGTTAGACATTCACAAAAATAACTTCATTAATCGTGGATTTTTCAATTCACAGAAAAATCTTTCTATTCAATATTCAATTGAGAATGTTTCCCTTTTCAACATGAATACCCCACAAGAGGTTATCTTGACTATGGAAGATAGTGACTAAAGTTTATCTTTCAGTCGCAGATGATTCCACATCTGATTTTATGAACATCCTGTTCATATTTTCAACAAATAAAATTTTGTATTATAAATTAGGAAAAAACAATTATATTTATTACAGTGAACGGTAGTAATAACAAAAAAATAGTTTAGAGATACTAAAGTGAAGTTAGCCGAAATATTCATTTGATCTAAAATCTAAGCCTAACTAAGCTCTGCCAAAAATGCACTGGTGCAATAAAAACAATTTCAAGCCTAGAAGAAGAGTTTAAAAAAGCTAAGCTCAAAATTGTATTGGTGCAAACGGCCCTTAACAATTTCACTGCGGGAACCAGATATCTACATAAAATAATTTCGTGATCGTACAACGGGAACAGGATAAATACGTGGGATATTTTTGTGTGTTAACTGCGGGTACCGGTCGATTTTTAATGTATTTTGTGTTGCCTATAGATGGTAGTTTGTTTCTGTCCGAGACGTTCACAAAATGTTTCAAAACTCTTGTGCTTCACCTTGTTTATCAGACACGAACTCCGAGATATTGTTTCACGAATTCATGTATTTATTCTTTTACTAGATCGACTTGCTGCAACAGTAACGTTTCGATGTGACCTGAGCCTGCAAGTATTTTGGTTTTCGGGGAAATAAGTCAGTGTATCTTGAACTTATTATTTTTGTTATTCCATATTTCTATATAACAAAAATAACCTAACATCAAAAAACATGGGTCGCGAAAATAAATATTTAAACGAACAGAAACTTTAAGAACTTCTAATGAAAAGGGACAATGATGATGAATTTGAGCTAAGTGAATCTTATAAATTTTTATATATTCTTGAGTGTATATTTCCTTCAGAAAGAGTGAATTCCACGTATTTTGGCTTATTTTTATCATACTTATATTTGTTATCAAATTGAAATATATTTTTTATATATTCTTTAGTGTATATTTCACTTGGAAATTGAGAAAGTTAATTCTAACGAATTTTTATGATTATAATCTCCACTTATTGCCAAGACAAAAGGTTGTTTCGATCCCAAAAAAATTCGTGGAATTTACTGTTTCCTTATTTCCAAATTGAGTATAGTTAGTAACTTTCCACTTATTCATGGCGAAAATAACAGCCAGTCAAGATTATAGTCGCCCCACAAAATTGTAAGTACGGCTCTGGATAAATATATCATTTCACTGCGGGAACCTTATAAGTACGCGAGATTATTCCTTCACCTAACTGCGGGAACCGTGTTGATCAGCCCCAGCTCTCAACAGCCGTATTGGAGACGAAGTTGCATAAAAAGCTATCCGCACCTTTTGCTGTAATGAGACAAAGAGCTGGAAATAAATACAGTCTGTAGAGAATTGTGTTTGAAAAGAGATAGACCCACTCAAGCAATACATTGGGTAATGTGTAGGAAAACATGATTCGACTTTACAGAAGTCACGATATATGACGCATTCAAAAGGACATTTAGTTAGTAAAACTGTTGCAACTCACATAATGAATAATTGAACACAACTTTTATTTTATGAGAAAGTATTGCTGTTGAATGCGTGGAACACCAATAAATTATCTCTCAATAATTAAGAAGTCGCTTAATAGTGGCTAGTGCAATAATTGCAAAGATAAAGAATCCCTATTGATGTAAAATAATGGACTCGTATTCATTACGTTTTATATATGTCGCAGGGACGATGGTGTAAAAAAAACTGGCGAAGTTCAACAATACCTACAGAGTGTTGAAGATAGACAAAAATTGGATGGTTTGTATGAATGTATTCTATGTGCTTGCTGCTCTACCTCCTGTCCTAGCTATTGGTGGAATGGGGACAAGTACCTGGGCCCAGCTGTTCTTATGCAGGTATAAATGTGAAATATTTTAGCTTGAACTCGTGGAGTTTTATAAATCGTTATTTATTGAGCTATTCGGATTAAGATCCTTGAGCAACATTTTGTAAGAAACCAACAAAAATCACCAGACCTCTCTAATAGTCTGGATCTGAATCTGAAAAAATATTAGATAGTGATATAGTATCAGAAAAACTGTCTTCTTCAAACCTCAATTCTTATTCTCCCTTGTTTAAATTTTTTAAGGAGTTTTGTGCCTTCAAATCATTGAGGTGCCTGTAAAAATGGTTACACAGTGAACAATGGTGTATGAGATATTTGAGAAGAAACAATTGTATGATCCATTGTTGTGTTGTATAAGATCGAATCGATGCCAACATTTATACTTTTATGAACCTACCTGCAGAATTTAATTCCATTCGGAAATTTTGAGAACTAGTTAATTTTTATCCTACCAACTGAGTTATTATAAAAAAAAACAGAATTTCTAATATCTTTAAAAAAAATCCAATCAATTTGGAGAGAAATTAAATGAAAAAGAATTTTTTTACGAAATCAAATTAGAATAACGTGAAAATATGATAGTTTATTTTGTTTTGCCTTCGAAGAATTTTCTTACACCATTAAGGGCGGGTTATATCATCTTTGGTTCTGCTAACTGTAGGTTCTCTCTCTTTTTATTGTCATAATCTAGAAAATCTAGTTTAAAAATTTATAAATAATACTTTTATTTTATGGAAAACCATTTGTTTCATTTGAAGTGGGAAAGTTTAAGCCCAACTATCAGAGAACCCCAAACCACCCAAACCAAAATTCATTATTCTTAGAAATAATTTGCTAAATAAAGTATTGTGGTAAAATGCCCCTGTATTTTTTCGCATTGTCAGACTGTGGTAAGTTAACTACACTTTCACTTTGTCCATAATTTCAGGCATATAGATGGATAATCGATTCAAGAGATGAAGCAACAGAAAAACGTTTAGATAAAATGAGGGATCCATTTTCTGCCTTCAGGTGCCACACAATCATGAATTGTACCAGAACATGCCCGAAAGTAAGGATGGGTTTCCACTGATTTCGATCTGGTATTTTGAGATATTTTCTCTTTTAGGGTCTCAATCCTGGTAGAGCCATTGCAGAAGTGAAGAAACTTTTGGGGGGAGCGGCAAAAAAAGAGGAGCCCGGACTTCAAACAAATGCTTTGCAAAATTAATTGTATTGAAAAATAGACCATATAACGATTCACAGTTTCATGGACAATGTAATTGGTACAGAAGTAATACCTCTATGCATTTGTTCATCTATAGGGATTGAACAAATGCACACAAAATTAGAACATAACTTAAATATTTGTGGTGGTTGGCTCACTGATCCATTTGTTATTCGAATTAATGGCTTTCGGGAGCAAATGTTGATGTATCTTTAAAACAAGTCATAAAACAGTATTTTTAATCAAAAAGTTTTTATTCTATTTTGATTTTCTTTGTTTGCTCAAATATTTTGTGCAGTTGCTTTTCAAGATTTTGATTTGATGGAATGATTAATAAATATCTCTTGGTTTTTGTGCATCTCTTTTTCGGGAAACAAAGGAAAGGTAATTTTACGGACATGTATTTAATTGGTTGTGATATACATTTATGTTAATTATCAAAATGAAAATATTGAAAAATAATGTCTTTTATTTTTTTCGACTCTCTGGAATGTTGCTTCATTAATGTAATTTCAATTAAATAAATATCCTAATTGAAGATGATTATTTTAATTAACATCATGGGCTGTCACAATTCTGAACTCATTGTGGATGTTTTTGATGGATATCTATAGGAAATACAAATAATGTAAATAGGACATCTTATTAATGTCCAAGGAGTACAATAATGATAATAATAATAATAGCTTTATTGTCCAACAATACAAACCATTTACAGGACAATTTATGTGTATATTATCAGCAGATACCAAAAAATAAAATACATAAGTTAATAAAAACCTTACAAAAGAAAACATGCAAAAAATAAATATATAGGAATTCTATAATTAAGCCTTAATGCGTTAATTAACTAAATATATATTTATATCACAGTATTTACATATTATTATTATGATTGATACACTTGACAGGGAATTTTTAAGCAAAATATTCAATCAAGTACTTTATTGTCCAAAGAAAATTATTTCTCGTTGACAAAGTCTTGAGGTTAAAAGTACATTAGTCTAAAAATTAATATAACAATTGAGAACAAGTACAATATAAAATTAGGTGGTATCCTATCACTAAAAAACTAATAAAAAATAGTAGCCGGTACATTATGTGCAGGGATTATGAGGTCTATTGGATACTCCCTCTGGTGTAGATTTTTGAAACTAAACAAGTACATTGTTTACTTTTTGAAACATTAATGTTGATATGATTTTAGCCATTATACTGGGTGACACAGGATATCGGGCCACCCCTGTAACTTCTGCATTCGTGAACGGACTTATATAAGCAACCATTTCGGATTTGATCACATTACAATCCAATATGGCGGACTTTCGGTTTTTCTGGATATGCCAGTAACTTTGTTTTTTCAAACGGAACACCCTGTATATTTTTACATATTCAAGTTCAACAGGTCAAAACAAGTCCAAACCTTATGTCAAATGTAATTTTTTTAAAACAATTGAAATTAAAATTGTATTTTTATTTTACCTCGTGGATAAATGAGTAATGATCAAGAGAGCTGAAAATACAACGATTTTATAAAAAAACGTCTGAAGTCGTTTTTGTTAATCAATTGTTTTTATACACTTGAGTTTTTATCTAGTCCTCTGTGATCCACTCTACTGTGTTTGTGCAATATTGTTTAGACCCGTAAATCTGTTTGCTTGTTTTTTAATACTAGTTGTAAGTTAGATATAAGTACTGACTATTCCTAGACAAAACGAAATGTATCGTCTAAAATCTTTCTGTATCGTCGTCTGTGGCTAAAAAAAGTGAAAAGAGAGTTGAAAAGAGAGTTAAGAGAAAAAAGAGATATTATCCAACATACCGAAGATTATTCTTACAGTATGGAAAACTGGTGATAAGTTGAAAAGGGGAACATTCTCAATTGAATAGAAAGATTTTTCTGTGAATTGAAAAATCCACGATAAATGAAGTTATTTTTTGTAAATGTCAACAGAAAACAACTAGTTCCCCGGCTGAAGCCACGCTGGACATTGAACTACATCTGATAGATATTCTGAAAAGACCCTAACTCAAAAGAAAAAAATCTGTAATTGAAAATTTGCATTTTCATTCAGATAGTTATTTGATTTTCTATTCCAGTCTTAATTGAGAACTCATAAAGATGAATGAGGCAAAGAAGAATGTTTTCCAAAAGAGAGTACTCACCAGAAATAATTAGTAATATTGACGCAAGAGAGGCATCGCATTCACTAGGTCTTCAATACATTTTTGTCTACGAAAATCTATTTCACGCTTCCACGATCATCAGGAAGACCGGAAGGAATGGGAAACATATTTTCAAGAAGGAATCTCACTTCGCAAAGATGGAAAAAGTTAGAAACATTTCTTTTGGAGAGACACTTTGAAATTAGTGTTTTCTGATATTAAAACCTGTCATGGGGTATGATAGATTGATTTGTTGAAAATATGAACAGGATGTTTATAAAATCAGATGTGGAATCATCTGCGACTGAAAGATAAACTTTAGTCACTATCTTCCATCGTCAAGGTAACCTCTTGTGGGGTACCTATTCATGTTGAAAAGGGAAACATTCTCAATTGAATATTGAATAGAAAGATTTTTCTGTGAAGTGAAAAATCCACGATAAAAGTTATTTTTTGTGAATGGTGATAAGTGTTATGTATTTACTAAATAAAAGACACGACTAATTGTCTTACCAACTAGTGATGGGGCATTGTCAACTTATAATGCTTACAAATGACATTCTATGCTAAAACTTTAAACATTTACAACAATAAGGACACATTTTCACACCATCTTGTTTGTTTCAGATGAAATATTAAAAAAACTGTTTTTTGCTGGTTTTATTTCAATTAGAACATTCAATAGTGTGAAACATTTTTTCAAATTAATTCATAATAACTCCAGATGACTTCTCTAAGCTGTCCAAAAACTACGGATTTTTTTTTGCAAGCAAATTAGAACATTCTTTGTCTCCTTTAAAGCGAGTTTTTGCAAATGATATTGTCTTAAGATTTAAATACACCACTTCACTAGAGTCTTGAAATGAATAACACTACACAAAAAAAACTGGAAATATTTTAAGGAAAACTCTAAGAAAACACACTACTTATGTCTGGTTTGCCTTCTCGCCACTCTGGCGCTGGCATCTAATTTTGGTGGTTACAATTTCCAGTATCTCTAGTGAACATCTACAAAGTATTCTTCAGTGCTATAGTAGGCTTTCTCAGTAAGTATGTTTTTAACTTTATGTCAAAAAATATTCAGACTAAGAGTATCCCTTATTATAGCTTTTTCCCATTGTAGGATATCGAGTTTAGAGTTAGTGTTGAGGAGAGAATGGGTAATCGGATATATTCTGATTGTCTTGTGTGGTGTGTTGGTTGGAGCTTAGTTATGTTTGTGTTTTTGGATGAGAGAGACTGTCTCAAGAATGAAAAGACTTGGCAATGTTAGGATCTGCTTTTGTTGAACAAATATAGGTTTGCATGATGTCCTTGTTGATTACCCTTTTTTGGAGAATAAAGGCCTAGTTGACATTCCTTTGGTTGCATGTTCCCCAGAAGGGAAGGGCATACCTTAGGTGGGATTTACATAGTGAGTAATAAACATCCTTTGCTAATTTCGTACCCAGTTCATTAGATGCTATTCTTACAGCAAAACACCCAGATGCATTTTTTTTACAAAGCCTCATGACATGGTGGTCTATGTGCGCAGTCCTAGGAATTTGGAAGATGTTTTTATTTCAATAAGATTGTGATGTAGTTTGACATTGTATATTGTATAGCTCACATTTAAAGTTTATCAATGATGTTTTTGACGCATTAACACCAGTCATGAATTATGTATTCCTCTAGTTCCTTCGGGTCCTTGCTGGTCCAGCATAGTGCTGTCATCTGCGAACATGGTAATGTTACACTTCACTTTTAAACGGGTTAAATCATTTATATACAGTAGGAAGAGTATAGGTCTCAGTATAGAGCGAAACTCTGGGAATTTATGTTTTAATTACCGTAAATGACATGTGGAAAATGCATTAAAAAAATTATAAGTCAAAAAGTCTTTGGGGCCCATTAATAAACCATGCTATTTGATAAAGGCATGTATAGGAAACATCTTCTGTATCCGCTGATGATAATTTTTCAGAAATCTCTCGGTAGGTACTTAGCGGAGTATTTCCAGAAGAATTCAAACTTACAAAATAATTAACAAAAACTTTTTAAAGACAAGCTTTTATTCAAATGCGCCAAAAAGCAAAAAATATTTGCTTTGGATGTGTGACGTAGTTTATTATTCCGTGAGTTATAGATTCAAAGAGCTTGTCGCGCAAAGTTTTCAGTTGTCATTATGAGGCATTTTTCCTGTAAGTTCTGAGCTTTCTAGTTCTTCAATGAGGATACCATCTAAAAATTAACTCGTCCGCCATCCTAAAGCTGTCATCTTCAATTTATGAACTCTGAAAAAAATACAATAATCTCCGACCCCGAGATACCAATTTTGAATAGAAACGCGTCCATAATCACAAAACTTGTCCGCTATCTTGAATTTATGAATTTTGACAAATTCATAACTTCAACCCCGAGAAACCCCACATACCAATTTTGAATAGAATCGGACCATAATTACAAAACTCGACCGCCATCTTAAATTTATGAATTTTGACAAAAAATTCATAATCTCCGAGCCCGAAAATACCAATTTTGAATAGAATCGGACCATAAAATCACAGAGATCGTCTGCCATCTTGGAGCCGCCATTTTAATTTTATGAATTTTGACAAAAAATTTCATAATCTTCAACCCCAAAAACCCCCACATACCATTTTTGAATAGAATCGGACCATAATCACAGAGATTGCGTATTTTTTTTGAATAGACACCAATTTTGAATAGAAACGTCCATACTCACAAAACTTGTCCGCTATCTTGAATTTATGAATTTTGACAAATTCATAACTTCAACCCCGAGAAACCCCACATACCAATTTTGAATAGAATCGAACCATAATTACAAAACTCGACCGCCATCTTAAATTTATGAATTTTGACAAAAAATTCATAATCTCCGAGCCCGAAAATACCAATTTTGAATAGAATCGGACCATATAAAATCACAGAGATCGTCTGCCATCTTGGAGCCGCCATTTTAATTTTTAAAAATTCATAATAAAAATTAACAAAATTACTTCAATCCCGAGAAACCCCACATATCAATTTTGAATAGAATCGGACCATAATTACAAAACTCGACCGCCATCTTAAATTTATGAATTTTGACAAAAAATTCATAATCTCCGAGCCCGAAAATACCAATTTTGAATAGAATCGGACCATAAAATCACAGAGATCGTCTGCCATCTTGGAGCCGCCATTTTAATTTTATGCATTTTGACAAAAAAATCATAATCTTCAACCCCTTTTTATCGGACCATAATCACAGAGATCGCGTATTTTTTTTAAACAACAATTTTTAATAGAAACGTCCATAATCACAAAACTTGTCCGATATCTTGAATTTATGAATTTTTACAAATTCATAACTTCAACCCCGAGAAACCCCACATACCAATTATGAATAGAATCGGACCATAATTACAAAACTCGACCGCCATCTTAAATTTATGAATTTTGACAAAAAATTCATAATCTCCGAGCCCGAAAATACCAATTTTGAATAGAATCGGACCATAAAATCACAGAGATCGTCTGCCATCTTGGAGCCGCCATTTTAATTGTATGTATTTTGACAAAAAAATCATAATCCCCAAAAACCCCCAGATATACCATTTTTGAATAGAATCGGACCATAATCGCAGAGATCGCGTATTTTTTTTAAACGTTGTAAAATGCCTTTGTCAGACATAAAACTGATAACAATGTGAAATATCAATTTAAAAAATTACAATATTTACTCGATTTTTCATATTTTGTTAACTTTAGAAATTTATAATTAACATAATAATCTTAATTAACAATAGCACATTATCAAAATCCAATGATTTTTTTTCTAATGAAATTACATTATTTCAAGTGTTCAAATGATACAATATTTTTTTTAATTTTATTTATTTATATTTAATAGAATAGAAAAATATCTTATGTGCATTGCTCTCTCGAGAGGAGCTGTACTCCTGCATTAACGCCCACGCGGAGCCGTATTTTCAACTTTGAATTAAAATTATAAATAATTGAGATATCATTCCGAGAGTACGAACTTTTTCCTGGAAAATTTCCTCCTCTTCAAGAATCTGTTTGTTTATTTTCTGGATCATCAATAGTTTGTGAGCTATTACCAAAAAACTAGGGCCTTTTTTTTTTTTAAATGACATTCTCGTCGGCAGAAAAAATCGAAAAATACATTTTTCTCAGAATAACATCCCGAATCGAATGAGCCATCGCTCATATTTTTAGTAGACTTGGAACGATTTTTCGCAAGAAACTCACTTTTCGACTGGACTAATGAGAAATGAGAACGTGCCTAGCGACAATAGCAGCCACGACGTTTTAGATTTGAGTAGATGGCATTTCATCAATTTACACATCATTCTGCAGTTTCGGGTAAATTCATTACCCCCCTTAAATACGCGCTTGGGTACATTTGTAGGCCCCTTTAACCCTTTCGCTCATACGGTATTCAATTGAATACATTAAATTCGTATTTCTTTTTCTTTATCATCACGTCAGTTCATAATGTATCCAATCTAACATTCTTTATATTCGATACCTACCATGTGCTGCCATCTAAAACCCAATAGTTCAATTGATTTGTTGAAAATATGAACAGGATGTTCGTAAAATCAGATGTTAGACATTCACAAAAAATAACTTCATTTTTATCGGTGATTTTTCAATTCACAGAAAAATATTTCTATCAATATTCAATTGAGAATGTTTCCCTTTTCAACCAATAGTTCAACTTATAGCAAAATTTATTCACGGAGTTTCACGGAAGAGCAGAGTCTGTACTGAATAGCCGTTATTTATGTACGTCAAAACCCGATACAAATAAAGGAAACAGGTTGTTGATTGTTGTGATTTATAGACAAAACAGTGGATGAGAATACTCAAAATTCCAGAAATTTCAAAGAATGATGCGTAATAATTATTTTGAATTGACGTATTCAATAGAATACAGAGTGAACTGGAAAGTTGGAGAAATCATGGTAAATATTATCTAACTCTATATTACTTTTTCAGAAATCATTATCATTCTGTATTTTAGAGTTCAAAACGTAATTTGAGGAATCCTTTGAGTAATGAGGAATTGTTGGAAATGATAGAAAGTGGCCTTTCTGACATCGAATTCCTCAGCGATGAGGATGGTGACGATGGTTGGCACGAGGAATTGAGTGAGGGTGAAGACATTTTCGATGTTGGGAATGATGAAGAAGTCGTCGAGGATTTTCCACAAGATGAGAGCACACCCAGAATTCACGAGGAGCCTAATATATACCCATCCACAATTGCTATTCAGCTAAGTACATCGAAATAAAAAATCAAGAAAAAAGGGATGTCTGAAAAGGAACTTAGGATTGAAAACTACATGAAAAATAATGAGTTGACCATGAAGGCAGACATGAGCTGGAGAACAGGACTGACCTATTTTGCACCAGAAATAACATGGCATGCGGATTTTATCCCAAAAATTGTAGATTTGAAAAGCCCACTTTATTTTTTCAGTTAGTATTTCACTCAGGAGCTTTTTGAAATAATGGCTGAGAATACTAATCTCTATGCAGTACAGCAAGTTACCAGATTTCTTCATACAACGGTTGAGGAAATTAAAACTTTTGTGGGAATTCATATACTGATGGGAAATTTACATTACCCACGTATAAAATGTTACTGGAACTCACAATTACAAATTCCCAACATTGCCAATAGTTTGCCTGTGAATCGATTCTACAAATTACGTCAAAATGTTCACTTAGTTGATACACACGGAAATGGTGCAGGAAATGAGGATAGAATGTGGAAAGTTAGACCTTTGTATGATTCAATTAGGAATAGATGCCTGTCACTGCCTTTGGAGTCACAATTGTGCATAGATGAGCAGATGGTCCCTTTCAAAGGCAACCTCAATGTCAAACAATATATAAAAAATAAACCTACCAATTGGGGAATCAAAATATTTGCTCTATGTGGTGGCAGCGGAATCATGTATGATTTCATTATATACCAAGGTTCTACAACCCCGTTCAAGAAAGATCACCTTGACTATTTTGGCCTAGGGGGGCTGTTATATCAACATTAGCAGAGAGAATCACTGAACATAATTTTCAATTGTATTTTGATAACTATTTTTCAAATTACAATGTTCTGCAATATCTTCGCAACAAACAAATCTATGCCTGTTGCACAGCCCGTGTTGACAGATTCCACAAGCCACCTTTTTCTAGTGATAAAATAATGAAGGCAAAGGGTCGAGGTTCTGTTGAAGAACTTATTAGTAAGGATGGCGACGTGATTTTGACAAAATGGTATGACAACAAAAGTGTGTCGTCTTAGCATCAAATTATTTAGCAGTTGGAACTCCAGATATTTGTCGACGATGGGATAGGTCCCAAAAAAAATATACTGATGTTTCCAGACCAGAGGTTGTCCAGAATTATAATTCAGCTATGGGTGGAGTTGACAAATTGGACTTTCTAATCACCATCTATCGATCTTTTATAAGGTCTCAAAAGTGGACACTCAGAATGTTCACGCATGGTATTGATCTCGCATGTGCCAACGGGTAGTTGTAATATACAAAGAACGCCAAGCTTCTCGGAATTCCAAAAAAGATATTTTTGATCTCTTGGCCTTCAGAGCATATGTAGCAGAGGCACTAATGGAAGCTGATAAGCCGCCTGTAATGAAAAGAAAAGGTCGACCATCCTCAGAGCAGAATTACGGTGTTCGACCACAACTACATCAAAAAGACCTAGAGTTGAAACCCGACCAATCTCAGATGTTAGATTTGATAACATTGGACACTTCCCGTCTATTGATGGCAAATCTTATGCATCGAGGTGTAAAAATCCTGAATGCAAAGGGCAAAGTCGCGTTATGTGTGTGAAGTGTCTTTCGAAACATAAAAACTGTTTTATGCAATATCACATGAAATGAATTCGACGACAACTCAAAATAATCTGTTTATTAGATATTATTATCCTATCAATAACTTTTGAATAAAAATTAAAAAAAAATATCCATTTTACCTACCATTCACAATGTATTCATTCGAATACTTGTTATAACTCAGAAACTGAAAAACGAAAATGAAAAATTAATCACCAACATTTTTCAAAAAATCATTTGTAATATATGCCAAATTTCAGATTTTTCTTTTCAAGAACAAAAAGTCGTGAGCGAAAAGGTTAAGAACAAAGTTCTTTCTTTTTATGCCTCACTTATTAACTTTTCCTTCACTGCATATATAGTTAGATAGTAGAAAACTTTTATTGAGGTGTAATAAATAAATAAA
Organism: Gonioctena quinquepunctata; assembly: GCA_018342105.1. Taxonomy (NCBI): domain Eukaryota; kingdom Metazoa; phylum Arthropoda; class Insecta; order Coleoptera; family Chrysomelidae; genus Gonioctena; species Gonioctena quinquepunctata. The sequence continues at coordinate 991,839 of JAFIRS010000148.1, forward strand.
TAAAATGTATTTGCGTTTTGTCTTTGTTTTTCTAATTGTTTTTATATTAAATGTGATCCTCGTCATAACAAACACGGAAGATTGATTTGTTTTTAAAAACATTCAATTAAGAATGTTTCCCTTTTAAACATGAAAGACTTCTATCCTTGTTAATTTTTTTTACAATTTTCTACTTTGCTTTACCCTGTTTAGAATACTAATTCACGGAAAAATATTTTTATTCAATAGTTAATGTTTCCCTTTTTAACTAGCCTCCGGTTTTGGCTGATGCTGTTTGATGGATTTCTATATCAAAATGCACCCTCAATATTTCTGAAAATTATTGAGCGTACCCGGTAACGCTATTGGCGGAGTTTATAGCTGTCGCGTCGTATCGGATGATGACATAACCTGTTGTGATTGGTTGAAGTAGCGCCGTAATCGAGTATTTCGCGGATCTCTCTCCTTCGAAGCAGTCGTTATCTGGTATCCCGAATAAACCCATTTTAAAATAGTTCATTCGACGTCAGTTGTCACGGTGAGGTGGTCGTGCTCTTGAACTTGTTTATTTCGCGTGTATTTCGACTTTGACAGTGGTGTCGGCAAATATTTTCAACATGAGCAGTGGACTTGACGTTTTTCTGTCGGGATCTCTGAGACTGAGGAACAGCACTTGCAATGGAACCGGACCTTATAAAAATATTAACCGTAAAAATAACGAAGTCAAATCGTGTCCGAGTGTTATGTCCCCAGAAACGAAAAGATTGTTACCGCCGAACACAGAAACGGTGCAAACTAAACCATTTCCGATCAGAGGTGAGTTTCAAATAGCAATAACAAGAGGTCACAAAATGTTATCTTCAAATTTCGAAGAGTTATTGAATCAAATGCATGAAATTTGGAAATATAAGGAAAAATACATCACACATCTAGCACGATACCGGTCGTCCAGTCCAGAAAAATAATATTGACCGTCAATTTGGTGGCGCCGGCGCATTCGAAATCCACGTGCTGATGGGAATGTGTAAATAAAATAAATGCCCTATTGAACTGTTCATGTAAAAGTGTAGGGAGAAAAATACTTTGCTGACTGAAATGGAATATTCCACTGATTTGGGACTTTAATGAGGATATGGAGATGATACCTACCTACTACAAATCACATATAGGTATACGAAGGAATGTCTTCGTGCCATCATACAAAATATCCCTTTTAAGGTTATTGTTTTTCATATTTTGGATTTTTTCTCCCCCTAGTAGTGAAAAATCTTATTTATCTGTTCTGAAATGAACAAATGACTAAATTTGCCCCGATACGTTACTGCGTTTCCAAGGGCGGATCTAGGCAACTTCTCTGGGGGGGTAAACATAGTCATATTCAGGGAGTGCGCCCCAATTTTGGAAAAAATAAAAATACATTGTTTTAAAATACATATAAAACACGAAACATAAACACGATTTATTAATTTGTCAGTTATCGTTTTTTAACACAAATGAATACATTTGTGGCTACATTGCATGAATGCATTTTAAACCTTAAACCAAACTAAGAATAAAAAAATGGAATTAACTTTGGTTTTCACTAAAAAGAGGAACTTGAAACTGAAAAAGTGAATCAATAACAAATTCATTACGAAACTATATAGGAACAACACTAACTAAAATCGTAATTCTACAGCAAATTCAAACCATATTAGTGAGACAAAATCTTAATAAAAAAGTACAATAAACTAAATCTTTGTTATAAAGATTAAAATCACAACTAGAGGACAAACTCAGTTTTGCGTTTCTTCAAATTTGCAAAACGATCTATAACTTTCTATATATCTTTCAAGATATTGCAAAAGGGCAAGACCTGCTAAACGTTCCTCAGTCATGTTTTGAACCGATTTAAAGCCGAAAAGGACCTTTCTGCAGAAGCTACACCACAGGCAGAGCTAGCAAAAGTTGCAAACATTAATTTTACATATCCAGTAAAGGTACTCAAATCGTTTCGTTTTTACATTTATTTTGCCACAATTTAAGCTCTGATTCTAGTTTTAATTTTATCATGGCAGAATTTCATTATCAGATCAGTATTGAAAAAAAAAAATTTTTTGTAAATGTACTTGGCAGAACTATGTTCAAATTTAGTATATTAAAAAATTCACTATCAACTCCATACTCTAAATAATTTATTATTGAAATTTAAATTAGGAATGTATATTGAAATTCTATAATAGTCCGCTGATATAGAAGCCAGAAAACAAGCATATTTTTTGAATTATTAAATCGCTTTCCCATCAAATTCTTTGATGGGAAAGCGATTTAAGATATAAAAAGTATCAGGAAAGTGTAGAATAAAATAATAACAAGCATCACTGTTCATTCACCTATATGAAGTTAGCGAGACAACTCCGAAAAAGTTGATAACAGATTATTCCATAATTTGCCGCCTTTTTGTAGCTAATTAGTTGCGAAGAAAAAAAAATTGTCGCTATTTTTTTTAAAAAAATATGTGATGTTTCGCTAACTTCATATGAAGTTAGCAAAACAACTTCCGTAATTTCAATTTTTTCCAGTTCGAAGTATCCAATTGCCGTTTTTGTCGCTAATTAGTTGCGGAGAAAAAAAAATTTCTCTATTTATAAAAAAAATAATACGATGTTTCGCTAACTTCATATGAAGTTAGCGAAACAACTTCTGTAATATCTATCTTTTCTCAGTTCTGAAGTATCCAGAATCTGCCGGTTTTTTGTCGCTAATTAGTTGCGGAGAGAAAAAACTATTTTCTTAAAAATTATACGATGTTTCAACAACTCCCGTTATTTTTATCTTTTCTCACATTTTAGGCACAAATTGCTGCTTTTTTTCGATAATTAGTTGTGGAAAGAAAATATTCGTCTATCCTTTCTTTCAAAAATTTGCAATGTTTTAATAACCTTATATGAAGTTAGCGGGACAACTTCCGTCTTTTTTTATTATTTTAAACGGTCTTATTCAGCTTACAGTCTTGTTTATTTGTGTGGGTTGAATCTAGTAATTGAAATTGTATTCCTTTCCTGTTGAGCTATTAATCTGAAATTTGGTACACACCTTTAGTTCTGATGACAATACAATTATGTATATTCAGTATCATTGTAAATCCAAGATGGCCATCGCCACAAAATGGCGGATGACATATTTTGTTCAACTCCCTCAATATGGTATCAAATGAAAGGACTGAACCAGTACAAAGAACCGTGAAAAAATTTCAAATCGAAGATGGTCGCCACCACAAAATGGCAGATTTCTTTGTTTTTCAATCCCCTCAATATGGGTATCAAATGAAAAAAAAATGTCTCGAAACCATACTGAAACAGGGAAAGAATTATTGTGTGGGGTATATGAAGTATTCGAAATGGGAAAAGTGGTTCCTAGAAATTGATTATGTAGCAATTTTTTTTTAAATTTATTCAATAATTTATATTTTGTCGAGTTTTACCTATTATAGATATGAGCATAACTTTTTCATACTTCTCAGTCACGATAGATATAAATATAAACATAGCATTGATGCCCGTTTTTTATTTCTCACAGTGTCGACAATTGGTCCTCATATATGTCGGCGATTGGTTATTCATATTTTTCAGGTGTCGAAAATTGGGGCATCTGATATGCGTTTTCATTTATTTAATTTGAATTATTTCACCATGTTATGATAAGTTTTTCTTGTCTGTTGAAATGGAAGTTACAAAGATTCAGAAACTGAATATCGCAACCATGTAAAAATTCCCCTTGAGTTCGAAAAGTATTCGTCATTCTCATCTCATTGTATGGATATTTATGACCAACCTGATAATTAGTGGGAAATTTGAAACTTTAATTATGTTGAGTTTTGTTCATATTGTGGGAATTTTGGGGAAAAAGTTTTAGTTTCAAAATGTTATTGTAAATATTGCTCAAATTATCCAGGTCTGTATTTTTGTTTATACTGTTGGTATCATTCTTGATGGAAAACATTTCTTTAAATAACCATTTATGTAAGTTATTCTCTGTGCAAAGTACTTCAAAATGGTTGTAATCCAAAATGTGCTCACTGGAGATGACATTCTCAGCCAGTGCCAAAGTTAATTTCTTTGTATTGCTATCACTTTTATGGGACGTTAGGCGTCCAGACAAAGTTCTTGATGTTTGTCCAATATATGCTTTATCACAAGTCTGACAGGGAATTTGGTAAACGACATTTGATTTTTCCATCCTTTTCCAAGGTTTCAATTGGTAAGTTTCAGAGGGAGACTATTAGGAGTAGTGACGATGCGTTGGGCAATTTTGATATTCTCATTTTGAAGACATTTATAAGCTTTAACGATTGAAAATATGGTAACAAACAGAAAAAATAAGTGATTGAAACACTTTTGGTTGGAAGGAAGAACTGAGAACAGATAGAAATTACGGAAGTTGTTTCGCTAACTTCATATGAAGTTAGCGAAACATCGCATATTTTTTTTATAAATAGAGCGACAATTTTTTTTCTCCGCAACTAATTAGCGACAAAAAGCGGCAAATTATGGATACTTCGGAACTGTGAAAATTGAAATTACGGAAGTTGGTTCGCTAACTTCATATGAAGTTAGCAAAACATCGCATATTTAAAAAAAAAAAAAGAGCGACAATTCGGTGTTCTGAATAATAATAATGTATTTATTTAGCATCACTGCTACATAAAAATTACGGATGTTGGTAATCAGGATTTGTTACAAACATTATTATATAGGAAAACACCTAATTAAATAAAATTTAAGTTAGATATGGAATTATACAAATAAAATAAAAGATGACCTCCACGCTAACATTCAGTTATAAACAAATTTTCTCAAGCTTTTTGAACTGATTTAAATTATCACAGTTTTAAATAGTCACAGATAGTTTATCGAGCGCAATTATTGATATTTATCAAATAGTGTTTAAATCTAATTGTACAAAGTCTTCCGATTAAATATCTTAATGGGAGTATAAATAAATGTTTAACTGACTCATTCTTATCCTCTTACGCTAATATACAATAGAAATAAATTCAAATAACTTTCCTAATGATTAAGAATTTAAACATTTCTTGATATAATTATCATTTCGGTATTTACTTACCCTCCCAAAATTGTGATCGTCTGTCATGGGGATTATAAAAACAAATTTCACTAAACCATCTAGAAAAGGAGATTGCACCATTACATACAGACAGACACACACTCGACAATAAATTCGGCTGCTTAACGGAACATTTACTAATCCCACAAGTAAACTCGGACTGATATAAAATTCTGCATATAGGGTTCGTTCAAAATCGTACATATTAGAGCTCGTCCAGTATTGAAACGACCACTTTGGCCTTCCCCTACCTTACAACCAATTTTTCACGAAGATGCCCGAACCATTGTCTAACTGTGGCTATTAATAGAAATTCCATAGGCGTACCAAATTATTTGGTTTAGGCGAAACACGAGGCGTAGTTTTTGGCGGACGAATTTTGTGATTATGGTCCGATTCGATTCAAAATTGGTATGTGGGGGTTTTCGGAGTCGAAGATTATGAAATTTTTGTCAAAATTCATAAATTCAAGATGGCGGCTTCAAGATGGAGGACAAACATTGTAATTATGGTCCAATTCGATTCAAAATTGGTATGTGGGGGTTTTGGAGTCGGAAATATGAATTTCTGTCAAAATTTATAAATTCGAGATGGCGGCAACAAGATGAAGGACCAGTTTTCTGATTATGGTCGTATTTCATTCAAAATTGATATGTGTGTGTGTGTGTTGTAATAAAATTAATACGACAAGTTGTCTACTTTCATGAATACTTTGTAAAAATCAAATACTTTGACAATTTCTTACTTGCCAACTAATCACTGCCCAATCAAATTAATTGGTACCTACTTTTATGAACACCTCGCGCGACAAGCTTCTTGAAACCAAAAAAAAAATATTTTATACGTTTTAGTACACGGTTTAAATAAAAGTTTGTCTTTAAAAAGTTTTTTATTATTTATTTTTTTAAATCAAAATTAAAGAACTAAAAATGTCGGACAAATAACTATTGTGGTTTATATTTCGGTTAGATTTAATATTGTGCCTACGGTCGGAGATTATGAACCTATATATGTATATTTATCTATATAGATATAGATGAATATAATATATATATATATATATATATATATATATATATATATATAAGTTCATATATTCAAGATGGCGGCTCCAATATGGCGTTTTGTGTTTATGGGGTCGGAGATCACGTTTTTAAAATCCATAAATTCAAGATGGCGGACGAGTTTTGCGATTATGGACCGTGGGGGTTTTTGGGACCGTAAATGATGATTTTTTTGTTAAAATTTAAAAATTCAATAGGTACATAGATATAAAAATGATAGACCGGGACGGTACCAGAAACGTGACCGGAACGAAACAGACAGACATATATTTTCTTTGTGTGGCATTGCAAGGCATGCCGGATCCAGCTAGTTTTTTTCATAAAAATTCCAAACGGTCACTCCAAGATGGGGACAAGTTTTGAGATTTATAGATTGTTTTATTGAAAAATACGAATATACAAGAGGGCTAACTAGTTTTTTATCATGAATGACTTGAATGTTCCTCTGCCCTATGTAAAAATATGGTGATATACTTTTGCTGCAAACCATAAAAAAACTACACATTGAAATTTTCTGCTCGGTTCTGCCAATAACAATTTAAAATCTCGACCATGATTTCTCAACATTGAATTACTGATAAAAAACTAGCTGAATAAATAATTAAAACATTTCAAATTGTCACTGCCCAGCAAAGTTGAATAAATAACTGCACTACCTATTTATTAATCAAACAAACCTACCCTTTCAAACGCTGCATGCCAAGACAATGGTGAAGATTCGCCGTAGCATAAGCAGCCACATCAAATCGTGTCCACTCGTGTTTTCCCCCTCTCTACCTACCAAACGGTTGTTTCAATACTGGACGAGCTATATAATGTTGAATTATGAAGAAATCCGGAAAGAGAAATAAACGAGGATATATAGGAAGTGGTTCTGCTAGCTTCATATAAACCTAGCAGAAAACATTAATTTAAAAAAAAAAACGAAGAGCGAAAAATGTTTTCTAAGAGGTAATTAATTAGCGTTTAAATTAGCGACATATTATGGTAGTATTAGTATTTTCCATAAGTAGATACCTAGCAGAACCATGGATTAAAAAAAAAACGATGAGCGAAAAATAATAAGGTTACTTCGATATAGAATCAATCAGACTATTTTGGTTTTCAATCAAGTTATTTCACTAACACTTAATCATACTATTCGTGCCACTAATGGGGAACATCGAATCCCAATGACGAGTTTATGCTTTTAATTTTTATAAAAACTTTGCTGACTGGGGATTCCAATCAATATGTTTCATTAAGACGATCGAATTCCATAATTAAAAAGGTATCCGTGCCACCAATGAGCAATGATAAATTTCGAATTCACCCCTTCATAAGGGTTGTTTGGACATGTGATTTTCAGAACTTTGCCAACTGGAAATTTCCAATAAATATATTTAATTGAAATCGTAGAATTCCATAATTGAAATCATAATATTCCTGCCACCAATGAGAAACATCGAATCCACCCCTCCATAAGGGTAGTTATACTTGAGATAATAAGAAAAAAATTGCAGACTTGAGTTTCCAATTGATATATTCCATTGAAACGACAAAATTTCATGGTATAAATTATACTATTAGCGCTACCAATGAGACACATCGATTACACCCCTTCATAAGGGTAGTTTATACCTGTGATTTTCAGGAAAACTTTTGCTGACTGGGGGTTTCAATCAATATGTTTCATCAAGGCGATAGAATTCAATAATTGAAAACATATTATCCATGCCACCAATGAGAAACGTGATTCTACCCCTTTATAAGGGTAGTTTTACCTGTGATTTTTGTTAAAAAAATTACTAACTGGGAGGTTTCAATCAATATGTTTCATCAAGGCGATATAATTCAATAATTGAAAACATATTATCCATGCCACCAATGAGAAACGTTGATTCTACCCCGTCAAGGGTAGTTTAATCTTGTGATTAAAAAAACTCGGTGCAAGTGTTTTCCAGTCAAGATATTCATTGCATAATTGAAAACATATGCCACCGCGCCGATGAGAAACATCGAATCCACCCCCTCATAAGGGTAGTTTATACTTAGGATTTTTATAAAAACGAGGTTTCTAATCAATATTTTTCTATTTTTCAAGATATTGATCGGAAACCCTCAGTCAGCAAAGTTTCCCCAAAAAATTTCAAGTATACAGGGTGAGTCAACAGGATTCCCGTGGTTCATTGCTCCTTAATGTATCACTATTTAGATTTCTTATATTTTTTTTGCGAAGGACCATTTAAGACCACCTTCCAAAATTATTCTCAATCATACAGGGTGCATCATTGCTGCGTGGCTAACCAAAGTTGTTCTTTTTCAAATGAAACACCCAGTATATTTTCATATAATTCAATCGGCTGTTCCATTGGCTGCTCAACGATTTTTTCAATTTTGAATTCCGTTGCGGCGTTGCCGAGTTATTAAAAAAAACTATTTTGTAGACTTCTTTTCGAAAAATTACCTATTTCAGATTTCGAAATATTTAGTAAAGATAATTGGGGAATCGATGGTCGATATGATGATTTCCATTGAGAATACCAAGAATTTGGAATAAATTGTACAGGATGTTCGATACAACAACACAAACTTAGCCATTTTCAAACATCGGTATTTTGATTTTTTGAAATGGAACACCCTGTATATTTTCATTTCAATCAACTCCTTTTCAATAATCTACACTTTTCATCCTCATGTCATGTACTAAAACAACTCTTTCCGAGATATTCTACATCCAAAAGAGGATATTTTCCACAGAAAATATTGACAATGTTGCCTTTGGTATCATATTTGGAATTAAACTTTGCATAAAAATCATATTTATTCGAATCTAACAGAAAATAACAATAATTAATGCAGCAAATGTTCAATGTGCCTGCCATTTTCACCAATACACACTCTCAATCTGTTTCGGAAATTAGTATCCACATGTGCCAGCTTTTCCTTTGAAATTTCCCTGAAAGCAGTACGAATTCTTGCTTTCATATTTTCAGGAGTTGTAGGCGGAGTTTGATAGACAACCCATTTAATGTATCCCCATAGAAAAAAATCAATTTTTGTAAGGTCCGGTGACCTTGGAGGCCACTGAACTGGCCCTCCTCTACCTATCCATTTTTCACGGAATTCATTATCAATGTATTCCCGCACATCAGTGTGGTAATGTGCAGGCGCGCCATCTTATTGTAGCCACATTCTCTGCCTTATTGCCAATGGAATATCATCTAATAAATTTGATAACTGATTTCGCAGAAATCTTAGATATTTTCTTCCATTGAGATGTCCGTTGAAAAAAAGGGCCCAATTACACGCCGTCCAATGATACCTCCCCAAACATTCAGTGACCAACGTTGTTGGTGATTGACATATCTAACAAAATGAGGATTTTCAGTTGCATAATAGTGCTTATTATTCCGATTCACATGGCCATTGTTGTGAAACGTGGCTTCGTCCGAAAATAGAACATACTAAAAAAAATCAGGTTCTTGGTTGATTTTATCTACACTCCATTGGCAAAACCGCATTCGCTTTGAAAATCTTTTTCAGTCAGCTCCTGCATTAACTGCATATGATATGGATGGTAATTGCATTTTCTCACCATCCGAGAAACACCACTTTGAGATATTCCCAACTCCCTACTGAAAATACGTGTACTCGCATGGGGATTCTCGGTAATACGCAATGCAATATCAAGGGTATTTTCATCATTCGTTACAGGACAAGCACGATCAAACTTTTTGTAAAATACTTTTCCGGTTTCCTCAAATCTTGTTTTGAGGTCTCGAAATGCTCGCTGGTCTGGATGTCGTCTCTCAGGAAACTTTTGTTTGTATAATGTAGATGCCAGTAAGCAATTGCCATCACTTTCCCTCAAAGCATACACCATTTAAACCATGTCCTCTAAATGATAATTCATAATGACACAATATTTTTAACACAACTGGATTGTAGTTTGACAGTTACCTCTATTTACAAATTTTCCGATAATCACTAGAAAAATAGTTACATTTGAAAATTTCTTTTGCTATGCTAGTTATTCATGAGTTGCCAAGAATGCTTTTGAAGATGGAAAAAAATAATTGAAACATCATTCAGTATCAGTATTTTCTATGAACAAACATGTAGATAGAAAAATCTAGATAGAATTGTTGATTTGATATTGACCAATTCCTTTAAACCAGAATATCTCGTAAACGAGTTGTTTTAGGTACATGACATGGAGAAGGAAAAGTGTAGAGTTATTAACAAGGAGTTGATTTAAATGAAAATATACAGGGTGTTCCATTTGAAAAAATCAAAATACCGAGGTTTGAAAATGGCTAAGTTTGTGTTGTTGTATCGAACATCCTGTACAATTTATTCAAAATTGAAAAAATCGTTTGAGCAGCCAATGGAACAGCCGATCGGAATATAGGAAAATTTTTTTAACTCGGCAAGCCGCAACGGAATTCAAAATTGAAAAAATCGTTGAGCAGCCAATGGAACAGCCGATCGGAATATATGAAAATATACCGGGTGTTTCATTTGAAAAAGAACAACTTTGGTTAGCCACGCATCAATGATGCACCCTGTATGAATGAAAATAATTTTGGAAGGTGGTCTTAGATGGTCCCTTTGACAAAAAAAATATAAGAAATCGAAATAGTGATACATTAAGGAGCAATGAACCACGGGAATCCTGTTGACTCACCCTGTGACTACTCCTATAAGGGGTGGATTCGGTGTTTTTCATTGGTTGTAGGAATAGTAAGTTCATATCGTTTCAAAGAATTATCTTGATTGGAAATACCCAGTCACCATTTTTTTTTCTGAAAATCACAAGTATAACTGATGAAGGGTGGGTTCGATGTTTTTCCAATAATAACTTCAAAAATGTCTCATTTTTTATGACTAAAAAATAAGCTATTTTTGAACAGAGTGCAAAAAAAAATATGCACGGCGTGCAAAAAGTACAGACTTACCTTGTTTAAATACAGGTAATACACAATACCCATCATTCTCATTTCAATCGTTTTTTATTAAACATATTACAATCATATTCCATCCATACTAATTTTTTACAAGATTTATATTAATAGTACAATTGCCGTTATTCTGTATGTTAATTCCAAACGATGATTTTGGTAATACTAAATCAAACGGCTTTTCTTGTATAATGTTACAAGTATTATTGTTCTCGACTTCGACATTTCCACTTTCCTTGATATCAGATATCACCACTAAAAATACCGTTTCCAATTTTTACTTTTTCTTCCACGGACTGCTGCACATAGTCTTCTGCAACGGTCGACGATCGTCATCCACCATGATGTTTAAGTCTCAAAATATCAGCCCCGAATAAAAGCAGGACCTTCTAATGGCCGGTAATCCAAAAATTATGCAATAGATTGGGAATTTTTGCAAAAGTATTTATTCTGACTACTTGAACTGTACATTTTCCATTCCTATACTGAAGAAAAAATCTAGGGTTTTCTGCTATCTTAGGACCAGTGACATGTACTTACGGCAAATTTCAGCTGGATTAAATTTGTGTTCATTGTTATTTGGAATTACAATTTTCATTTTGGAATCAGGAATTTTAACAATTACATAAGAATCCTTGTCCTCAATATAATGTATTGTCATTTTAGAAAGTTCGTCCCGGCGACAGGCGCCTGACAATCCCATAATCATAACTACTTTCATCAATACAAATTTTTCATCCGCAGCATCAAGCAAAAATGTACGTTATAGTCCATCCAATACCAATTGCAGAAGCTGTTTCTATAGGGAGCAAATAAAAACTCACTTCGCTAACACGAGCGTATATGCGAAGAAACGGAACGAAAAATAATCTGTACTACTTGTATACAGTCGCCGTCGGCACAAAGAGGCCGCTGGTCAACGTGGACTTGAGTGTCTGCTGTCTGTTCTACAACCGATTTGTCTGGGCCAATCAAGTCGGAGATCAATGCTGGCAGGTGTGTCTATACGATGGGAGGTCATAAATCACGCGTTATATTTGTGTTTTAATAGCTCTGAAAGATTAAAGACCAGTAGCGTCTGTGGTCTTGGTGTGCCGATCGAAATACGTTTTAGGATATTAAAATATCTAAATAAAATCAGTTATCTCCGCCACTGCTGCTCACAGGATTTCGCTGCAAGACTTTTTTATGCTTCTGCAATTGATATTGGGAAAACTATACCTCTTCTCTCGTGAAAACGTTTGCCTTTTTCGGCTTATAGCCGGCAATTTTTCTTTCAAGAAATGCCTTCACTGTTCTTGTCAACAGCTAAAGTTGATTTTAACATAGAAATCTTCGACCACAGGGTTGACGACTTCGTAGTTATAGACTTTATATCGAACATTTAAATATCAGTTACATCAAAATTTGTATGCTGACGATGGCGATAGACGGGTAGTGTGTTATGATTGGCTGCTTCAAAATCATAGAGTTAACCCAAATTTTATCAACTTCATTCTATTTTCCGACGAATCACGATTTACAAATAATGGTATGTTCAATAAGCAAAATACTCGGTACTGGGCAATTTTCAAGAAAGGTTTGGCGTCAATGTCTGGGCTGGTATCGTTGGAAACATAATAATTGTGCCAATATTGTTTCAAGGTCAGTTAACAGGGGTTAGGTACTTCGGTTTTCTTCAAAATGAAATCGAGGATCATCTTAATAATCTACCTCAGCAGTTTTGCGGCGAATTTACTTCCATTTGAGATGGGGACAGCCCCTCGTAATACCAGAGAAGTTCTTAATTACTTGATAGATCATTTTAATAATCAAGTTATTGCAACCAATGGTCCAATACGGTGGCCTACCCGCTCACCGGATCTCACTGTGCTCGATTTTTTTATTTGGGGATATGTTAGCCAGCCACTCTTGAAATCTTAGAAGAAAAAATTCTACGGGCATTTAGAAGTATACCGCCTTAAGAGTTACGAAACGTGTTGAGAGAAACAATTGAACGAGCTGAAATGTGCCTTGAACATTTACTACACTGAAAGTAAATAAATTATTATCCAGTATTTTCTTTAGTAATATTTAATATTTATGTTCTTATTTTTAATCCAATCGCAAATGAATTAGTATCGCTAGATTCGTCAAAAAATCCTTTTTTCGGAAAGTGCTTTTTAAAAAATGGTCGCTATTTGAAAAATAATAGTTAGACACGAAAATGTAATTTTGTCTTTGCTATCTATCATTTGCGATTGTAACTTTCTGACATCACCTTATAGTATAGGATCCCGATATAAAACGACCTTCACCGAGATGTTTATTTGTTGAAACGTATTTTATATTTAATTCAATATGACAATAAATATATTGCATATGGGTTGCCTAACAAATTTCAGTCCAGGATATGATTAATTAATATTTTTTTTTAACATTTCACCGGTTTGATTATTGGACAAATTCTATATCAATCAAAAGTATGAAGCCCATAGAATATGCAAACGTTAGGTTGCCTATACTTTTCCGGTCACAACTCTCGGGTAGCCAGGTATAAACAGGTAAATCGATACTAGCATTTTGCACCGGTGTGATTATTGAATTAAAATTGAATGAAAATAAAGATTATTTCATTATGAACACGGTGGTATAGGGTTGCCTGCGAAAAATCAGTCCCGAATTCCGGTTGTCTAATTTTGAAAAGTGAAATATTGCTGCGAGTAAATATGTGCGACTGAGAGGTCCCAACCAACCATCTCATGCGATAGAAGAGGACACAGCATAGCAGCTGTTTGAAGTCCGTCCATTTAAAGAAAGAGAGTGCGCATGCTATTTGTTCTTGAACATGAAAAGGATAGCGATAGACTCGTATATGCTGTGCATCATTTTGGAGTAGTGTATTATTAAAATAGAGGAATAGTTATTTGATTTTTTTCCTAATCAATTAATTATTTATGTGTGTATATATTTTATTTGACACTAAAGTATATATACATCTTTAGTAAAAAAGAAGGTTATAGTAATACATATATAATACTAATCTTGCAAATTTTATCTTTTATTATTAGAAGACAAAATAAAAAACAACAATAAAAAAAAAATCTGTTTATTGTAAAAAATTATAAATACAATTTAAAAAAATTTTTTAATTATTCAGGTTCCGAGTCATCGGACATATAACTATGATCTCCAACTTCTGAACCTTCTTCGTCCTCACTCTCCGTTTCAGTTCTTTCGACAATGTCTTCTATCTTTAAAGGTGTATGATCCCCAATCAATCCTACTGGTTTTAAATATTCATCTAAGAACTAACCGCAGTTCTCAGGCTGAAGTTTCACGCATAATGGATCCGTAGCATTAAGCCACATGGAATTTACGAAAATAGTTCGTAAATTTTTCTGAATTAATGATATCCAGCATGGTGGTATGGAGTTGGAGTCGAAGCCTTTTATATTTTTTTTAACTGCTCGATGTCTTCTTTAGCAGAGTAATTTTTCAGAAAAATGCGATATCTCGCATCATTCACGTTGATACCGTAAATTCTTGAACGGTCTTCATTTTTTCATCAATGAAAATATCAGCAGCATCTGTTAATAATGCAAAAACTGTTTGATATTTTTCATTTTTCGAAAATAGCTGAAAAGGTTTTACTTCTCCTTTATTATAAAATGCTGCCGTGTAATCTTAAGACTTTGGCATAATTTGATTCCTAACTTCAACGCTAAATCGGTGCAATTAATGCAATCAACAGTTTGATTATTAGGCTTTCTAGTTGCTGAACTGGCAAGCCAAAATACCGATTCGATGAGTTTGTGCATATTTCCTAACAAAATAATCAAAATGTCAGTATCAGAGGCTTTAATTAAAATTCTTGAGCTTGGTTCCGCTTTAGAAGCATGAAAAATAATCCTTGTATCTGCCTCTTCGTGATGAACATTCATAATTAGTTTCTTCAGTTTTTTTTACGGAATTTTCCTGAACTTGATAAGAGTAGCACTGATGGTCGACGGTTAAAAATATTTTTTTGTTTTGGATTATTGTTACCAAATGGTCGTTTTCCCAATAATCAGCCAGAAACAGCACCAGAGCCTCTTTAAATGGACGGAATTCAAACAGCTGCTATGCTGTGTCCTCTTCTATCGCATGGGATGGTTGGTTGGGACCTCTCAGTCGCACATATTCACTCGCAGCAATATTTCACGTTTCAAAATTCGACAACCGGAATTCGGGACTGATTTTTTGCAGGCAACTCTATACCACCGTGTTCATAATGAAATAATCTTTATTTTCATTTAATTTTAATTCAATAATCAGACTGGTGCAATATGCTAGTATCGATTTACCTGTTATACCTGGCTACCCGAGAGTTGTGACCGGAAAAAAATAGGCAACCTAACGTTTGCATATTCTATGGGCTTCATACTTTCGATTGGTATAGAATTTGTCTAATAATCAAACCGGTGAAATGTTTAAAAAAAAAATTTTTTTTTAATTAATAATTAATCATATCCTGGACTGAAATTTGTTAGGCAACCCATATGCAATATATTTATTGACATATTAAATTAAATATAAAATACGTTTCATCAAATAAACATCTCGGTGAAGGTCGTTGTATATCGGGATCTTAGACTATTAGGTCCTCAGATTATTTCCGGCCCCTAGATGAAATATTAAAAGTGACTCTAAAAAAGTGAAGTAGGCGTAAAAACTTTTTAAAATGTCACATTCTGATCCAGAATTGTCTCAGAAATCCAAAAATGTTACAATATGTAGGGTGTTCCATTTGAAAATTCAAAACCGGAGCCATTTTCGATGAAACCGGAAGTGACCGGGAAGTAAAAAATATGCGAAAACTCTCCTCTTCACATACCATTTACTTATACCAAATCTCATTTTGTTACACCTAATATTCTAGAAGTTATGACTTGTTTAATAGATTCGTTGACACCTGGTATATATTGTTATAGTCCATCCAATATCAATTGCAGAAGCTGTTTCTATAGGGAGCAAATAAAAACTCACTTCGCTAACACGTGCGTATTTGCGAAGAAACGGAACGAAAAATAATCTGTACTACTTGTATACAGTCTCCGTCGACACAAAGAGCCCGCTGGTCATTTGGACTTGAGTGACTGCTGTCTGTTCTACAACCGATTCGTCTGGGCTAATCAAGTCGGACATCAATGCTTGCAGGTGTGTCTATACGATGGGAGGTCATAAATCACGCGTTATATTTGTGTTTTAATAGCCCTGAAAGATTAAAAACCAGTAGCGTCTGTGGTCTTGGTGTGTGCCGATCGAAATACGTTTTAGGATAAAAAATATCTAAATAAAATTAGTTATCTCCGCCACTGCTGCTCACAGGATTTCGCCGCAAGACTTTTTTATGCTTCTGCAATTGATATTGGGAAAACTAACCTCTACATTTTGCATTGTTGTCCCAACTTAATGGAAATTAAATTATTATCTATCCACTTGTAGTGATGACCCTGCCTAATCATTATATTTTAACTAGCTGCTGAAGAGTGTATTTTACATAATTACATTGTAGTTGTAGATATTCATTCAACGATACACATACATTGCATTCGTTAGGGGATTCCATATGTGCTCAGATGACACTGAGCACGTGTACCAATCATGTGGAGACTTCTCTCTCTGAGGATTGGAAAAACCGTTCGGCATTCGGAAATATTAGTATGATTCATGTAGTGTGAAGCTGACACGAAAATATGTACCATAGTTAAGTGTTTTTGTTGTTGATAATTTTGAATTTACGTGCGTGGGCATTCAGTACAAATGATAACGAGTGTAAAAACCGCAAAATTATTGGCAACATCCAATACACGCCATTTATTTGCTGTCGGTTAATAAAAAAATATAAAAGGAATTTTGTCCAAAACATCGGCTTGGCTTGATAATACTGAAAAGAGACTTTGCTTTGCTCTTTCATTGTTAAAAAATAAGGCAAATGAGAATCAAAACATTGTAAGGTCAGAATGAATTCCTGTCATTCATTCGGCAAATCCTTTGAAAGTTTTTTCCGGCTGTAGGTATAAATTGCCGAACATCTATAGGCGTACCTATCTTATTCCAGATTGGTTCATGGATAATTGAAATGAGTATAGTTTTCCCAATATCAATTGCAGAAGCATAAAAAAGTCTTGCGGCGAAATCCTATGAGCAGCAGTGGCGGAGATAACTAATTTTATTTAGATATTTTAAGATTTTAAAAATACTTCATAAATAATGAAAAATGAAAAAAAATTAAAGACAAGCTTTTATTTATACAAATACATTAAGAAAGAAAAATAATTTCTTTCATTGTTTGATGTAGGTTATTATTATATCCTAAAACGTATTTCGATCGGCACACACCAAGACCATAGACGCTACTGGTTTTTAATCTTTCAGAGCTATTAAAACACAAATATAACGCGTGATTTATGACCTCCCATCGTAGAGACACACCTGCCGGCATTAATGTCCGACTTGATTGGCCCAGACGAATCGGTTGTACAACAGACAGCCGTCACTCGAGTCCACGTTGACTATCGGCTCTTTTGATCTACCGTTTGCCGACGGAAAATGTTTACGAGTAGTACAGATTATTTTTCGTTCCGTTTCTTCGCATATACGCTCGTGTTAGCGAAGTGAGTTTTCATTTGCCCCATATAGAAACAGCTTCTGCAATTGATATTGGATGGACTATGATCATTTTACGGAATATGGAATAATCTGTAAAATAAGAAATACTTTCGATCCAAAAGTGAGGCAGGTGTTATAATTATAAAGAAACGGAACTGTTCCGAACACGAACAGAAACTTTTTGATTGACCATGAACAAACATAAGGAAAGCAACTGTCACATATTTAAAAAAAACATCGTTCACGAACACGCGGTGAAAAAATAAGCCAGTGATAGATATATTGTTCCGTATAACGGTCCTTGGAGGGTTGCGCTTCAGTGAAACTATTGAAAGCTTGAATGCAATTTTCCCCACCAGAAACCGTTCCTGTATGAAAAGGTCCCATCTCTTGAGGAAATCTGTCCGCCAGGGCTTTTGGTTTCCGGTGCCGGCTCTTCACGACCGCGGAAACTACCCTGCTTGAGACCCCCATCTATAAAAAATTTGACAGTATCACGATTTATTCCTAATAATTTTTCCAAATGGTTGAGCCCCTTATCACCCCCATTCGTCTCGACCCGTCGTTTTCCAAACTTCCGCTTCGATATTTGAACGGAAGTCAGAGAATAACCTTCCTTCGCCCCTTCCACCGTCCTGGCAGTCGTCTTGATTATTTGAAAAAAATTGCCCCAATTTGGAAAATTCCGAATTCCGCGGAGGTCCCATTGGAAACACATTTTGTCTCCCCGGTATTTCACCAGATATGCCAGATACCGGCTGGAACTTATTTTCGAAAGCGACATTCTCTTTTTGAGAATTTCTATCGACGCGACGGTCTGTGTCCGAAATCTCGCGGAGTCAAAAGTTTACTTGTCAAATCAAATCTTAATTTGCTAGCCCTGTCGGTCAGCACGAGTCTAGTTCCGAAATTACTTTTTGTTTTAAATTTTTTAAAAATCCTGAAGTGGGTTTTCCAGTTTCCAAATCATTGAAAAATTCTAAAGAGGGTTTTTCACTCAAATTCTCAGAAAATCTCAAATTTTTCCATCTCTGTGGACTCGCCTCTCGCGATCCCATTTCTTTTCGTTTGAATACAAAACAGTACCAGTAAACTTGTTTACAGTTTTTCGCAGAGAGTTTAAATTCCTATCAGAATTTAGTGTCGGAAACTCGAATTGGATAGTTTTCTGGGCCATCATTACTTTCAAAAAGAACCCGAATACATTTTCGATTCATGCTGATAGCCACGCTCGCCGGACTAACTGGTAGACTCGTTTACCAAGGAAACGGTTTTGGAAAGCCTGCAAAATCTAATAATTCATGAGATTCGCTACGAATTCTGTTTATCTATCTGTAGGCAAGCGACTCTGGCTAGTCGTGCCTACTGGATTTCGAATAATAGAAAAACGTGTTTTTAACGCGTCAATTTCTTTCGTGGATTCTTCCATGTCCGCAAATACCGATTGCCAGTGAAAATTTACACTTGAAAAATTATTTTCCGTCGCCTAACAGAGGTGTGGAATTTCAACATGAATTGCAATGTTATTCCAAAACGACTGTAAAAAATGCCGCAAGACCAGTCTGGGAGGACTGGAGGTATGATCACGGTTTTGTTTTTTCAAAATTAGGGTGGATAACGAGCATAGTAAGTCGCGCCTAACCTAAATTTAACTTTTACTCGTTATCCCAAACACAACACAGGAAATGTTCCTATTCGGTGCAGGATTTGGTGGAAAGTAGGAACACGAATTGTTGTTCCAGTTCTAAGGGGGTTCACCTTAGTCGACTACTCACAAGGAGTGCCTAATGATGTCTTGACAGGGAAGGGAAATTAAGCCCAATAAATCTTAGACTCGCAGTAACTAATCTGCCCCGGCACAAAATAATCTCTAGATTCGCGAGCCCCTTTTATTGACTTAATCCCTGATAGAGAGCGACGAATGTAAGATTCTTGAAGTTTTCTTTTGTCTTCGGTCAACTCTGTGAAGTAGGTTCTCAGAACTTGTAGAAAATCGCCGATCTAGAGATTCCTAGATGATGAGAAATAATATCTTTGAAGAACGCTCTGATGTTCCTCTTATATCCAAATGGCCAGGATGAAAATTCCGTTAAACGTATAAAGTTGTGGAAATCTTCGTTCTTCTCCTAAAAGCCCATCGCCGTAGACAGGCGGAAATTAATTTTCTTGCCCATGCATGTTGTTATCGTTCACGTCACGGAAACTTAAAGGGACATTAATATTCATAAGATTGCACAATATGACGGAAATCTTCATTTTGAAGAATTTTGAGTTTCTAACAAATGGTTTTCCGAATCAAATCAAATCATTCAGAGGTAGAAATGAAGAATTACAAAAAAAACTTGTAATTGCCATAACTGCCTTATCACACATCCGATCTGAATGAATGATATATCAAAGGAAAAGTATTCTACTGTACTTTAACGTACATACAGAAATACGATCCGATTACTGGTTTACGGGAAATTTGGAAAATTGGAGTTTTCACAGGGGGTTTTTCAATACCCTGTATCTCAGTTGTGGCAGTTTTCAGAAAATACTTTTTTCGGAAAAAAAGTACTGGTTTTCATTCTTCTTCAAAACTACATAAATTTTTCCAACGTGCAACTGCGAATAAGAAAAGTTTTAATTTGGTCAAAATTAGAAAACGCAAATCCCTTCCCAAACGAAAATAAGTACATGTTTTACATGCCTCGAGCTGCGTAAAAGTTAGAGATTAAGTTTTTTTCGCGTAAATAGGCGATTTTCGTATAGTATTTCTAATCCCAATTGGACCGACATAAAAAGTTTCGAGAAGGAATTCTCTTCCACACGACAGAACTTTTTTATGATTGTACCAGGAACGCTTTGAAAGTAAAAACACTGGTAGTATATACATTTCCGATTTGCCGGGCAGTGCATATGAACACTCCTCGTAGTGCTCTTATTTTTATTGCCGTTTCAATTGGGATTAGAATAACTATAACAATATCTAGTAGAAATGAAAGAACTAATCCCGACAAAGGACACGAACTATCGTCGCTTTCATATTCCACTAGGAAAATCAAACTATCATAAAAAAAAAAAAATGTTTTTAACCGCTTTCTTAGTTGTTTGACCAACCCTCAGAAGTTAATGAAAACTTGTACGAGTTAAGATCACGGGGACCTTACCTTTTATAGTGGGATCCGAAACCACTCTTGGGACCTTGAAAAAATTTTTCACCAGCTGCGGGAATCGAACCCGCGCCAGGTGGCAACAGTTGACACAAGACCGACGCTCGTGACACTGAGCCACAAGCCCCGTGAAAATATACAGTGAACAAAATGTCCAGTGACGAGCCGTCGAAGAGGTCGAAAATATAAGAAAATTCACAAAAATTCACTCGAAGAAAGAAAGGGACTGCCACTTTTATATTCCACTAGAATAATCAAACTGTCATTGAAAAACACATAGTGAAATACTACAGATATTTCATGCAAAATTTCAGGCACCGCAAAGACTTCGGGCTTTTTGTCACCTATCTAACCTTTGAGAACAAGGTGTGAATAATTGGTATCGGGATTTATAATAATATAAGCAGGAATTTTGTTGAATTACGTGACTGAACAGATTGCTCACCTCACTTTGCTTGTGTGGAACACACTACAACTTCTTCTGTCGAAAGTCCGAGATTTTTACATGCAAAATTGGCTGGCAAATTACTTAGCGCTCACGAAATGTGTGTGCGTTTCTTCACTCGTAAAATTAATATACCTACTACTACCTGCTTTGCTTATTTAACATGAAATATCGTGATTGTTGAGTTAGTATAATCTCCACCTGAAGAAGCTATTGTATAGCGAAACACGTGTTGTGGTTTTGTAAACCCAATTTATTGAAAATCATTTAGCGAAGTGTCTTTTTTTTACTTTAAGTGTTTGATCAGTCCCTTGTTCCACTTTTTGAAGCATAATTGAATGTAAATTATCTAAAATACAACGGGGAACTTATATTTCCACCCAGAATGAACGAGCGAATAAAAATGAAACATGAGAATCAGATTTATTCTTATATAAAATGAGTTCCTATCTAAGTATATACCGGGTGATTCTCTAAGGTGGTTCACCCATATAACTTTTTATTATTGAAGATAGAAAAACGAAATTTTGGGGTTGTGTGTTATAGTTCAATAAATTTTTTTACATTTTTACTTGCTTTGCCGTACTTCCGGTTTGACCGGAAATGACCCCAACTTTCGATTTTTAAATGGGACATCCTATATATTTTTACCTATTACGATCGAGAATGACATTCTAAATCCAAGAACACCTCACTTGTCAATATTTGACAAATAAACTCATTTCTATTCCAATTTTTATTTTTCGATCTAGAATGCCATGGGTCGTGTAAATCTCTTCATTCTTGATCAAGTAACATGGGAAAATGCGACTTTGAGGCTTATGACTTCACAGTCGTTTTAAGAATTATTTAAAAGTCGCAAACTTGATTTTTTCAAATGGAAAGGGGGTGGCTCGACGGCTTTTTGTGAAAGGACATTTTCTTACGAATAATTTGATACCACACGCTTTCACTTCATTTTCACTATTTTTCTGAATAATTGCAAGAAGCGAGCATACCTAATAACACTAAGTCCTGTTATTCTAGTTTTCTGTGACAAACAATTGAAGCTGTTGCTAGGACTACCTAAACAACTAGGCTAATGAATATGCTGTCACTTTTAAAAATTTATTTGTTGCGTAGTTTATAATTTGATATGGAAAATTATACTAGAAACGAGAAAATTGACATGTTGCTAATTTACGGAGAAGCAAAAAAGAATGCAACTGATGCAGCTCGAATTTATCCTCAGAGAGTCCCTAATCGTCGCCATCCCACTCGGCATTATTTTCCAAAACTGGAAAGGAAAATGCGAAATGAACCAGAAGAAAATGCCAATAACTCCATCGTCAGTGAAGAAAAAGAAGTAGACGTGTTGGCCTATGTTGAAGTGAATTGTACGGCGTCAATTCGCCAAATTGTTTCTGAGTGTGATATAAATTATTCGTCCGTTTGGAGAATTCTTCGCAAATATAATTATCGATCATTCAATAGGCCTTATGGCGCATGCGCTCGTTTTGAGACCCAAAGTCTGATTGGCTATTGGGAAAGTGAATAGCCATTGGTTAGTTTTGAAATAACAATTTGAGATTGGCTTAGTTTAAAATTAGCGGTATTTTCACATTATGTCAACAGTCAACTTCATGACAAATGCACCTGCATACATTGGCGTTCGTAACTGAATAAGTAAGGTTAAGTACTTATTACCTATTTTATATCGCCAAAAACCTTTCATTCGTAGATAAAATAATGTACACGAATATTTTCTAATGGTGAGTTTTCTTCTCCATGTAAATTCAAGTCAACTAGAAAAACTCGGAAATATTTTATTTCCTTTAAAAATAAAAAAATCGCCGTCAATGCCGTTGGGTCTGACAGGTAAACAAAGTTAGTCATTTCTCATCTAAATGAAAAAGCCTATTACCAACTACACCAACATCTTTACGATAACGACCACAACCGAAGATTAACTTATTGCAACTGGTTTTTGACTAAATACAGAGAAGATGTACGTTTTCCATTTAATATTATTTAGTCAGATGAAACTCGATTCACCAACTTGGGTCTGTTCAATCGGAATAATAAAAGGTACTGGTCTCGGACAAATTTACATCTGATGCAAGAAGGACATTTTCAAGAGCGATTTGGTTTCAATTGCTGGATGGGTATTATCGGAGGAAAACTTTTGGGGCCAATAATTTTCGACGGACAGCTTACTGCGGAAAGATATCTACAGTTCCTTAGAAATCAAATTAATGATTTCATTGAAGATTTGCCACTGGCTAACCAAGTTGATATCTATTTTCAACACGATGGAGCGCCACCTCACCATTCTCAAGTCGTAAGAGAACATCTGAATGACACCTTCCCAGAAAAGTGGATTGGCACTTATGGACCTATTCAGTGGCCTGCGAGGTACATTCTTAAGTTGTCATATTCTTTCCTAATGTATTATTTATTTTTCATATTCACCAGATCTTACTCCGATAAATTTTTTTCTCTGGGGAACATCAATTAAAAATCATGTGTATAACACAGCATGAGCTACTCGTGAAGAAGTAATATACCACGTTTTTAAAATGGACTAAAAAGTACGAAATAATTCATCCTGGCCCCATACAGATTCATAAACCACATTGAGATTGTCCTGAGAATTTGTGATTATGAACTTTTAATAGCTATGAAAATAGTTATAAGATTTAAAACGAAAAATATGGGGCGCATGCAATCAATAATGGAAGCATGGATAGTTCACCTGAGTAACTAACAATTTCATTGCACTGCAAATGATATGAGGTGTTGTGTGAGTTTTCCCAGCGACAGCTACTCCCTATACTCATTACTATTATCTATTGCATGCGCTCCACGTTTTTCGTTTTTAATCCTCCAACTATTTCCATAGCTATTAAAAATTCACACATTTTTAGGACAATCTCTATGGGTTGAGTAATCTGTTTGGGGCTAGGAGAAATTATTTAATACTCTTTAGTCCGTTTTTGAAACGTGGTATATTAAAAAAAATATTACTAAATTATGTCACCAGCTTTGCCCGCATGGATTCCGAGAAAGTCATACTTTTTCATACACTTCTTTTATTCAATGTAAGAAAATTGCAAAATACAATTTTGGTAAATATGGCACCACGTTAACATTACAGAGCACACATGAAACCTGAATGACGGTATCTGAAACTATAAAAACTCACCGAAAATTTAAGCTTTAGTTACCCTAGTATCTCTTTGTAAGCGACGTTTGTGGTATTGCCTCATCTAGATATATTTTTTGA
Organism: Gonioctena quinquepunctata; assembly: GCA_018342105.1. Lineage (NCBI taxonomy): Eukaryota > Metazoa > Arthropoda > Insecta > Coleoptera > Chrysomelidae > Gonioctena > Gonioctena quinquepunctata. Next base: position 1,016,429 of record JAFIRS010000148.1, read on the forward strand.
GGAATATTTGATGTAAGGGTGGCATTCCAGAACATCACTGCGGAACAGCTAATCAATGTGGTGCGCGCAACAATTGAAAAAGTTGAACTTTGCCGTGATCAAGGAGAAGGTCATTTTGAAAATTTGGAACCTTAATGGACTATTTCTTGACATGTTTTTTGGGTAACCTTCCACAGTCTGAAAATGAAAATATAATCAGGAAAATCTATAGATTTTCCTGATTATATTTTCATTTTCAGACTGTGGAAGGTTACCCAAAAAACATGTCAAGAAACGTTGTTCCTCCACAAAAAACCACATTCATTCAATACTTAATGGACTAATTTGCGACTTTTTAATAATTCTTAAAACGACTGTGAAGTCATAAGCCTCAAAGTCGTATTTTTTCCATGTTACTTGATCAAGAATGAAGCGATTTACACGATCCATGGCATTCTAGATCGAAAAATAAAAATTGGAATAAAAATGACTTTATTCGTCAAATATTGACAAGTGAGGTGTTGTTGGATTTAGAATGTCATTCTCGATCGAAATAAGTAAAAATATATAGGGTGTTCCATTTAAAAATCGTAAGTTGGGGTCATTTCCGGTCAAACCGGAAGTACGGCAAAGCAAGTAAATATGTAAAAAAAATTAAATTGAACTATAATACACAACCCCTAAATTTAGTTTTTCTTTCTTCAATAATAAAAAAGTTATAGGGGTGAGTCACCTCGGAGAATCACCCGGTATAATTATTACATTTGGAGCCATCATCCAACCATAAATAGACTAGGAGGAATCGGCGCATGAGTACCGAAAACTATTCCACCTCAATTTTTTTATGCGATCCTCTTCAAATTGCCCTACTGATGATACAAATGCATGTTGCCATGGGGCAACCCCGTGCCATATTGTTTAAACCGAAATTGTTTAAACAATTGCAAGGAATTGTTATTTTTCAACCGGACAATTTTTTTTATATTCTTTATTAAAATACAAATAAAAAAGGTCCTATGACTTTTCACGATAAAGTTAATAGTTTAAGAGATATGAATTTTTAAAGGTTAAAAAAATCTCATATTTGGGTACTTTTGACCCATGAAAAATATATTAAAAAAAAAAAATCGAAATAATATTTTTTTTAAATTCTTTATACAATAGTTAATAACATTCTTAATAGAGATTTAAAAAATTTCATTGATTTTACCTGTTTTTTAATTATCAATTTTCAAAAGTATGCATCGCTTACCTTTAAGTATCGCCGTCTCTCTCTGACTCATGCGCTGCATCGGCCTCTCTGTTTCCTGAATCATTATTTATCATTTATCTTAAAACTATTAACTTTTTAAGATTGTTAAAGAGAGCAATGTTATTAACAATTAAATTGTCTACAATTTGTTTTTGACAAATTTTTTTCTGGAATCAATTTTACAAACGTTATTTAAGCATGAATCGGAACATGTAATTAAAATTACTTTTTTTCAGTTTATATTATTTTTTGTCATTAAAACAGAAAGTAATTACATTGAATAACTTCTTCAAACGAAGGTTATAGATGTAGAAGTATGAAATAATAAAACAAGATTTAAAAAAAAGGTATTTATTTATTATCAATATCATTTTTATATATTATATTCTTACAGTCTTCTGAATCACAGCCACATAGAAGTATGCAACTAATATTATTTTTTTTACAGTAACAAGCTTTGGTTTTACAGGCTTTCTTACAATTGCACGGTTTTTTAAGATCAGTTGGAAATGGGCTTTTGTTCATAAATAAAGGTAGCAAAGTACTATTCTCCAGTTTGTATCCGAAATTCGTAAAATCTAATGTTTTATATTGGGGATTCAACGCTTTTTTCCAAATGTATGTTTGAGCAGAAGCTCTAAGTGCATGCAAATGCAAGGCATCTGATGTGCACGGAATTTTCGATAAATTAATATTAGTTCCAAAGCAACGAGAAAAAATAATTTGTCTAGCTTCATCCGCGGAATTACCTTTTTTACCCAAAATATTTAAATACAATGTTTCTAAGCCTTTCAACTCCTTAGTACTCAATTCTAAGCCATTGCCAAGAGGGACTAAGACATCACGATTTTCTTTTATTTGTATCAGTTCTAAAGCTTTTTTTTGTGCCAATTTTACTAGTCGTATCACAATGCGTGTAAAGCAGGTAAAATTTTAATTACATGTTCCGATTCATGCTTAAATAACGTTTGTAAAATTGATTCCAGAAAAAAATTTGTCAAAAACAAATTGTAGACAATTTTATTGTTAATAACATTGCTCTCTTTAACAATCTTAAAAAAGTTAATAGTTTTTAAGATAAATGATAAATAATGATTCAGGAAACAGAGAGGCCGATGCAGCGCATGAGTCAGAGAGAGACGGCGATACTTAAAGGTAAGCGATGCATACTTTTGAAAATTGATAATTAAAAAACAGGTAAAATCAATGAAATTTTTTTAAATCTCTATTAAGAATGTTATTAACTATTGTAACAAGAATTAAAAAAAAAATATTATTTCGATTTTTTTTAAATATATTTTTCATGAGTCAAAAGTACCCAAATATGAGATTTTTTGAACCTTTAAAAATTCATATCTCTAAAAATATTAACTTTATCGTGAAAAGTCATAGGACCTTTTTTATTTGTATTTTAATGAAGAATATAAAAAAAAATTGTCCGGTTGAAAAATAACAATTCCTTGCAATTGTTTAAACAATTTCGGTTTAAACAATATGGCACGGGGTTGCCCCATGGCAACATGCATTTGTATCATCAGTAGGGCAATTTGAAGAGGATCGCATAAAAAAATTGAGGTGGAATAGTTTTCGGTACTCATGCGCCGATTCCTCCTAGTCTAAAAGACTGTGGGAACCATACTAGGGGTCTCAAAAACATTTGTATCTTCTAATTACAAGCGTGTAACTGAAAAAATCGCATTTTGTATTGGCTGCGTTTGAATGCACACTTGCATGTTTTGTTTTATGAAACGGGCCTCCCAAAGAGGAGTTTCGTGAACAACGTTATTGTTTACAAAGGAATGATAATAAAATAAACATCATTATGGAAACGTAGCACCAACACAACACTATTTAAATTTAACATTTCTTGATATTGAGTGGAAATTATTTTGTTTTCTACAGTTGTTATTATTACGTGTTCCATAATTTCCGTCTTAGTGCAATTTTCTACGCATATAATGTCTGCAATGATATCAGATAGATATAATCGTACACGGTTAATGAACTATTTGTGAAAATTGTTTTGATCAATCTCTTATGAGCAGGCATTCCGTATTATTGGAAATATTCCTTCTGTAATAAAATGTAACATATATAAAGTAATGGTTTTACCTGATGAAAGTCGTGAACCGTATTTGTTAATTTAGGGAAATATCCGTTTCCTAGAATCGTATCAACTGGAAACTGAGATATATACATGCGAGACACATACAGTGCGCGTCAAAATTATGGAACAAATTCGATATTTCGCAAGCCATGTACTTTTGACAAAAATCCTGAAATAGGTCGATTTTTATTTTAAAATGCCGATTTTTTTTATGTATATTCTAAAGAGGTTATGTCACTGGTTTTGACATGGTGACGTAATCGGTAATTTTTTTAAATCGGAATAGATGTCTTGTGATACCTCATCTGAAAGGCCTTTCAATACTGCATTCAATGATAATAATTAATTAGATAATCTTTTACAGGGTGAACAAAAATCAATATTTTATTTTAATAAGAGAATAACTTTATATCCAACAAAATAGAACAGTTAAATAAGATGTTCGAAATGCCATCCACCAGTATCTTGACATTAAGCAAATCTACGGACACATTCCTCTTGCACATTGCGATTAACTTCCGGAGTAATTCTGTTAATTTCGATCCTAATTCGATTTTTCAATTCTTGTAGATTTTGCGGCCTATCTACATAGACCTTCGATTTCAAATAACCCCACAAGAAAAAATCCAGGGGCGTAAGATCTGGAGATCTTGGGGGCCACTCTATCGGTCCGCGTCTACCAATCCACCTCCTAGGAAAACAGTTATTAAAAAACTCGCGAACATCACGTGCATAGTGCGGGGATGCACCATCTTGTTGCAACCAAATACTTTCATTTGGTGAGTTAGGATTGTTGGCGTTTGGAAAAATATATTTTTATTATTATTACATTATGATTATGAAATTCTTGTATTGTCATCGGTCCTTGATATGTGTGACAAATTTCAGATTATTCGGAAGATTGGAAGTGGGTGAATATCCACTTCCAAGATTTTATTACATTGTGAGTTATTTAGTTACAAGTAAAGATAATTTAAAAAATGCAAAATTTTACTTTTTTGAGCCAAGGCTCTAATCCCTTAGACTGCCCTGGCAGACTAGTGAGTCAGTGCTCTACTACACCAATGGATCCTTTCCAAATATTAATAGTTAGCTATTTCCTAGTCTAAAATGGAAACAAAAGACAATCACAAATTAATGCCATAATAGGCAAGTTAGTGTCTAATAAATGTCAGTTGAAATATCAACAAATATTCTTCACAAATTCTAAGTGAAAAGGTTCTAAAAGTAAACCCAACGTATAGAAATTTTAATTTTTATTGGATGCGGAGATAGAACCAGAACTCAGCAAGAGGTTCAACAGTCAGTAAGATTGAGAAAAAATTTAGGGAAACTGGTTATGTCAAACATATTCCGAATGCTGGACGTCCTAAAATAGAAGAAAACGTGAAACTTGATGTTCTATTGGGTGTAGAGAATAATCCTCACAATACAGTACCATCCATACAAAGTACAGCTACATCAACAACTCAATGATGATGATCCCGATCGCCGTGTGGAGTTCTGTGAAATAATGCAGGATTTGTGTAACCGCAATCCACGTTTTATAAAACAAATTCTGTTTTCCGATGAGGCTACGTTTTGCCTAAATGGTTCAGTAAATCGTCAGAATTGCAGATATTGGAGCAGGGATAATCCTCACTGAATGATGGACGGGCATACTCAATACCCTCAGAAAGTCAATGTTTGGGCAGGGATAATAAACGACAGGATTATTGGCCCGTATTTTTTCGAAGGAAATCTCACAGGGGAGCGTTACTTGGAATTTTTAAGAAATGAACTCATACCTAGCCTTGCCGATATTTTTCCAAACGCCAACAATCCTAACTCACCAAATGAAAGTATTTGGTTGCAACAAGATGGTGCACCCCCGCACTATGCACGTGATGTTCGCGAGTTTTTGAATAACTGTTTTCCTAGGAGGTGGATTGGTAGACGCGGACCGATAGAGTGGCCCCCAAGATCTCCAGATCTTACGCCCCTGGATTTTTTCTTGTGGGGTTATTTGAAATCGAAGGTCTATGTGGATAGGCCGCAAAATCCACAAGAGTTGAAAAATCGAATTAGGATCGAAATTAACAGAATTACTCCGGAAGTTATTCGCAATGTGCAAGAGGAATGTGTGCGTAGATTTGCTTGTTGTCAAGAGACTGGTGGATGGCATTTCGAACATCTTATTTAACTGTTCTATTTTGTTGGATATAAAGTTATTCTCTTATTGAAATAAAATATTACTTTTTGTTCACCCTGTAAAAAAATATCTAATTAATTATTATCATTGAATGCAGTATTGAAAGGCCTTTCAGATGAGGTATCACAAGACATCTATTCCAATTTAAAAAAATTACCGATTACGTCACCATGTCAAAACCAGTGACATAACCTCTTAGAATATACATAAAAAAATCGGCATTTTGAAATAAAAATCGACCTATTTCAGGATTTTTGTCAAAAGTGCATGGCTTGCGAAATATCGAATTTGTTCCATAATTTTGACGCGCACTGTATGTATGAAATAAAATATTTGAAATTCAAATGTATGAAATATATATAAGTAGGATAATTCCCCACAACACCATCTATCAGTTGATCAAGGAATTTCTGAGTTTTATAAAATATTAGAGGAAGGTAACAGACTTCACGTTCCAAAAGTTACTATAAAAAATAAAAAGTTTATATGTTTTTATCGTTACAATAAATTGCGTGAAGCCAAGCTAAAACTAATCGATTAATAAAAAAAAATATAAAACTATAAAGAATTCAGAATTCTGAGGAATAGAAGTCAAAATCTCTTGTTTGATGACTACAAAACATTACTCAAAATGAGATTAAAACATGCTCCAAAAAAATTATGGAACTATAAAAATGGATATAAAAATGAGGTCGACATTTATACAGTGTGACCCATTTAAAATGGAACCACCCCTGTAGAATACGCATTTTCAGTCAATCTCAAATTTTTTATACACCACTAAGTTTCAGAAATTATATATTAAAACCATTTTTTTTTCTTGTCAAAAACGGCAAAAGTTTTTAGGCAATTTTTTTTTAAATTTACAACTTTAATTTTAGAAACAAAGTATTTGATTATAATTTTTATTTAGATTATAGACATATTTAAAATCTGGCAACACTGCCGATACAAAGTAGAACACCAGTGAATTTGTACAGCGAAAATCCGAAGTCAATAGCTCATTCAGTTCTACAGTTATAACTCCTGAAAGTATGGTAATGTGAGCGATTTGTGGTGTACTAAATCACAGCCTACTATTGATTTAGTACAATACCTATGCCTAATGTATTAGTTCAGCTTTCCTCAAATTATTGATACCTTCTCTAAAAGCTTGTTTTAATTGAGTTTTGCAGAATTTAAAAGGAACATTTTTTGTCCTGCTTTCTGTTTTATTATTCAATAAATAATTTTGATACTTTAAAACTTGATTCGGTTAATTTCGTTTTTATCGGCTATGGACGACTGCATAACTTGAAAATGAATTTTTAATTTTCTGTTATTTTCGAATACACTTATAACCCAAACTTAAATAAATTATTTTAAGGAAATATAATTTACAAATCCAGTGGCGTAGTCAGATTTTCATTACAAAATCGCTTCCACCACAAATCGCTCACATTACCATACTTTCAGGAGTTATAACTGTAGAACGAAATGAGCTTCGGATTTTCGCTGTACAAATTCACTGGTGTTCACAGATCTTAAATATGTCTATAATCTAAATATAATTAATGAAATTTTCATGGTTTTCATTTATAACGACTACGAATCCAGTGGTGTAGCCAAATTTCAAAAAAAATTGCCTAATAAACTTTTGCCGTTTTTGACGAAGAAAAAAAAACCATAGAGTGCCTTGGAAATGAAACTAAAGTTATGAAAATTTGTGTCAAGACACACTTTCTGATGCTTAATATTAAACATTTTTTTTTTGAGAATGATTGAAAAATGCGTATTTTACAGGGGTGGTTTCATTTTAAATGGGTCACACTGTATAATAATAAAAACTTTTTAACAAAAAATCAAACCGACGAAATACGGAACTGAAAAGTAAAAAATAAAATAAACCTTCTTAGTCTCAATAACTAAGCTCCTAAACTAATGTAAGTAACTAATTTTGAGTCAGCGCCAAACAAACAAGCAAATGAATTAGGTAAGGCGTAAAATGATGGCATCGAGTTGCGGTGACATTCTGATAATTTTTTTGAAGTAATTTAATGATTTTCGTTGATTGTTCGTTTGGCGCCGACTCAAATTTAGTTACTTACATTAGTTTAGGAGCTTAGTTATTGAGACTAAGAAGGTTTATTTTATTTTTTACTTTTCAGTTCCGTATTTCGTCGGTTTAATTTTTTGTTAAAAAGTTTTTATTTTTCAATTTTTTGTGGCTGAAATCTACTAATTACTACCTACTTGTTTTTTGATTACTTCCAAAATACTTACTTACCCACCTTACTCCAACTATTACCAGTTAAATAATATGATTATCTAATTTTACCATTTGTTGTAATATCAATTATTTTTGTTGTTCTGGTTAGTTTATTTCATTACTTTGTATATCATTCCATCCTCTCATAGAATATAATGATTGTGACGGATGTAGGAGAACAAAAATAATGACATAAGCGATCTGTCATTGTCAACTACATATGTGTGCCAATGTTCACAAGTGAAAAATCAATTATCCCCTATTTTTCTACCCGTAAGGGTGGATAATTCCATTCGAAATCAAAATATGATCAAATATGAGGTATACCCTATCTGATAAAAGAAGAATCATCCAAATCGAAGATCCCAGTACAAAGTTATGCCTGATAGAATCGGTTAACGGACCAGAATTCAGAGGGTGAGTGATCAATATCCTTCATTTTGCTACCCTTAGGGGTGGATTTCATCTTTTAAATTCAAATGGGACCAACTTCGAAGTACACCCTATCCACTGAAAAAAGAATTATCGAAATCGGACGTCTCACTAAAAAGTTATGCGTGGTCATAAAAAAAAAAAAAATCTCCTCCTTTTTGGTTTCGTCGGTTAAAAATGAATCTCGATTCTTTGTAAGCGCCAAACGTGAGAACGGCTGGATCGATTTGGCTATTTTATTTTTATATTCGTAGTAGCTCGAAGATGACTGATACGGGAAAAAAATTGGGAAAGTTGCCCGGAAATTGGAAAATTTGAGTATACAAGAAATTTGGCGAAGAAAAGGACTATCGAGTCATTTACCACCAAAGAGGAAATAGCTCAGCGGTAACACTGTCGCCTACCAAGCAGAAGGTCACAGGAACGAATCGCGGTCATGGTAACATTTTTTTTTTATTATCTAAAAACAACGGCTGGGCCGATTTGGCTATTTTATTTTTGATGTTCGTAGTAGCTCGAGGATGATTGATACGGAAAAAAAATAGGAAAGTTTCGCGGAAATGGGAAAATTCGGGTATGTAAGAAATTTGGCGAAGAAAAAGACTATCGAGTCATTTATTACCAAAGAGGAGATAGCTCAGCGGTAACACTGTCGCCTACCAAGCAGAAGGTCACTGGAACGAATTTCGGTCATGGTAACATTTTTTTATTTTCTAAAAACAACGGCTGGACCGATTTGGCTAATTGTTTTTTCGAATGTTCGTAATACTCCGAATAAGGTTTTTGGGAAAAGTTATTGGAAATTTCTTTGTCCTGGAAAAGTTTTCAGGAACATATAATACCTAGAGAATAAAAATGAATGTCTGTGTTGCTCTCTCCAGGATTATACAATCCTGGACTCGGATGTCACGCAGGTAGCTAGAGCTGCCTTCGTGGTGACGTTGGTTGTTGCCCCCTGGAATGCAGGGTCTGCTAACCGAAACCACAAATGTGTGGCTGGCTTTTGTTTGTTGACTCCGTTGATTTGTCGTTTTCTACGAAGTGATGTTCATCCTTGCACTTCTTTATCGTACTGATGAGGGCCGAGAGCCCGAAACACGTGTCTACGGTTAACACTTCTCTTTAAGGCCTATATGTCCATTAAATTTCTTCCATTTTAATATACGTTGTGTAGTACTATACTTCTAATCTCAAAATCTCTTTGAAAAATTGCAATCGGACCACCTATGACGCATCTAGGACTGCTGCAATAAAGTGCATAAAAAAATACAGATTGCAATTATGCCAAAGCTAATGATCCGACAGCGCCTGAGTTTGTCACACATAAAGTACATATTGATCACTTCTATATCGTGGGAAGCCTGCACTACAACTTAAAAAGTGGCGGAGTTATAAATTTAAAAAAAAAACGGTAATTTTTTCGGGTTTTTCTCCATTACCATTGTTTATAGCTATGCTATGCATTTGGGCCAAGTGAGCAGTTCGCTCACTTGGCCCAAATGCATGTTCCAAGGTAACATCCACTCCAGGGAAACAATTCAGGATGCGCAGAAGACTGTACGCGGTTGTCGCATATTGTATCAGGTCTTCTTAAGTATCCGAAAAATGCCCGTATTAGTAACACAGAACACGCGGTATGCGCGAGGGATACAAATCAGAGTTGCGCAGGGTACAAAAGGGAACATAAAGATCAAAGTGCCGACGTCAAGTGAGCGAACTGATTCTTTAGCTATAAACTGTGCCATTACTAATAATTCGATCGAGTCGCGCTAAGGCTATTTTTTTTGCATTTTTATTCTCTACATTGAGATCGAGATTCCTTCATTAGTTTTCAAGTTACAAGTCAAAAACGATAAAAAAAATATTTTTAAAGTTTATAACAAATAAAGCAATGGCAGTTGCGAGGAGGAAACAGGAAACAGGATATAACTACGGACCGTCTTTCCTATGATGGCACAGTCGGTTTCCTGGTAGTATTTTTGTCACAGAATCAATAGAGCAGAAAATCTCTATTGATTGGCCTATGAAACTAGTCGACTTTTTCCCATTCTTCCGATTCCTCGCCATCAAGCCAGCCACATAATGTTATTATTGACTGTCAATTTTCTGAAGGTCAAGTAATAATCTTTATTTTCCCATGGTGACGGCACGCGTTTGAAGAATGATCGACGGCCGGGTTTGGCTCGTGTGTTTATGTGCAGTTAGTTATTTATTATGAACGTAGTTGAGATTTCAAAATATGTAGCACACGTACTGATGATGCATTCGCATAGTTCACAGTGTTGTATGAGTGTTCATTTTTCGGTTCACTAGATATATTGATTCTTATAATCGGCATAATTATTGTCGTATCTGCATTAAGTTGTAATGACAACTAGCTTATACTCCAGTCAATGGAGAAAAATGGCCTTTGCCGTACAAAAGGTGAGGTAGAAACGATTTTGATATATCAATCAATCAATCAAAATATACTTTATTGTCCAAAGAATCATAATCTCATTGACAAAGCATGTGTTAAATCATAACTACCATCATTATAATTATTACAGAAGAGACAGTGTGGAGTCAGCTTTAAAATAACAAAAAGGTCAATAAACAAACAGTACACACACACCTAATATAATAATGTAAAAGATTAAAATGTTAAAAATGGTTAAATCACTAACTGTTAATATGTGAAAAACACAAATGATCAAAAAAAATAACAAAAAAAAACAAAAAAAGTTGAGTTCCCTCTATCTATAAAATAGTACGATCGTTAAAAATTCCTCTAAACTATAATAGGGTCTATCAGAAAGCAATGCCTTGACTTCTTTTCTAAAAATAACACCAGATACCACTCCTTTTATATTTTCTGGCAAGTGGTTGAATATCTTGCATCCATTATATATTAATGAATCTTTCACAAGAGAAGATGAAGGAATTGGTAGTTTTAAATGCTGATTTTGTCGGGTAGAATAAGTGTTTACTCTATTAAAATTAGATTTGTGTTTGTGTATGAGGCATACTGTTTCCATTATATATATGGATATGACAGTCAGTATTTTGTGATTTTTAAAGTGAAGTCTGCATGAGTCTCGAAGTCTTAGTTTGCATAGGCTTCTCAGAGCACGTTTTTGTTGAACAAAGACACTTTGTAGAGAGGAACTATTACATGATCCCCAAAATGGAATGCCATACCTTAGTTGCGAGTCTATCAAAGCATAATAAACTGCTTTTGCAGCTGAATATCCCAACTCATTTGATGCCATTTTGACGGCATAGCAACCAGAGGATAACTTTTTATTGAGGTTGTTTATGTGAGCATTAAATTTTAGTCCACAATCAATGAATAGCCCCAAAAATTTGGAATTTGTTTTTTTTTCAATCATTTCAGTATCTAGGGATATGTCCCCTATTGTGCATCTGAATGAAACTATATTGGTTTTGGATGTGTTAAATGTGAGTAGATTTGAGTCACACCACTTTTTCACCATTTCTATGTCATTGCTGATGATCCGATGTAGATCAGTTTCATCGTTGATGTGCCATAAAATAGTAGTATCATCTGCGAAGAGAGTGAATTTTCCTGCTATGTCAAGGGCTGTTAAATCGTTTATATATAGCAAGAACAGAATGGGGCCAAGGATCGAGCCTTGAGGTACCCCACAATGTATATTTGCTATATTGGAGGTTGATTTTGTTTTTACTATCGGCGTTCGATCCGATAAATATGATTCAAACCATCTATGAGCACTATATCTGATTCCGTAGCAGTGCAGTTTTTGCAACAGTATTTCGTGATTCACACAGTCAAATGCCTTAGACAAATCACAAAATACTGCCGCAGCCACCTCACCACTATTGATTTCGTTGTACAGTTCATAAAGAAGAGAAAAAATTGCATCATTAGTGCTTTTATTATTTTGGAATCCAAACTGTTGGATACTCAAAATATAGTGGCTGCATAAGAAGTTGTTCAATCTATTTTTGACAAGTTTTTCAATAATTTTTGACAGTGTTGGAATGAGAGAAATGGGTCTAAAATTTGAGGGAGAGTTCTTATCACCACCTTTATGCAGAGGTATCACCAAAGATGTTTTCAGGAAAGACGGGAAAATGCCCTGGCGAAAAGACTCATTTATCAGAGCTGCTAAGCAATATGTAGGTATGTTAGATAGTTCCGGGCCCCGATAAAAAATCCAAGTTTTCGACCTTGGGAGGTGGGGGGGCGGATATTTCGCGCGCGGCGCCGTCCGCTATCTTGGATTAAAGGTACAAAACGGTTGATCCTACGACAAAAATGTATACAAATTTGAATTCCCTACAACACTTTTAAAGTCTGCAAACGTGAACATTCTTCCAAAAATCCAACATCTTTTCACAATACCACCTACCTAATATATATAAAACACACCTGCAACGGACATATATATATATATATATATATATATATATATATATATATATTAGTCTTTAATTTATTGCATACATAATCTGTGTGATGATCCCAGGTTAGTTTTGAATCGATTTTTACTCCCAAGAAAGTTGTAGCATCCAAAGACCCAATTTTCAGGAGTTTGTTTAAGTGTAAATAGCATACCTATGCTGGTTTTTTGTTTAATTTAAATATAAAAGGTTGGTTGAGAACCATAGTTTGGCTCTCGACAGTGTCTCAGACGACTCCTCTAGTACTTCTGCGAGTTTATCACCTCTGATAGAGAATGTAGTATCATCTGCAGAAAGGGCATATCGTTCAGAGATTGCCACTTGTGGCAGATCATTTATATATATTAAAAATAGTAGGGGTCCCAGGACCGAGCCTTGTGGGACACCCACTTCTACAGATCTCCTTGCAGATGACCACTTTTATACATACTGTTTGATATCTGTTACTCAGATATGATTTTATTAGGTTTATGCTATTACAATTGAAGTTATAGTATGGTAATTTACCTAGCAGGATATCATGTGAGTCACAGTCAAAAGCCTTGCTAAGGTCGCAAAATGTTGTAGACATAAATTCTTTTCTTTCGAAAGCATCATGAATTTGGCTTACCAGGTCTAATATTGCAGAGCTTGTACTTTTGCCTGGTCTGAAACCAAATTGATGGTTGCTAAATAAGTTGTGAGACTCGAAATGCTGAAACATTAATAACCACAAAATAAATATTTAAATTAAGACTTGGTATAGGTATGTGTACCTACCTAACTGGATAAGTAGGGATATGTTTTAATTGCAAACAACTTTTTTTAATAACATTATTCGATATTTTCCATAGTAATGTCACTTTACTCTATAGTGAATTTAGAATATCGGCCGATTCCCGCTTAGCCGCACGCCACTGATAATAACGGCTATGTCTAGTCTAATTGAATGCACCAACTTTTATGAGGAATGAAATTTTCTGAGAAATTATTAATAAAAAAAATTCCCATATGGTTCCAAAATTTTGACGGACACTGTAAATGGAATATAATTTGTCAACAAAGTGGAGGCCATATTTTTCAACCGAATGGAACGAAATTGGCCACAAAAATCTTCTCGGATAAGTTCGAAGATGGGCCAAGTCGGTCCAGTAGTTTCAAAATGGCGGCTTTATGGACTCTACAACTTTCATCCTTTTTTATTTTTTTCTCCCAAGATGTCACACAAATAAAAAAAATAAAAATGCCTGAGAAATAATTAATAATGCATGAATGAGAATTAATAATTTTTGTTCAACCTGTATGCTCCTTTCATCTGAAGTTTATTCGCTCGTGTCAATCATTGTATTTTGACAGTTCTGGTTTCAAGGTTAAAAATTACATCATTTTTCTAAGTGATATTAGGATTGAAAGCCAAGTTACTACTTTCTTTTGATTCGAGTTAGATAATATAGAATTATTAGGAAGCATTTATGGAGATTTGGATCCTTCACGAATTTTTTATTGAAAAGTTTAAGGTTTATCTATATAATAAAAATTAATATCGATTCTTTGTAAGCGCAAAACGTGAGAACGGCTGGACCGATTTGGCGAATTGTTTTTTCAAATATGTTTCCAATAGGAAAGTTGCTCGGAAATTGGAAAATATAAGATATACAGGGTGATTCAAAAGTTCTTTGACAAACTTCAGGAGGTGATTCCTCACAATATTCTAATATGAATTGTCCAAATAAGTATATGTCCGCTTCGTTTCCAAGATACAGGGTGTTAAAGTTTTATTTTTATGTTCGTTTTTTTTAAATACTGACCTCAATTAAACGAAAATTGGTATTGTGAGGTCTTCTGAGGTGTCGAATTCGAACCTGATGTTATTATTGCTCTTACTCGTAGTGGGCGCCACCTACACGTCTTTTTCTTTTTTGAAGTTTCATAACTTTTTTGAGCGTACTTCTAGAACATGTTTTAGTAAAAAAATCAATTCCTCTATCATAAAAAGCTACCCTTGTCGCTATAAGCAACCGTTTTCTAGATATTTAGACTTGAAAATTTCAAGTCGATTATTTGATAATCGATGCGTGTTGAAGTTATTACCATTTTGAAAAGGGAAACATTCTCAATTGAATATTGATAGAAAGATTTTACTGTGAATTGAAAAATCCACGATTAAAATGAAGTTATTTTTTGTGAATGTCTTGCAGAAAACAACTACTTCCCCGGCTAAAGCCACGCTGGACATTGAACTACATCTGATAGATATTCTGAAAAGGCCCTAACTCAAAAGAAAAAATCTGAAATTGAAAATTTGCATTTTCATTCAGATAGTTATTTGATTTTCTATTCCAGTCTTAATCAAGAACTCATAACGATGAATGAGGCAAAGAAGAATGTTTTCCAAAAGAGAGTACTCACCAGAAATCATTTGTAACATTGACGCAGGAGAGACACCGCATTCACTAGGTCTTCAATACATTTTTGTCGACGAAAATCTATTTCACGCTTCCACGATCATCAGGAAGACCGGAAGAAATGGGAAACACATTTTCAAGAAGCAATCTCACTTTGCAAAGATGAAAAAAGTTAGAATCATTTCTTTTGGAGAGACACTTTGAAATTACTGTTTTCGGATTTTATGAACATCCTGTTTTATTTTCAACAAATAATTTATTACCTTTTTTGATTTTTCACAAGAATCTTGGAAATGAATTTGCTTTAAAAAGTTTTAGTAATTACATATTATGTGACAGTTAAACGTTTTGTTGTTTTGTTGAAGTTTCTGTAAGTTTTAAAACACTAATTTTGAAAAAAAATATTATTTAAACAATAATGCTCATTTAGCCGAAATGCTTTTCGTTTATGGCCTTGCGGATGGCAATGCGCGCGAAGCAAGACGTATTTACCAGGAGCGATTTCCTAAGCGAGAACTGCCTTCAGACCCAACATTTACCAGTCTCCACCGTCGTTTGGCAGAAACAGGTAGCTTTATTTAAGAGGGCAGCTGATATTATTGGAAGACCACGAGCAGTCCGAACCCCAGAATTGGAAGAAGCTTTTTTGAACGCTCGCGAAGAGAATCCAGAAACATGTACAAGAATAATTGCTGAAGTTCTCAATTCTACTCAGTCCACAGTTTGGAGAATTATCCACGATCAACAATTTTATCCATACCATATTCAAAGGTTCAAGCTCTTTTGCCACGAGACTTTCCCCACGTATTACTATGTGTCAGTGGTTTTTGAGAAAATTGGCTGAAAATCCTCAATTTTTAAGATATGTACTCTTCACGGAGGAGGCAAACTTCTCCGGAAATGCTATCACAAACTTTAATAACAACCATGTATGGGCTCTGGAAAATCCGCATGCAGTTAGTGAAAGACATTATCAATATTTTCTGTAAATTTATGGGCGGCAATAATTGATAATTACTTGATAGGTCCTTTCTTTCTTCCGTTTCGACTGAATGGCGCAACTTACAGAGACTTTTTAGAAAATTAATTGCCGGGACTACTTCAGAATGTACCATTAGAAATTCGTATCCGGTCCATTTTAGCGTTGTAGCCAGGGAATTCCTTAACACTGTCTATTCAAATCGATGGATCGGTAGGGGTGTAGTAGAACCTAACCAGGCGTGGGCACCAAGGTCCCCAGATCTAAACCTGCTAGATTTTTATTTTTGGGGACATTTGAAGTCACTAGTTTATAAAACTCCAGTAACGAACGAGGAAGATCTAAGAAACCGAATAGTAGACGCCTGTGAAACAATAAGAAACACACCAATAATTTTTGAGCGGGTAAAAGATTCAATGACTAGAAGACTGAATGCCTGTATCTTCGCTGAAGGTGGACACTTTGAACAATTTATTTGGATACAATTTAGTTTCCTTTATTTTGTTTTATTCTACATATTCAAAATTTCTTGAAATAAAATGTCGATATTTCTTGCATATTTTATTGAAACAAATACAGATTTTGCACCCTTGTTACAAAAATAACTATTTCAAACGAGTAAAAATAAATAGAATAGGTGGCGCCCCCTAAAAAAAAAAACTACTTACTTAAACGTCAAATTCATTTCCTAAGCATTCTTGTGAAAAATGCAACATAATGGTAATAACTTCAAAGATCGATTATCAAATAAAAAATTTAACCAAACAGAAAACGGTTGCTTATAGCGACTTGTAACAAGGGTAGCTTCTTTACGTAGATATGGTGGAGGAATTGATTTTTGTACTGAAAAATGTTCAAGGAGTACGCTCAAAAAAGTTATGAATCTTCAAAAAAGAAAAAGACGTGTAGACGTGTAGGTGGCGCCCCCTCCGAGTAAGAGCAATAATTCGAATTCGACACCTCAAAAAACCTCTCAATACCAATTTTTGTTTAACCAAGGTCAGTATTTCGGAAATTATTTAAAAAAAAAAACGAAAATAAAAAGAAAATTTCAACACCCTGTATCTTGGAAACGAAGCGTTTACGGACATATATTTATTTGGACAATTCATGTTAGAATATTGTGAGGAATCACCTCCTGAAGTTTGTCAAAGTACTTTTGAATCACCCTGTATACAAAATTAAGGAAATTTGGACAGGACGTCTGTTTGTACATCAGCTAGTACAAAAATAGAATTTCTGTTTTTTTTATCTGAGCCAGATTAAATTATAGCTATTTATGTAAGTTGCGATAACACACTCTTTTCGCTACTAATTATTGAACTTAGTTGGTTAGGGATTTAAATGAAATACATAATTCGTTTGAACCGTCTATTTCAAGCGTATAACGATTCGTACAAAAGCTGAGTATCAACTGACTTTGTGTATAATTATTCCTGAAAGCATCTCGTGTTTATAAGGACCAGAAGTGTAGTTCATAAATCGACCCTCTTGAGAATGCCGTACAGAGTTTTTTTTCGATGAATCATAACTATTTGATTTGTTGAAAGAAAAAGCCATATGGAGGGAGAGAAAATAAGAAATGACATGCATAAAGCACACAAAGTCGTCTTCACAAAAGGTTCAATATAAATTGAAACACAATTGGTAGACCGACAGGCGAAAAACAACTACTTTCCTAGCAAATACCACGCAGAACGTTGAGGGATAACCTGACAATCCATGCAAACTTCCATATCAATGGATATTGTTCGCAAATGTTTCTTTCTGATAAGCTCGATTATGTTTAAATTCATGTCGTGTCCGCCTAACAATCCGCACACCGGTTTCAGGCTTTGGCCCTCATCAGTACGGAGTAGTCACCAACCAGAGATCCGGAGAGCTCTGGCCGAAGCGAGACACAACATAAATAAAATCATCATCGAGCTTAAAACATCTTTAGGTGCGTCGGAAAAGATAACTTTCAACCGGCGGCACCTAGTGACAGAAAGAAACACTCCATACATTTCTCCTACCTCGATAGGATTCTAAATGAAAGATTCCTTCTCAGTAGGAGTGGCTCAATTGCCCGACTGGCATATTTAATGAAAGAAAAAGCCATATGAAGGGAGAGAAAATAAGAAATGAAATGCATATTTATGTTGTGTCTCGCTTCGGCCAGAGCTCTCCGGATCTCTGGTTGGTGACTAATCGAGCTTATCAGAAAGAAACATTTGCGAACAATATCCATTGATATGGAAGTTTGCATGGATTGTCAGGTGAATATCATTCAACGTTCTGCGTGGTATTTGCTAGGAAAGTAGTTGTTTTTCGCCTGTCGGTCTACCAATTGTGTTTCAATTTATATTGAACCTTTTGTGAAGACGACTTTGTGTGCTTTATGCATTTCATTTCTTATTTGATTTGTGTTTTTGTCTCGGTTTATCTAGCGATAAACTCTAGACTAATTTCATACAAAAATTTTTGTGAAAGCATTTCGAAATTGACAAACTTAGGTATTTATTAGAATTTCGAAATGACACGCTTTTAGGCACTAGTGCGTTCTACCTTTCCGACTGTCCGCGCCATCGGGTTTTTTTATTATGGATTTTTCCAATTTCGGAAAATTATTACTTTTAATTGGATGTTTCTCCTCCGAAAACATCGTTTATTCTCATTCAATCTGAATATGAAATTTGTCTAGTTTCATCGAATTGCCCGGAACTTGGCAACGCGTTGGTGCATTCGACGCAAAATCGAAATACTGTTGCCCGTGAACACCGAATAATCTGTTCTGAATGCCGCTGCGCTAAATAAAGTAATAGTTGAAACTACACCAATGTAAATATTTATTATTTATAGACCCTGTTCCGAGCCACGACGCCACAGATAGTGCAAGTTGTTACAAAGTTCATGATCAAGGATCGTTATTGTCAATTTCATTGACTGTTTCTAATATTCTCGATAGGCTGAACCATTTAACCTGTGGTAGAAGTCCATTGTATCTCGAAGTGGAGTGGTATAATTTTATGAAGAAAAGAAACACGAAGTCGTCTCCACAATATAATATTAACAATCGATTAGGTCAATACCATCGATTGGTGAACATGTTTCGAACCTCTATAGGTTCATCATCAGCATATATAAAAGTATTATGGAGATGAAAAAATTATTTTGTAGGTTAATGTTATAAAATTATTTAATTCCAATGTTCATAACGTAGACCATATGGAAAGTTGGGATTTCCCTTTCAAGGGCTGTGTCCCATATTTAAATTTGGGAGGGCTAAATACTTTAGCCGATGCAAAATGAATTGACGACATGAGGAAACAATAGATGCAATGGCGGTGATTGACAGCACCCAAAAAAAAGAACCATTTAATGTTTTCCGAACGTACTTGTTGTGAATGATCGTAATATTTCAGAGGTTTAATGACTACGCACAAAACATGAAATTGCCTTTAATATATACTGCATTCCCAGATATGCTTTCCTAGAGGCAGGGTTGAAAAAAATCAAGTTGTTTTTTTCTATTTTCATTGATATTTTCCTATAAATAAGACAAGTTGCTATTTTCAACACGGTTTTTAATTTTTCCCGCCGTTCTTCAAATTTTAATGAAGATAGTTCCTGTCAATATTATGTCTTGATATTATGTTCCATGATGATATTCCTCAGAATGTAAAACCCATAGATTGGTGGAAGACAAAATATACCCATTATTCAATAAAATAATCAATAAAGAAAAGTTTTTAAAGACAAGCTTTTATTCAAATGCGCTAAAAAGTGAAAAACAATTACTTTGGATGTGCGACGTAGTTTTTTTTTTATGTTCTGGTTCCCACGAAAAGGATATCCTGTAATGTTCAGAGAACATCGTGGGAACCAAGGGAAAGAAGGTAGGAGTTGGTGTTCTTCTTAAATTTCTGGAGGTTGTATGCCTCGGGGAACACCTCCCTAGGCAATGAGTTCCAAAGCCTCGCTGTTCGTTGGATGAACGAGTCTTTGGAAAGTGATGTTCTGCAGGTCTCCAAAGTGACCACGAAGGGGTGTGATGACTGAACTTGACGGGTTAGTCTCGAAGAGACTGCCAAAGCAGGAACGATTGTTGATATTTCAGAAGAGCATCGCCCATGAAAATATCTATAAAATAGAGACAAATCGCCAACCGACGAGACGAATTGCCCTTTTTTGGACAGAATCCAATAGCCTCAGGATATGTTTAGGTGCCGCGCTCCAAATATGGGAACAGTATTCCAGGACAGGTCGGATCTGTGCCTTATAGATCATAAGCAGCTGAGTGGGGGTGAAATAGCTCTTGGCACGAAACAAAAAACCAAGTTTTTGGGATGCACTTTTGGCAATGGACCTCACGTGATTTTCCCAGGAAAGGTTATTGCTGATAGTAATACCAAGCATCGATATGGATGACTTCAGTGGTATGGTTACTCCTGACAAAGTTATGTTAGGCACAGTGAGATCGGCTTTTTTAGAGAAAAGACCGTGAGTTATAGATTCGAAAGGTTGTCGCGCAAAGTTTTCAGTTAGAATACAAAAGCGACAATCTTTTGAATCTATAACTCACGGAATAACCGACGTAGCACATCCAAAGCAATTATTTTTAACTTTTTAGTGCATTTGAATAAAAGCTTGTCTGTAAAAAGTTTTTTTTATTAATTATTTTATTTTGTGCTTTTAACCTATGTATTTTTGTTAATGCATCGACGTTATGCGGCCTTTTTCCTGTTAGTTCTGAGGTATCTAGTTCTTCAATGAGGAGACCATCTGAATATTAACTCGTCCGACATTCAGGAGCTGCCATCTTCAATTTATGAATTCTGACAAAAAATCGTCAACTGAATTCATAATCTCCGATCCCAAAAACCCCGACATACCATTTTGAATAGAAATGGTCCATTATCACAAAACTTGTCCACCATATTGGAGCCGACATCTTGAATTTATGAGAAATTTTGGACATAATTTCTTATGTTTTCTGTATGCCGAAGTTGGATTAATGGTTTACATTGAATATGTGGCACGTCAATTCGATATAATATAACGAATAATATTATTAGTTGTAATATCACAAGAGAGTGAGAATAAAGTAAAATAATTCGACAGATTTTCGTAAACTTGTTGCTAGGCAATAGACACGAGAGCCCAACGGGCTCGAGTGTATTGCCAAAGGGCAACAAGTTTGAGAAATAAATCTGGAGAATTATTTTCTACTTTATCGAACTCTCGAGTGGTATTCTGTAGATTATTTTTTGATGTTACGATAATAAACACATTTCCCCGCAAAATGATATAATGTACTGAACCGGTTTCGATTTATTTCTCATTTTTCATGCGAATTGATGACGGACGTCAAATTAAAAATATAGGTTGTCAGACAATAAAAACAAAATGCCAAAACAATAAAAACAAAGATACCCAAAACGTACATGAATGATTTGAATTGAAAGTTTCCATTGGTTTCTAGAAATGTCAAGAAATAATCAGGAATAAAATACCTCTTACTGTGGCAGAGGAGTTTGGAAAAAGGATATATAGGTCCAAGACCCCAGAGCCGACAAACCTACGTCATTTTAGCAAAGCTACGTTGAAGTATGCCAATATTCTGACACTTAATAGACTGAGACAGCCGTTTTTTCGTTTGAATATTCGTCGCGAAACAAGTTATTTTTCAATTCCAAGGGAAAAAAAGGCGTCAGTGGTAGGATTTGAACCCACGCCCCGTTTCGAAATCCATGGCTCAAATCTGCTGAAGCTAGCGCTCAGACTGCCCGGCTATCTCACTATATTAAGTGTCAAAATATTACTATACTTTAACGTAGGTGAGTAATGTTTTTATGTACCTTTTTGTACTTGCTACCTGTGAAAAGGCCCCGCTTTTAAGCTCAGTAGGTACGCATACACTCAAAATTTCAGCGTTTCTAAAATGACGTAGGTTGACCGACTCTGGGGTCTTATTCTAATAGTATTGTATTAAGATGTCTAAAAACCATGGTGTATTCACTTATACCTGTAAAATATTGGGACAAACTGCCACAGCCCACTTGATAAAGGGAGTTATCTAGAGTTTCAGATGGCGCCGATGTCGTTTCTTGTCATAATTCAGTAAACTGCAATTACAGACCACACAGGGTGTTTTTGTGATTTGTATCTCTGATCCGTTCTGTGATTGGCTTTTGTCACCTTTAAGGTTATGTCAACAAACTATTCCATGTACTTATGTCAGTGTTATATAGAATTTTCGAGAAGTGTTCCGAAATAATTCTAATTATGAACCGTACCAATTTATTTTGTATGGTTAATTTTCTATTGATACGGCTCCACCGAGTTGGTACTTATGTATTTCTGTATTCTGTATTTTGAATTCACAATCTCCGACCCTGGAAACCTCCACATACCAATTTTGAATAGAATCGGACCATAATCACAGAAATCGTCCGCCATCTTGGAGCTGCCATTTTTATTTTAAATTTTGAAAAAAAAAATCTTCGACCCCAAAACCCCCAACTACCAATTTTGAATAATCGGACCATAATTACAAAACTCGTCCGCCATCTTTGAGCCGCCGTCTTGAATTTGTGAATTTTGAATGCAAATTCATAATCTCCCACCCCCAAAACCACCACATACCAATTTTGAATAGAATCGGACCATAATCACAAAACTCGTCCGCCATCTTTGGAGCAGCCGTATTGAATTTGTGAATTTTGAATGGAAATTCATAATCTCCCACCCCCAAAACCACCACATACCAATTTTGAATAGAATCAGACCATAATCACAAAACACGTCCGCCATTTTGGAGCAGCCATGTTGAATTTTTGAATTCTGACAAAAAAATCATAGTCTAGTTACTAATTTTGAATAGAATGGGACCATAATCACAAAAATTGTCCGCCATATTGAAGCCGCCATTTTGTTTGTTTTTTTCTAAGAAACATTTCATAATGCATTGTCACCGGAATTATGTACACCTGCCAAATTTCAAATCGATTAGAAGTGGGTCAAATTTAACTTGCAAGATAGGATTACAGACAGACACACAGAGAGACACACACACAGACAGACACCGGGACAGGTGAAACTAAATAAAAGCTTGTAAAAAGAGTGCTTCTTCCGCACCAGTCGAGAAAATTTTCTCAACATTTGGTTTAGTCCATCCCAAACTCAGAAAACGATTAGGAACGGAAAAAGCTGCAAAATTAGTTTTTTGTACAAGCACTACAATTAACTAAAATAAACATTATTTTGATATAATAAACCATTAATTTTATTTTCTCTTAATTATAACTTATCAGAAATTTTGATTTTCATTAATCATGAATTAAGGTAGTTCCGCCACGAGAAAAATTTCGAAGAACTTATCGATTTGAAACGCGAAAAAAAAATTTTTTTGAAGGGGGGCACTCTAGAAAATTTCTTCGTTATAGAAAGTCGGCGACTCAAAAAATTGATGTCCCCGAAAAGCGCAGCAAAAAAAAAATTTCAGACCCGGGCCCCCTCCTCTCCCCCTCACTAGAAATCATACGTCATGGGAAAAGATTATCGTTTTTCGATAAAACTTCAATGGACTTTTTTGTAGTACTCTTTTTGAAGTTTTTTTGGGGGGGGAAGGTTCGTTAAAATCGATGGGGTCAACTAGGAGAAGGAGTTTTTTTTTCGCGTTCAGACCCTCAAATGGTCCCCCGTCCTTAAAAAGTCCCCTGGCACAATCCTCATTTCTCTACGACCCCCCCTTTAGGCTGTGCGCTTCCCCGTGGACTATTTTGAATAACGAGAGTAGTTGATTATATCTGTCAAACTAGATGGTCAATCACTTTGATTTTTTTTCACAATATCTGAGATATCCTGCTTTAGCTCCTCCTCGTTTTTCATAAACTTCTTAATTTTAGTACTAACGGTAGAATTAATAATGTGCGCTTCCCCGTGGACTATTTTGAATAACGAGAGTAGTTTTGATTATATCTGTCAAACTAGATGGTCAATCACTTTAATTTTTTTTCACAATATCTGTGATATCCTGCTCTAGCTCCTCCTCGTTTTTCATAAACTTCTTAATTTTAGTACTAACGGTAGAATTAATAATGTGCGCTTCCCCGTGGACTATTTTGAATAACGAGAGTAGTTTTGATTATATCTGTCAAACTAGATGGTCAATCACTTCGATTTTTTTTTCACAATATATGTGATATCCTGCTCTAGCTCCTCCTCGTTTTTCATAAACTTCTTAATTTTAGTACTAACGGTAGAATTAATAATGTGCGCTTCCCCGTGGACTATTTTGAATAACGAGAGTAGTTTTGATTGTATCTGTCAAACTAGATGGTCAATCACTTTGCTTTTTTTTACAATATCTGTGATATCCTGCTCTAGCTCCTCCTCGTTTTCATAAACTTCTTAATTTTAGTACTAACGGTAGAATTAATAATGCGCGCTTCCCCGTGGACTATTTTGAATAACGAGAGTAGTTTTGATTATATCTGTCAAACTAGATGGTCAATCACTTTGATTTTTTTTCACAATATCTGTGATATCCTGCTCTAGCTCCTCCTCGTTTTTCATAAACTTCTTAATTTTAGTACTAACGGTAGAATTAATAATGTGCGCTTCCCCGTGGACTATTTTGAATAACGAGAGTAGTTTTGATTATATCTGTCAAACTAGATGGTCAATCACTTTGATTTTTTTTCACAATATCTGTGATATCCTGCTCTAGCTCCTCCTCGTTTTTCATAAACTTCTTAATTTTAGTACTAACGGTAGAATTAATAATGTGCTGTTTGCCTATGCATGGTCCATATGTTACGTGTTAATTGAGTCAAATTCAATTATATATATATATCTCGGGTTCGGGATGGTGAAACTTGTTAAAAGGTTATAGAGGTGTTGTTCACATGTTAAACAATACGTATGGCAAATTTTAATAATTTCCTAATTCAACTGATATGGCGGTACTACCTTAAATTGAAAAAATCATGTGATTTAAATCGCGATTTGATTGCAGTGTGGGCTTTCGTATGCTTACTTCACAAAACGAACTAATAAAAATTGATTTATGACCAGCGGCAGATATAATACTATTGGTGCAAACCCAGTTTTTATTGACCGAAGCACATTTCTTTTAGACCGATTGTAGGTTGAGAAGCAGAATAAACAGGAGACTTTTTTGTTGTTCTTTGAAGGATAGCAAAATTGTAAAACTGCACAATAATTCAATACAACGGGCATGGATTGATAGTAATTTTTGAGAAAATTGCTATCTTATACTAGTGAGAAATTGTCAATCTATGCTTGTTGTACACTATACTTTTTATACCACTATGATATTACTCCAACGATTTTTTTTGTGATGTCGATATAAGCAGTGAAGCGCTTCAACTTCACAAAGAAAAAAGTTAATCTTTTTTAGCGACCAGTCAGAAGAGATAGCAAACAGCCTCATTGAAAATCCAGATACATGTTCCGTAAGGCATGCTAAGAAATTCTCGATCTTTCACCGGAATGTGCGAGGATTAGGAAATATATCGAAACATAATCTTGAATGATTTTGATCTTATATGTTTATCCGAATCTATATATGATAATGAATTTTGTGATAACAGATACCAAATACTGAGGAATGACAAACCTTACGAAGTTGCAGGTGTGCAGAGGGGTAGTATCTCTTTTTCTTTGTGTTTAATATAATGATATAATTATATTAAACACAAACAGGCAGGACAGATTCACCCTGTCATCTTTAAACAAAGTTGTAATCGGTGTTGATTTGAAGATTTTACCAAAAATGTTGCCAAATCAAAATTGGTACGCAAAAAAAATTGTTTTAAATATGATTTTATTGTTTTGAATCATGTTTTTTGTACGAATAAAAAAAACATGATTGATGGTAAAACAGTTTTATTTAAAAAAACACATTGTTTTTTAACCGACGAAACCAAAAATGAGGAGGTTCTCTAGTGGACCCGTATTTTTTTTTTCCATCATTTGTTTTTTATGTATGATCACGCATAACTTTTTACTGAGGCGTCCGATTCCGATAATTCTTTTTTCAGTGGATAGGGTGTACTTCGACTTTGGTCCCATTTGAATTTAAAAGATGAAATCCACCCCTAAGGGTAGCGCTCAGATTTCATCTAATTTTTTTTCATTCTATTTCCAAGGGGAAATGAAGGATATTGATCACTCAGCCTCTAAATTCTGGTCCGTTAACCGATTCTATCAGGCATAACTTTGTACTGGGTTCTTCGATTTGGATGATTCTTTTTTTAATAGATAGGGTATACCTTATATTTAGATTTCGAATGGAATTATATACCCTTACGGGTGGAAAAATAGGGGATAATTGATTTTTCACTTATGAACATTGGCACACACATACGTAGTTGACAATGACAGATCGCTACTGACATTATTTCTGTTCCACATCCGTCAAAACCATTATATTCTATGAGAGGATGGAATGATATACAAAGTAATGAAATAAACTAACCAGAACAACAAAAATAATTTATATTACAACAAATAGTAAAAGTAGATAATCATATTATTTAACTGGTAATAGTTGAAGTAAGGTGGGTAAGTAAGTATTTTGGAAGTAATAAAAAACAAGTAGGTAGTAATTAGTATATTTTAGCCACAAAAATTGAAAATAAAACTTTTAACAAAAATTAAACCGACGAAATACGGAACTGAAAGTAAAAAATAAAATAAACTTATTAGTTTCAATAATAAACAAGAATACGGCGCCAAACAAACAATCAACGAACATCATTAAATTACTTCAAAAAAATTATCAGAATGTCACCGCGCAACTCGATGCCATCATTTTACGCCTTACCTAATTCATTTGCTTGTTTGTTTGGCGCCGACTCAAAATTAGTTACTTATATTAGTTTAGGAGCTTAGTTACTGAGACTAGGAAGGTTTATTTTATTTTTTACTTTTCAGTTCCGTATTTCGTCGGTTTAATTTTTTGTTAAAAAGTTTTTTTCTTAAATATAAAATGTTTTTTACCAACCCTGGAATCAGAAAGTACCCAAGAAAGCAAAAAATGTCAATATACCCAAAACCAAAACTAATATTTTTCTTGAAATGTTTGTCATAATATTTAGACTTGATAACATTAATGACACTTTGTTGACCAATCTGTCCAGAAATAATCATTGTTTGAATGAAAATACTTGTTTACAAAATATTATCATGAGTAATTAAATTTTATCGGTATTTCAAGTAAATTATGATAAAGTTTGTAATCCAATTTAAATTAGAAAATTCCCAGCACCTCCCAGTATAACCGAAAGTGATTGCTCGACAAAAATATTTTAGACGAATTCCCAAAATGGAAAAAACCCCTATACAGATTTTCACCTTGAAATGTTTGGAACTGACAGAAATATGAATCGGAGCTATTGTTTATTTAAATAATATCACGAGAGTTTGACGAGAAATGGTGATGCAAGAGAAGGATATATGTTTTTATCACATGTTTTCGATTTACAACCCAATATTAACAATCGTATTCTTCCATTTTTTCGACAGTAGGTGTTGGGTTGTGTACGAGCGTGGTATTTTTTGAATTAGTGCTTGGTGGGACGAAATTTAGAACAATGGTTTTGACAAAGGATCCTGACGAAAGAAAATTTCGCACTGAGAGAATAACGTCTATAAGAATAGGTAAAATAACATTTATACCATGAATTCCAAACATTTTTGGCTTTCTAATTCTCTAGTTTGTGTTGAAAATTAAATTTTAAAATATCCTTTTGGGTGTGGAAATCACGAGCAGTACAAATATTTCCGTCAGATTCAGCATACTCTCCATAAAAATACAGTTATACTTAAATTTGCACAGACAATGGAGTTTGCATTATCGGGGATTATGAACAGACAATAGTGATTGCATGGGATTTCTCAAGGTTTATATAAAATAAATAAACTTGTCATACTGTACGGGTGTGAAGTTATCCACAACCACAAAATACACTGAGAAAAAAGTAACTCGGATCTGTTTCTCGTTAAAATGACAATGTAGGGCTTATTTCAGTACACCATCAAATTCTGTAGGTAGATAAATGTAAGAAATTATATTTAGAATACTTTGTAATCCCGGGGGCGGGGGTGTAATCGGGGTGGAGATGTTGAAAAAATTAAATATATATTCAAACGGCACTATAGAGTTTTTTAGTTTGCAGTATCAAATTCAGGAGGTTGAAATACATAGCACCTGATATATGAAATCATTTTTCGCCCCGTCGGAGGGTGAGTTTTGGGGGTGGAAATGTTGAAAAAAATCAATATTCAGTTCAAAGGCTCTGAGAGTTTTCTAGTATACAGAATCGAATTCAGGAGGTGAAATACATACCACTTGATATATAAAATCATTTGGGGGATACATAGCACCAGATATATGAAATCAATTGTCGGAGGCTGTGTATTAGGGGATGGAAATGTTGAAAAAAATCAATACACACCCTCCGACGGGGCGACAAATAATTTAATATATCAGGTGATATGTATTTTAACCTCCTGAATTTGATTCTGCATATTAGAAAACTCTACACTGCCGTTTAAACGGAATTTTGTATTTTTTCAACATTTCCACCCCCAATACACACCCTCTGACGGAGCGACAAATGATTTTATATATCAGGTGTATGTATTTTGACCTCTGGA
The DNA here is from genome assembly GCA_018342105.1 of Gonioctena quinquepunctata. Classification (NCBI taxonomy): domain Eukaryota; kingdom Metazoa; phylum Arthropoda; class Insecta; order Coleoptera; family Chrysomelidae; genus Gonioctena; species Gonioctena quinquepunctata. The sequence goes on from JAFIRS010000148.1 coordinate 1,045,098, forward strand.
ATTTGATTCTGTAATCTAGAAAACTCTACACTGCCGTTTAAACAGAATTCTAATTTTTTTTCAACATTTACCTCCAAAACTAAATTTTCAGGGCTATGTATTTCAACCTCCTTTAAAAAAAAAGAATGACAACGCATTCTAAATATCATTTCTTACATTTATCAACCTACAGAATTTGATCGTGTAAAGTCCTACATTGTTATTTTAACAAGAAAAAGATCCAAGTTACATTTTTCTCAGTGTATTTTGTGGTTGTGGATAACTTCACACCCGTTCATGATGTTGGGAAATGTAGATCAGAATGAATAAAAATGATAAGAAAACCTTTCAAAACACAAAAATATAAGAGAATACTCGAAATTATGAAAGAGTGTTTTGAAATAATGAGGCAATGAAACGAGTCTACACTGAAAAATGATTAGCTAGTCTTGGCTCAATTAGCAGTCTACTACATTGAGATACTCTTGAGTATTCATCCGAATAATTTTTACATCATTTTAATCAGTATGCTGGTCATATTTCGTAGAATTTTTTTTGACAGTACTAACAATCATTCAAATTTTGTCATTTTGTGTCATATGAAACAATTTCACCCAATCATGTCAACATTACACTGATAATTGCATTCAGTGCAATTATCAATCACCATGACAACACGATTGAGTTTGACAACTTCATTCCAAATAAATTTCAAAATGTCACGTTTTGGCAATGCGAATGTTCAAAGTATAAATGCGCTAATCAAAGAAAAAATTCCCAGAAATACAACCTACAGTCACAAATATATTTGGGGAATATTTATGCAATTTTGCTGCGAACGAGAATATGAATTAAATGAACATAGAAGATTAGAAGAATTGGCGTTGATACTAAAAGATTGGGAGGTCAATATGAGAAAGAAAGACGGGACCTAACTTAAAGAAGCAACGGTGAAGACAAAGTGGAACGTTTCGTGCAAACTTTTGCAAGAAAAGTACTATAATGACTATAATATTATGATCGACCCGTTTAACAATATACAGTATTTAAACCAGCCCGAGATGCCCGCGATGCAATCAGAAAGAAACTACAAGCAGATCCATGTAAACGTAAGTCCAGTTCAGTTTCGTTAAATTTGTCTGAAGTTAACAAAATAATATTGCTATGGGATGAAAATACTCCTGAAGGTCTTATGCGTAAATTTTACCATATTGCTGCTGTAGAATTAGCGTATTGTGGAGGAGAGGCAGTTGCTTGTCTGGTGGATTTTTTTCGAATCGAGAAAAATAACGATGACTCTCCAACAAATCGCATTGAATACAATCCGGTGTTCAGTAAAATATTCCAAGGTGGTTCTAAAAGCTGTACAAGTAGTAAATGGTTGGTTTCCAATAGTGAAAGACAAAGCTGCCCTGTACGTCTTTTTCATAAACTGATATCAAAACGAGGCGACAATATTACCTCACCACGACTGTTCTTAAAACCAAATCGACAATGGAAAAATGAAACTGACAAATGGTACGATAATGTACCTGTTGGAAGAAATACAATAAATGGATGGACTAAATCTGCTGCTGAGGCAATTGGCTTGAATGTAAAGTACAAAAAGATAACAAATCACTCGAAAGATCAACTAAATAAATTAAAAAAAATTCTATAAAACCATATTAAATCCGATCAAGAACACCACAACAAGATCATAAATATTATGCGTGGTAATAGATCTTCTATAGTAGAGAACAGCAACGAATCTAATGTTAAGTTAAATTTTAATAATTGTACTTTCACTAACTGTACTTTTAATAAATAAATAAATGTTTCATTGTGTTGAGTTATACATTTTTTTGTCAAAAAATTTTCCGCCGAATATCCCTCGGACATTGACAAATGCCTCATAATTTTATGACAAATTTCTCAAGCTCGTTGCTTGGTAACAGCCCTCAGCCTTCGGCTTCGGCTGTTACCAAGGAACGAGCTTTCGATTGTCATAAAATTATCTCGTCTATTATCAATCTCCTATTAATGTTACTACTGAGAATAATCCGTCTCCTACAATAAACCTTTGCCAAAAAATTACCTTAATTTTTTATTCGGCGCGGGTTAAGGGTTGCCTTTTGTATATTGCGAAGTAACAACACTGGTATAGTATATCCATTCTCAGTTGAATAAAGTCATCTTCGACTCAAAATATAGGGTTAGTTCAAAATCGTACGTATTATAATGTGTAGTAGACCAAATTGAGTGAAAACTACCGTAAACCACTACATATTATGCTTTATCGGGTTTGGGGTATAGATAATATAATCTATTAGTAGAACAGTGGTGTGGTGTGTGTCTGGGCAGTGGCAGCCATGTATGATGAACAACTGCAAGAAACATTTTGTGCAGTAGTCGAAAGTACCATCCACATAAAATTTCTGGCTCAAGCAAATCTGCTTTAAATTTGTACAACAACAAATGAGAGTGTTCAATACTAATCATTTATTATTTAATGGGCCACATAGTTTGTAATATTATTTATAAAAAAGAAAGCTTGTAAACTCGACCTTCTAGAAAGTTTGGAGATCAATATTAAACAAAAAGTCAGAATACTTGCTTAGATTAATTTGAATAATTATTATTTATTGAAATTTGTTTCACCGAAGATAGATGGACCACTCGCTACCACTGAAGAAAAAACCAACTAGCCTACTAATAACCCTGTTGAAATTCGAATGCCTTTGCAAAGTGGATACCAATAAAGCTACAGGATCCGACGGAATTGCACCAATGATCCTCAAGAGATCTGCCTCTGAACTATCCCCAATCTTGTGTCGACTCTTTACGCTATCATAAAATGTTCCCATCCAACTAAAAAAACAGGTCGAGTACACTAAAAAAAGACAGAATTATCTCCCCAAAAACTATTGCCTGAACACATTGCCTGTCTTTCATTTTCGTTATACAGTGTGACCCATTTGAAATGGAACCACCCCTGTTAGAATACGCATTTTTCAGTCAATCTCAAAAATATTTTTTCTAATATTAAGCTTCAAAAACTGTATCTTGACACAAATTTTCATAACTTTAGTTTCATTTCCAAGGCACTCTATGGTTTTTTTTCTTCGTCAAAAATGGCAAAAGTTTATTAGGCAATTTTTTTTTCCAAATTTGACTACACCACTGGATTCGTAGTCGTTATAAATGAAAACCATCAAAATTTCATAAAAAAATATTGGTTAACAACGAAGTTACAACAACTTTAATTTTGGAAACAAAGTATTTGATTATAATTTTTATTTAGATTGCAGACATATTTGAAATCTGGCAACACTGCCGATACAAAGTAGTGCACAAGTGAATTTGTACAGCGAAAATCCGAAGACAATAGCTCATTCCGTTCAACAGTTATAAGTACTGAAAGTATGGTAATGTGAGCGATTTGTGGTGTACTAAATCACAGCCTACTATTGATTTAGTACAATACCTATGCCCAATGTATTAGTTCAGCTTTCCTCAAATTATTGATACCTTCTCTGAAAGCTTGTTTCAGTTGAGTTTTGCAGAATAAAAAAGAAACATTTTTTTGTCCTGCTTTCTGTTTTATTATTGATTAAATAATTTTGATACTTTAAAACTTGATTCGGTTCATTTCGTTTTTATCGGCTATAAAAATGAATTTTTAATTTTCTGTTATTTTCGAATACACTTATAACCTAAACTTAAATAAATTATTTTAAGGGAATATAATTCACAAATCCAGTGGCCTAGTTAGATTTTTATTACAAAATCGCTTCCACCAGAAATCGCTCACATTACCATACTTTCAGGAGTTATAACTGTAGAACGGAATGAGCTATTGACTTCGAATTTTCTCTGTACAAATTCACTGGTGTTCTACTCTATCTAGTGTTGCCAGATTTTAAATATGTCTAAAATCTAAATGAAAATTAATATCAAATACTTTGTTTCTAAAATTAAAGTTATTGTAACTTCGTTGTTAATCAATATTTTTTCATGAAATTTTCATGGTTTTCATTTATGACGACTACAAATCCAGCTGTCTAGTCAAATTTCAAAACAAAAATTGCCTAATAAACTTTTGCTGTTTTTAACGAAGAAAAAAACCATAGAGTGCCTTGGAAATGAAACTAAAGTTATGAAAATTTGTGTCAAGATACAGTTTTTGATGCTTAATTTTCAAAAAAAATAATTTTGAGAATGACTGAAAAATGCGTATTTTACAGGGGTGGTTCCATTTTAAATGGGTCACACTGTATGTATTTGACGTTTCAGGGGCACGATTGTAACTTCATTTTTTTCTTTTGCGTAGACAGATGAGTCTACGGGTGGATGGAATGTTTCACTTAGGAGTTTCTATTCACTTCAGTAATTCAATATACTTTGCGAATCGGGACAAGTCTCCGAGGGGATAAGGGGTAGTATTTTTTTGTGATTCAGTAATTCGACAAGAGTCTCTCGGGACAAGTCTCCGAGGGGATAAGGGGTAGTATTTTTTGTGATTCAGTAATTCGACAAGAGTCTCTCGCCGGCACAGTTTCCCAGGTCAGGGCAGATTTAAGGCTGAAGTGCTGAAATTCCTGGTACCTACCTAATTATCGTGAAAAGGCTTGATGATCAGTAATGTTCTATCCTTGATGAAATAGGAGGCCTCTGAACAGGGAAACTCATTATGGTCTGAGATCGGTAGGCTAATTAGTTAACTAAGTGGTGGATAGCGTCTGTAATTAAATATCAATAGAAAATGTTTGTGGCATTCAGACGACAAAATGAAAACTAGAACTGAAAAATAAAAATATGGATCGGTCACTTTGAAGTGACAATTGTCACTTCGAACTGACAATTGTCACTTTGAAGTGACAATTGTCACTTCTAACTGACAATTGTCACTTCAAAGTGACAATTGTCACTTTAAAATGGCAATTCCAGATGTTTTTCAAGTGACAATTGTCACTTCGAAGTGACAATTGTCAGTTCAAAGTGACAATTGTCACTTCAAAGTGACAATTGTCAGTTCAAAGTGGCAATTCCAAATGTTTTTGAAAAATATTTTGTTGTTGGCCCTTCTACGCCTTCGTAAACACAAAACTTTAACACTACTACAAATAAGATAACTAGATCTCTCTGAGTGAAAGAAAAACTTCAAACTGACAAGCAAAATTGAGATAACTAATCATACCATCCACAATCTCTTCGTTCATTTTTGAAGGTTTATACAATTTCCTACCATAGATAAAACATTGTGACAAAACACCCTAAAGTTCATCTTATTTGCAAAATAAAAGTATTTTCTGAATGAAAAATGTGTTTCTAATTTTCATTTATGATTCGACATATTCATAAACTGCTATAAAACGCGAATTACTTTAGAAAGTGCCGCTGAAATGGGTATAAAATTACCCCCAAGCTGTGATTTACGCACCAATAATTTTCACAAGGTGACAATGATTAGATAACCTCTTCGATTACACATTTTAATATCGTTTCATAATTGACACTATCATTTATTGTTACAATTAGTTTTGTGTCTGGAATTAATCAACTGGATATAATGATGCACACACTTATATCGCCTGGATGATATAATCGTTCGAGGGTTTTAATTACATTTCAATTGAAAAACATAGTTGGCTTCCCATTTGCCATTCGATTCGCCAAGAAACCTTTCAATGCCAATTATTCAGTGGAATCAGTATGAGCTGGACCAGATCGGATTACACCAGAAAAACGTGGTAAATACACGGTGATTGAAATGTTTATCGTCGCGAGAATGCTTACATGTTATCCATTTGTTGTAACTTTAGGGGAGGACTTCGGTTGAGGATTCAGTAATGCCAAATATGTGCCCCTAATACTGTTTTGGCCTAGGGATATCACAACCTCGGAATCACAAACTAATATTTACTTAGTGCTTGGTGAAATTTCTGGATAATTACAGGGTTGAAAAAAATCATGTTTTTTTTTAAAACATCTGAAATCAAGATTTTTTTCTCTATTTTTATTGATTTTTTCCTATAAATAAGACTAGTTGCTATTTTCAACACGCTTTTTATATTTCCCCACCGAATTTAAAATATAGAAACCCATTTTGACAAAACTGACATAACTTTAAAACATCTGCAAAAATTTAAGAGGCGTTATGAACAGTGTATAAACCCCATACAATTTGTTGGCATAACTTCTTGAACCAACAAAAACTCAACAAACACTAACAGAGAGAGAAAAAAATTTGCTTTAAAACCAGTTAAATAATGTTATCCGAATAGTGGTTTACTACCACTCATAATCAAGTTTCTTGCCATATCAGAACCTTTCACTGATATTATGTTCCATGATGATTTCCTTCAGAATGTAAAAACCAATAGATTGGTGGAAGTCACAACAAAATATACCCATTATTCAAAAAGAGTTCTTCATAACTAGACAATTATTTTGTGCTGCTTCTTCCGCATCAGTCGAGAGAATATTCTCAACATTTGGTTTAGTCATTCCAAACTCTGAAATCGATTAGGAACGGAAGAAGCTGCAAAATTAGTTTTTTTGTACAAGCACTAAACTAAACAAAAATAAACATTATTTTGATACAGTGGTATAATTTTTTTGATATAATAAACTATTCATTAAAACTCAGTTTTTATTCAATCTTAATTATAACTTATCAAAAATTTTGATTTTAATCATGATTTAAATTGAAAAAATCATGTGATTTAATCGCGATTTAAATCATGCATCTACATCAGTTGATTTAAATCGTTTCAACCCTGATTTATAATAACAAACATTTAGAGACTTCGGGTTTTCTCTGCTTCCATTCCTTTTATGATGCTAAATTGAAAATATCACCCAAGCCACTTTCATAGTTTTCATTACGATAGCAAAGAATCATTATTTTGCTAACACTAACTTGAATTGTTGGCAAGAGAACAAATCTCAGAACGCCCACATTTTGAATTCAGTGCCCTGGTTGAGACAAAAATTCTAAACATTTGTTCTATAAAATATCTAAATATTTATTTCCACTTGAATTAAAAAAATCTTAGTATTCTGTTCTAGAACGACAAGGTATATGAAACCCTATATTTGATTGCCTAAGATTATCCCAGAAAAAATATTGTCAAAATATACTTACCTTGAAATCTGTTTTCGGAAACGTTTGTTATGGCCAGAATTGCCAACCTCATAAAATTCCGAAATTATCAGGAAATTTGGAGAAATATATTATTTTGTATATTACAACTTGAAACTCAATTTCAAGACCACATACTATTACGAAAGCAACTTATTAATCAGTGGTTTATTTCTCATGTAATTTCATTCTGAGTTCACCACTTTTGCTGTCAGTATCGGTCCAATTCCCAATTAAAACACAATTTGGCAAGCATGCATATACATAATGATTCAAGTTATCCCCCAGATGCGTATCAGCATTGTTAAAAAATAGAGCTGGCAACTGTGGCATTACTAATTTAAAGGTCCGAGGCGACAATCAACAAAACATCGAAGGAAATAGGCGGAGTTTCCTATCTGTGCCTATGGCTTGAAAAGGGGAACAGGGATAGTTTCCTAAGTATACTTTCATTGTTTTTTTTTATCGTTAATTATCTCACAGTCATTCAATTCTATAAACGATACGACACTTGCAGTTCAGAAAACAAAATTAAATTTGGATATTTCGATTAATTTACATACATACATACAATAACAAATGTTACAATAACTTGTTGACAATTTTGTTGGAGTTGTCGTTCTTTATCAGTTTTTGTGTTTTTCAATCTATCAATAGAAATGGCTCCAAAACTGAGTATACAAGAAAACATTGAAATAGTATTGCTATATGGCGAAAATTATCGTAGCCCAAGAGAAGTAGCTGAAATTTTCAATAGAAGGCATCCAGACCAAAATTTGTGTTTTACTACGGTGGCAACGATATTGCAAAAATTTAAACTGGTTCGGCTGAAAACAAATATAAAAGTGTTCACGTTAAGCCTGTTGTGAATAATGAAAATAATGTAAACAATGTTTTACTGACAGTCACTGAGACACCAAGAGTTTCGACGACAATAAAGGCAGAAATATATCAAACCTCTGGACGAATTTTAAAGCCAAATCACTTTCACCCATACAAACCAAAATTTGTGCAAGTACTGCGAGACAGGGATTATGACGCTCGATTTTATTTTTATGTATGGTTCCAGGAAATGTTAGAAGACAATCGTGATTTCTCAAAAAATGTGCTATTTTCTGACGAAGCAACTTTTATCTCAAATGGTGTCGTCAGTTCTCAAAATTGTAGATGGTGGGCAGATCATAATCCTAATTTTATTATTGAAGCCAAGAACCAATATAGTTTCAAAGTGAATGTATGGTGTGGAATTTCAAATGAGCGAATTGTAGGTCCCTTCTTTTTTAGACAAAATTCGTTTATTCTTTCAACAAGATGGGGCTTCTATTCATTCTACGAATGAAGTGCGGGAGTGGTTGAACAATGAGTTTGGTGAGCAGTGGATAGGACGATATTCAGGGAATCCTTGGCCTGCTAGGTCTTCAGACCTAACGCCGTGTGATTTCTTTTTAGGGGGTTACCTGAAAAGCAATGTTTATAAACAACGCCCATTTCGAAATGTAGAGCATTTAAAAATTTGTATAAAGAATTGTGCAGCACTGATCAACATAAATATGTTGAAAAATTCTATGGAGCGCGAAGGTGGTCACGTAGAATATTGAAAATTTGAACATTGTTTGTTTATTGAGTTTTTTTTATTTTTCCACGCCCACCTAAACAATATTAAATTCAATTAGGATAAATAATGTATTATGTTTTAATTACAAATATTAGTTGGTTTAAATTTTATTTACGGGTTGAGAATATTGAATAAGCTCATGTGCATACAGGGACTAAATCGTCTTTTCATAATTAATCTCCCGCAAAATGTCTATTCCACAAATATTTGATTAGTTTTGACCCAAACTTATGTGATTTAGGTTATTGAAGCTGTTTCCAGATAAAACAAGAATGTATAATGTTTCTTAGTAAGGGTAGAGGAATAAAATGACATTTCTGGTTCAAAATTGGTATATGGGGTCCTCGTTGGATTCCAAACACATTTTTTCAAAAAATTATCTCGATATCTTGTCAATTTAACCCATTTTTCGGCACAACAGACAATTTTTTTTTTAATTCCTGCCAAATCTGAGGTCACGTTATATAAGTCGCAACGGATTTTTTAGTTGTCAGACATGCAGAATCGAACTGCCAATAGAGTTTTTCAATTTTAATAACATTATTTTTTCCCATATATAGCCAACTTTATGACGGACCCTGTATATACCAACATCCATTTTTACAAGCTTTTATTTAGATTCACCTGTTGTTGAATTTGACCCACTTCCAGTTGTTCGATTGCGCTGAAATTTGGCAGGTGTTCATAATACCGGTGATAATGCATCATGAAAAAAAAAAACAATATGGCCGACGAGTTTTGTGATTATGGTTTGACTCTATTCGAAATTGGTATGTGGGTGATATCGGGGATAGAGATCACGATTTTTTGTCAAAATTCATAAATTCAAGATGGCGGCTCCAAGATGGCGACGAGTTTTGTGGTTATAGCCCGATTCTCATAAAAATTGGTATGTGGGGGTTTTTGGGGTCGGAGGTCATGAAAATACACGAATTCAAGATTGGCGGCTTCAAGATGACGATGGGTTTTGTGATTATAGCCCGATTCCAACCAAAATGTTTTAATCCTTTTTATTATACAGTGCTAGTCAAAAGTCCCCTCCCCCCTCGTATCTTTTGAACGGGTATACTTATAATAATGAAATTTGGAGGGTGGAAATAAACGGATGTAAGCTTCTCAACTGGTCATAACAGGTGACGCAATAGTCATAAATGACGTCACAAGGCCACTGTGACCAATAATTTTAAATGGGACCCTATGGCAAGTGACAGCTCGTTTGAAAGGTATTGAAAATACCTATTCAGTCATACCAATTTTGTTTGGGTTTCGGCTGATTTTGATTGATAAATTGAAGAAATACGAAAATTATAGTTTCGCATTTAATTAATAAAGATTTAAGAACCAGTTCTTATAATAAGTGTTCAAAATGTGCTCCATCTACTTCCTGGCAGTAATGCATCCTATTGCTAAACTCTTGTCGTACTCGTCCCAGTGTGTCAGCGGAAATTGCCCTACATTCTTCAACAATTCGTTGTTTCAGAATGGCAATACTGTCAGGTGCTGTAGCGTAAACCTTAGATTTCAAGTACCCCCATAGAAAAAATCTAATGGTGTAAGGTCCGGTGACCGAGCTGGCCATTCGATCGAACCTCGTCGTCCAATCCATCTACCACGATATTCTTCATCTAGGTAACGTCTTACTGCACCGTAATAGTGTGCAGGAGCACCATCTTGTTGAAACGTTATTTCCAAGTTGTCGAATTCATCTGGATTATCTTGTCTTCGGTCGGGGTCATCATCTGAAAGTTGGTGCACCATTTTTAATTTGTATGGATGAAATTTGTTTTTAGCCAACACCCTATGTACTGTCCTTTGACTGACTTCACAGATAGACGCAACTTGGGCTGTGGAAGAAGTAGGGTTTACTACCATTTCTCCAATTATGTCAATTTTTTTGTCATCACTAATTGTTGGTCGACCAGATCGTTTGGCATCTTGAACACTACCTGATGCTTCAAACTTCCGAAGAAGCTCCCTCAAATAAACCCTCGATATAGGGCGATCGGGGTACCTCTCATTAAACAGTCGTTCCGCTGCATGGAAATTGTTTCTACATTCACCAATTATTAAGATAGCTGCTACTTTGTCGGCTACAGTACGTACCATTTTGCCTATGTAAACACTTAAACGTCTCGTTAAACAATAGCTTAGGTAAATTTTCAAGGTATAAACACTTTTGACAAGTAGCGAATTCCAAAACGTCAACCTTTTGACAATTAACCAGAGGCGTACTTTAAAATCTTTATTAATTAAATGCGAAACTATAATTTTCGTATTTCTTCAATTTATCAATCAAAATCAGCCGAAACCCAAACAAAATTGGTATGACTGAATAGGTATTTTCAATACCTTTCAAACGAGCTGTCACTTGCCATAGGGTCCCATTTAAAATTATTGGTCACAGTGGCCTTGTGACGTCATTTATGACTATTGCGTCACCTGTTATGACCAGTTGAGAAGCCTACATCCGTTTATTTCCACCCTCCAAATTTCATTATTATAAGTATACCCGTTCAAAAGATACGAGGGGGGGGAGGGGACTTTTGACTAGCACTGTATATGCAATTATAAAAAAAGTTAAGGATTACATATTTGCCATTTCAAAAAATGTTTGTATTGTAGTTTTTCACGTACTTGACGGTGAAGGATTGGCTGACAGCTACATATAGATACAGATTCTGCCAACAGTATCTAAAGTAATGGAAAAAGCAATCTTCATACAATCACTTGGAAAAATTCAATTTGTTTGATGTTCATCAATCTTGATTCAGAAAAGGAAAAAAATACTAGGGATGCGTAAACATATCGGCTAAGAACATTCCCGAAGCTTTCGAAAATAAACAGTCAAGTCTAAATATCTTTATCCTATCGAAAGCCTTCGATGGTTTATGAAATGAAATCTTTATTGAAATAGGAATTCCTAATATAAATACAATGGTTGTTCAGATTATACTAATTTGAATTAAAAAACAACAATAAAAAATAAAAATAAAATAAATACACAAAGTACAGTTGATTACATGACATGACATCACAGTTGAACACATTTTTGACCACATCTTGAGACATTTGAACACATTGAAACATATTACAGGCAGTTAAAAGAAGTTAAAAGAAAATATCTCATATAAAATTTATGTTATGTCACATGTTATGTCACATATGTTATGTCACATAACATTTTTAGAAAAATTGGAATGGTATGGAATGAGCGAGGGAATGAGGCTAGTATACCTCAAAAATAGAACATACAGGGTTTACAATGATAATAATGTAAGACAGGAACTTTTTATCAAAAGGGGTGTACCACAAGGATCCGTACTGGGACCTTTCTTGTTTTTAATTTATGTCAATGACCTACCCTCATTTATGTTATTGAAAGAAGAATTTCCTATCATTCGTTGACGATACGTCTATTTCTCTCCATGTAGATACAATGTCTCAGTTTGATGATAATTCAGTAGATATTCTTACGAAACTGGGGTTCAAAATAGTCTGATAAATTCAATCCGTTTATTCCACTTTGAAATACACAATAGAATACTTGTCTACAACTCAAATGTACTTCTCTCTGAACTACTTTGTTCCTTCAAGACTAACTAACTGACTTCTGACTGACTAACTCCTCGCCTAGCGCGTGTGACACTCTTATATAGTACGGCCGAAACTTCTAGAAGACGGCCTCGTGACGTCATCGTAGAGTTCCTACGGCCACAGTAGTTCGGTACGCGAGGTGAACAGCGGCGTTCGCCGCTTATTCGTAACAATATTTTCACATGCCTAACAGTGGTTTGATTTATGGATGTAATATATTCCATTCTATGGGTAACCAATTGTAGTATTAGTCTAAGAGCCGGTGGGAGATCGACCTTCACCGATCTGATAACTCGATGAGACATATTTTTTATCAAATATAATTTATAAACAAATATGCCTATGATAACTTGCCTATCGAAAAGTGTTCATAGCTATTTTTAATTGAATTAATTTTAATCAATTTTCTTTCATCACCTTCACTCTTTTGATAACCGAATGAGTTTCATCTCAACTGATGGTTTTTAACACTCAATATGCCTAGGTAGGCTTGCCTACTTATTTCTGTGCATGGCTACCTGGCAAGCAGATGTGAACAGGTAAGTCAATATAGGTAACTACACCGATCTGTTAACCAATCGAAATTGATATCATAGGTAAGATAGTTTAATTACAAAACCAATCGTATAGGCTTGCCTGCAAAAAATCGTACATAAAATATTATTGCCAAGCTATAAAGTCTTAGAATTTTAGCTATTTGATAGGTGCGAGAGAGAAAATAGAGCGTCCGAGGTCCGTGTGAACAGGACACAACATAGCAGCTGCACGCTACCTGACCGTTGAATGTATCCGAGTGCGCATGCTCGTGTACATATGAGTGACAGTGACAGCATTTATTTACAGTCGACAGTAATTTTGAACTCTAATTTATTACAACTCTAATTTCGATCACAATTTTTGTATTATTTCACACTATATATACTTACAGCTATGAAATAATCAGAAAAAAAATAATTTAATATATTAATAAATATTATAAAAAAAAAAAATATTTTTTTCATTTTAAAGCTAAATTATAAAATTTTAAAATGATTAAAAAATGTATATTTTTTATTTAAAATTAAATAAAGAATTATTTATTCATTATTTAAAATCAAATAAATGCCGTAAAGCGGAAAAGAATAAGTGTTACTTTTAAAATTTTAGTATAATAAATTTAAAAAATCATCAATATGAAAAAATAAAATTTAATACATTTATGTTGTTAAAAGCGTTTATTACAAAGCATATAAAAGAGTTCAAAATTACTGTCGAGTGTAAATAAATGCTGTCACTGTCACTCACATGTACACGAGCATGCGCACTCGGATACATTCAACGGTCAGGTAGCGTGCAGCTGCTATGTTGTGTCCTGTTCTATCACATGGACCTCGGACGCTCTACTTTCTCTCTCGCACCTATCAAATAGCTAAAATTCTAAAACTTTATAGCTTGGCAATAATATTTTATGTACGATTTTTTGCAGGCAAGCCTATGCGATTTGTTTTGTAATTAAATTATCTTACCTATGATATCAATTTAGATTGGTTAACAGATCGGTGTAGTTACCTATATTGACTTACCTGTTCACATCTGCTTGCCAGGTAGCCATGCACAGAAATAAGTAGGCAAGCCTACCTAGGCATATTCTGTGTGTTAAAAACTATCAGTTGAGGTGAAACTCATTCGGTTATCCAAAGAGTGAAGGTGATGGAAGAAAATTGATTAAAATTAATTCAATTAAAAATAGCTATGAACACTTTTCGATAGGCAAGTTATCATGGGCATATTTGTTTATAAATTATATTTGATAAAAAATATGTCTCATCGAGTTATCAGATCGGTGAAGGTCGACCTCCCAGGGTCTCCTCTACTATATAGGCAAAGGAAAATTTGTGTTGATAACTTAATTGGCATCTAATTGTGAACTTTCAGGAATGAAGTGAAATCTAGCTACGAAAAATACAAATTCCTGAAAGAGAACTGAAGCGGAATCCAAATTCAACAGCTGGCATAGTATAAACTAGAGAAGTATCATTTTATAGAGTTTATTTTTCGATAAGCAAATCCAGAATATGATCATTTACTGTCAAATTCAGGTTTTTTCCAAGGCCTTTGAAAGAGTCAACCATGACATTCTTGCGCCCAAGTTGAAGGCACTTGGTCTCAATGGACAGTCGCTAAGTTAGTTCATAAGTTTCCTAAGCGCACGAACACAATGTGTGGAAGTAGCTGGATATATTTCGTATGCTATAAAGGTGTCTTCCGGAGTACCACAAGGTTCACACTCTGGACTAATTCTCTTTAACTTATTTATCAATGACATACATCTCTTTCAATCAGAAGGTCTCTGTTTCTGATAATTGCTGATGATCTCAAGTTATTCTGTCCTATAGAGTCATTACATGACGCCAGCGTTCTGCAAGATGATGTTGATACCTCAGTTCACTGGTCTCAGCTCAATAATATGGAATTAATTGTCAAAAAATTGTGTTTTGCGAATTGCGAATGGGAATATTTACCAATTCTTTTTATGTAATCTTGGGAATTAATCATCACGAGTCAACAAAATCAAGGACAGGAATAAAATTCGATACTAAACTCACTTTCGCCTACCACATTGATGAAATCACTGGGAAAGGCCTATGAAATGCCGGATTTTACCTTCAGAACATGCAAAGACTTCAGTTATAATACAATGAGAATATGTTGGATGTATCCTCGAACATGAGTGCTATGTCCGTCATCCGACAAATTCGAACAGTTAGAACATTTTTTGTGCCTATAACTTGGGCTGACCTAGAGAAGAATATAAATATCCAGATGTAGGAACAATGCTGAATATCAAATTACTTTTATACAGAAGATATATTACCGACATAATATTTCTGCAACAATTATTCATGCTACTGTTCAGCATTACTTGAGACTATTGCAGTGAAAACACCTGTGTTTATTACCTGTAGTATTAAAATGTTTAAAACCCCATTTCACGCAACCAATCATCTGGAGATTTGGAATTTAGATGAAAAATATAAAATGGGATTTTTTTTAGTTCCAGAAATTTCTCGCACCTGTTTTATGCTTGAGAGGTCGGTGAACTGTCGAGAATTGCTTCGACCTTTCTGTTACATGTACCTGCTTCGGGTTGTTTACACGGGAAATTCCAATTTTCGTCGTCGACGCAGCATATGAATCAGACAGTGGCGCAGTGGATTCGTAACTATATTTCAGCTCTTTGGTGTACCTGCCCTTTGGTTTCCTATCCTTGAGGTCACTGACAATCTTAGTAGTATTTCCCAAAGACTGCGGAAGATACTTGTCACACGCTTTTTTGAAACAACCTTTGGAAATATCTTTCGTTTTCATATCCACAATTCGTCTTTTTCAGTCTCTATATATTATAGGATCTAAAAACTAACTGGCCTTTGTTTTTTTGTTAACTTGCTTGCTTGCTGTTTATTGGTGTTTGTGAAGAAATAGAAATATAATTCGGTGTTTGAGTCTGGCAATGTGATAGGTACTTTTGGAAAATCGGTTTGCGTTTCTTGATTTACCTTATTAACAAACCTCTATCTGTGTGTCATTGTCAACCCTTGATTTCTAAAATAGATTCAATGTCGGGACCGCTTCTCACTCAAATTATGATTATTGATGAAATTATTTTAAAAATGTATACTGTAAATCCATCTTGTTCAATATCTTCCGGATTGGGAAATCTGAAGAATCTTACCTTATCAGAAGTACTCAAGCTGGAATGGCTATTGTAAGTGCCCTTTCCATCTCTACAACCTATTTTGACATGCAAATATCTTTGCTATAAATAAAGCTCTAAAACTAGCAACTGAGCTACGGATAGTAGGTGCTGGGTTGTGAACGAGCGTAGTGTAATTTTTTTGAATTAGTGCGTGGTGGAATGAAATTTGGAACAATGGTTTCAACAAAGGATCCTGACGAAAGAAAATTCCGTACTGAGAGGATAATGTCCATAAGAATAGGTAATAGTATATTCTTCAACGAGCGTTATTCTCGAGGATAAAAATTTCGAAACGAGTAGGCGAGTTTCGGAATTATCCAGAGAATAATAGCTATCATTATACGCGAGTAGAAGACTATACTTTCTCTACGACTATACGATAGTAGAGTTTTAATGCAATCTAAATATTATTTATGAAAATAATAGATACTTCATTCATTCATTCATTTTGAATTTCAGATTTATTTGATGGAATAATATATCTTCCATAACGACGATGACTTATATTTCTCAGAGAATTTTGTAAAATAAGCGAGAAGGGCATTTTCCGAGAATGAATGTGCCTGGTTCAAGTTTCGCCAATCCATGAACTTTGCGTATGCCTTCGAATATTGCTTTTTTTATTTTTCCGGCAATAAGTTCAGAGTTGCTGTTTTCGCCGTTTCCAATAATAGTCCAGTCAAAACAAGGTTTAACCTCCTGAAACATCCGAAAGTTTTGAAACTTTGCACACTCATTTAAAGGTACCTAGGGATGAATATACCAAAAGTCCTCATGAATATGAGGCGAGCTCTAGCGGCAATTTGCGAAAACAAGGCACATTTTTGGTTTTTTGTTAATGGGCACTTTTTTTGTTTTTTGTTAATATCTCGAGAACCGTTGGTCGGCGGTAAAATTTCACTATACAGTGCTTTTCTTTAATGTCCCCCCCCTTTTATTTTTTGAACGGGTCATCTAAAAAAATAGAAACTTGGGATAATGAAATTGATGCATGAATACTCTATTTTGGAGTAAAATTGACAGATAAAACTTTCAAGAAGCGGGGGTTTTGTGACACATCCTTTTGAAGCTCCTGACGAATACTTCACAACCCTAGAATATAAAGTAAATATCTTCACCTACTACAAAATGGCGGAACATTTAATAATTACCTGAATACAAACACATTAATATCGATACATCTAGAAATATTTGTTTTTCTCTGCCATATGGCAATCCCACCAACCCGATAAGGTTTGATAGGTTATTTTTTGTTTAAACAAAAAATGACAAGAAATGTCAGTACGACAACGAACGTCATTGTTCAGCTAAAATATTCTCATTTAGTTTTCGGTTTTACTAGTAAATAGGTACCACGTGAACTATCTCTAAAATGGTCAATTCTCGTCCATTGGAAGAAAAAATCGAAGCGATTTTTATTCACGGTGCGACGCGTAACTTTCACGAAACCGAAAGAATTTTTAATGATCGTTTCCCGAATCGTCCTATCTGTAGAAAATATTTAAGGGAACTTGTAACAAAATTTACAACTACCGGTAGTGTACAGAACAAAAAGCCCCCAGGTCATCCGTCCATTCCGGAAGAATAGCTACTTCAAATAATTGGTGAGATGATAGTAAATCCTCAACAGTCTACTTTCTCCGTCGCGGATGTTTGTAAGGTGTGTCCTTCTACTGTGTGGAGACTTTTGAAGAGGAATAAGGATCATCCATACAAAATCAAAATGGTACGCCAGTTAACTGAAGATGACCCTGATCGAAGAACAGAATTCTGCGAAATTATGACGGCAACCATTGCAAGGCATCCTACCTATCTCCACAATATTTGTTTGAGTGACGAATCTACATTTTATCTCAACGCCAAGGTTCACAGACAAAATTGCCGTTATTGGAGTTATTTTCCGGGAAACTCATACTCAATATCCAGAAAAAATTATCGTCTGGGCAGGAATATTGGGAAACCATATTGTAGGACCTCTATTCATTGAACAAAATTTAACAGGGGAACTGTATTTGAATATGCTGGAAAATACTGTTGACCCTCTAATCACCGAAATCTCGAAGCGAATCCTAATGAATTCGATATGGATATTGTATTCCACAAGATGGAGCACCACCACATTACTACGGACAAGTAAGAAACTATTTGGATAATACTTTCCCCGGTCGTTGGATTGGCCGTCGAGGTCCTACGGAATGGCCAGCCCGCTCGCCAGATTTGACACCTGTAGACTTTTTTTTATGGGGCTATTTGAAGCAAAAGGTGTACGAAACTGAACCTGCTTCAATATTGGATATACGGCAGAGAATAATAAATATTTGTAGAAATATCGACGTTACTGTGTTCGAAAATGTTCATCGTGAAATATCGGATAGGCTGTTCTTATGTCAAGCAGTTCAAGGCGACCATTTCGAGCATCTTCTGAACTGAACTCAGCTCTTTCCTCAAATTATCAAGTTAAACGTCGATGTATTCAGGCAATTATTAAATGTTTCGCCATTTTGTAGTAGGTGAAGGTATTGACTTTATATTCTAGGGTTGTGAAGTATTCGTCAGGAACTTCAAAATGATGTGTCACAACACCCCCCCTTTCAATTTAATTTTTTTTTCCCAGATGGCGCCCAGTCGCCATCTTGAAAGTTTCATCTGTCAATTTTACTCCAAAATATAGTATTCATGCATCAATTTCATTATCCCAAGTTTCAGTTTTTTGAGCTGGCCCGTTCAAAAAATAAAAGGGGGGGGACATTAAAGAAAAGCACTGTATACGTAGTTGAAGCTTATTAAATGTGCAACAAAAATGATTATCTACATTTTTCTTGTATTCCAAATGGTTACAGAGTTATAGGGCGCTAAAGCATAGCGTTTTTTTTAAAACCACGCTAGCGCGGTACAATATGGCATTTCTAATAATATTTGACAATGGTTTACCACTTTTTTTGGATACCAAGGATGATTGAGGAAAGAAACTTCACAGCTTTGTATAAAAAGAAAGACATGATGTATATTAAACAATGAAATACATGAACAAAAAAAATGCTGAGGATATTCCAAGGAAAATTATGTACAGAAAAATCAACTCTTGATCGCTTCTTAGTAGAAGGCCCTGCAATCTGCTCATCTTGGTCAGCTTCTGAACTTGCTGCCTGAAAGTAAGAAGAGGTAACTATGCATGAGATGATGATGTGATAGAACCATTTTACAGATATGTAGGTAAATGAAAGTAGGTAAGCGAGCAGTAAAACAACGTATGAAATTGACGGCCGATTTATGTATTGGAGAGATCAGCCCGGAAACAGACATGAATCCGAAGAACCTTATCAACAGGCTTCTAAACCTAATTAAAGGCACAAACCTGTTTGAATGAGGAACCACTGACGACAGAGTGATACAATAGACCCCAGCTGGTCGCAGTGTCAAGGGAAGCTAAGTGCCAACCCTGTCTCTGGCTCGTCAGCTTTCAACCAACCAACCAACCTAAGTATTGCAAGGTAAATGAATAACAAAAAATACAAATGTGCAATCTCACCTGACTTCCGGTTAAGCGTCCAGCAAGTACAGTGTTATGATCTTCATGTACAAAATGTTCAGTGTTTGTTCTTTGCACTGGTCTGTTTCTTCAAGGTTTATGACATCGGGATCATCAGGGTCATCAAAGTCTTCTTCGAGGGTGGAATAACACCATTCAAGCATTCGCCATGGAAGTTTTGACAAATTCCTGACTTTCGACAGCCACATTTGTTCCCACATCCACATCTACATTTGCAACAAATGAGGTTGAAGGAGAGCTTCAGGTGCTGCTGGATCCTCTGTTGTCACAAGGAACAGCCGATCGCTTTCCAACTTCCAACCCCACTGTACAGGGGGAAGTTCATTCCCAAGTCAAAATTGAATTTGGTGGTACACTCGAAATGCGTGCTGTCTTGCTGTTTAGCATTGGATACAGATTTGGTGAAAGCATTGTAGCGGTGCATGTTAAAAAAGGTTTGCTTCCTGGGCGCATTGTACAATTCCAGGAATATTTTGTTTCCAGCAGCAGCTACAGCCTCACTGGATGAACTTGGGCTGTTAAATATATCACCGAAACCACGTTTTCTACCCTCTTCTGGAGGCTTGTGGGACACAAATTGTTGGTAGCAGACCAGGTGATACACTCCGTCAGCAGCGACAAGATCGCTAATGCCAGACAGACGCAGCCTAACTTCTTGTGCCTTTTCATCATTTCTCTTGTCTGCAGCATTCAATACAGTCGTAATCATCTCCTTACTTCGGCAATAGAATCTCTGCGGGCTTTAATAGGTTTCTTTTATTGATTTTTGAAATACTCTTCATCAATAACATCTGCACAGAAGAAACATCATGTTTTGAATTCAATTAATGTTTTCACAGACGACCTTGTTTGGGGCTGCCAAGATGAAGAGGGGTTTGCAGCATACTGCTGTTTCAGGAAAGCCGTGTGTACTCTTTTCGGCACTCAGTGTGTAATCTAATTGTCTCAATACCACTAAGCTTAGAACCCAAATTATCTCTTCTTCGCTCACTAGCTAAAAGTAACGAACTGATTCCCTTCAAACCAACTGTCGTTGCACCAGGGTGAACCAAGAATTTTGTCGCACAACAAACAGTTTTCTTCCATTTCATACCTCAATTATGTAAACACGTCATATGTCTACTATGCACTGACCGAAGGAAAATGGTAAGAACGCACAAAAAAATAATAAAGAAACGAATGACCGCACATCACACTTATGCAACGACGCGGATAGCAGGGAACCCTGACTAGAAGAGGGGGGTTTAGTGTTGGGATGTTGACAATAAAAAAGAGGGTTGCGCAACACAATAGAGGCCGGGTCGGAATAATTCAAAGAACCTTTGCGGTTATTTTAGTTCTCAACGAAATACCCATGGGTATAGTTTTCCCAATATCAATTGCAGAAGCATAAAAAAGTCTTGCGGCGAAATCCTGTGAGCAGCAGTGGCGAAGATAACTAATTTTATTTAGATATTTTAAGATTTTAAAAATACTTCATAAATAATGAAAAATGAAAAAAAATTAAAGACAAGCTTTTATTTATACAAATACATTAAGAAAGAAAAATAATTTCTTTCATTGTTTGATGTAGGTTATTATTATATCCTAAAACGTATTTCGATCGGCACACACCAAGACCACAGACGCTACTGGTTTTTAATCTTTCAGAGCTATTAAAACACTAATATAACGCGTGATTTATGACCTCCCATGGTAGAGACACACCTGCCAGCATTGATGGTCCGACTCGATTGGTCCAGACGAATCGGTTGTTACAAGAGACAGCCTTCACTCGAATCCACGTTGACTATCGGCTCTTTTGATCTACCGTTTGCCGACGGAAAATGTTAACGAGTAGTACAGATTATTTTTCGTTCCGTTTCTTCGCATATACGCTCGTGTTAGCGAAGTGAGTTTTCATTTGCTCCCTATAGAAACAGCTTCTGTAGTTTCGGATCCCACTATAAAAGGTAAGGTCCCCGTGATCTTAACTCGTACAAGTTTTCATTAACTTCTGAGGGTTGGTCAAAAAACTAAGAAAGCGGTTAAAAACAATTTTACAATTTTTTAATTTTACAATTGATATTGGATGGACTATACTACAAACAACCCTTGCTATTTAAAATGTCTTATTCTCCATGAATTAGCCTTCCATTCATCAATACTGAATACCATCAATTATATTTAAATAATTTCAATGAAATTTCGGTGAAATACTACAGTAGGTACATACTTTAATTTGCACCATCGTGCCTCCTCGACGGTTTTAGAAAAAAATCTTTTAGCGCCCTATAACTCGGTAACCATTAGGAATACAAGAAAAATGTATGATATCATTTTTGTTGCAAGTTTAATAAGCTTTAATTATGTATATATTCCTTAGGCCTCAAGCTTCGCTTTCGTGGTTTAATCAGATAATAAGACCGCAAATCGCACTCAGTAAAATTTCCAGGCAAAATGCTTTCTCGAAAATTTCAAATGTTTTTTGTCGGTAAATCCCCTAGCACATATGTGGGGGTCATAGACCTTATAACTGATGGACTGGCCGTCACGTGACTTTAACACACAGTTCCTGGCGGACTATATATGAGAGAGAGATGTTGTGAAGGATAGAAATACGACAAGGCAGAAGATACAAATTGGCTATGGCATTACATTGGAAAAACCTATTTCTTGTTATTTTTTCAAGGGAAATATTGACTACTTTGAATGAGATGAGTTTTGAAAAAGTTCAAGGAATCACAGTGAGGAACTTTATGCTACATATTTCCATGATATCTTTCAGAAACAAAAGAATTCCATTGAGCCTCCATCTGAATCAAAATGATTTTTATATCTCTTCCACAAAGGTTTCAGAAAGTTCAGGAATGAAAGAAATTATTGATAATTAAATTTATATTCGATATCATGAAGTTAGAAGTGCAATTGCAAACTAAATTGGGAACTCCGGCGATTTCAAAATTTGTTATCAATAATGCCTACATAAAAAACGTTTATGTAATCTATAAAATTTCGTGTCTATAGAAAAAATGGCCCAATTAATTTTGGGAAATACTGAGGAAAATAGTACGTGTTATTGGGAATGAAAGTGATATTTTTTCTATCGAGCATGACGAAGAGGTCGACGGACAATCCGTAGGGAAGTCTATTCCAGCCTGGCGCTGTAAAAGAATATTTTTACTCCGGCGGAGTAAAAGTATGCCGTTAGTCCAACGGAGTAAAAGTATGCCGTTAGTCCAACGGAGTAAAAATTCCATGTATATTTAAAACATTTGAAGAAAACATTCTTCGATTGTAAAACATATATATCTGCGTTTGTTCTCGGAAAAAAGGAAAATTTTGGGAATCAAATAAATCACATTATACTTTTATAAATATTATTAACCGACATTAGTTTAAGCAATTGCTCGGGAAAAACATCAAATTCTACCCCCGAATCAAACAAAATCCTACCAACCCACCTATGATACTAATAATCAATCTATTAACTCCATCTACAATATAAATAGAGGCACAAAAATAAAACAAGAGAAGTCACGTAAAATGTTATCAGTTTGTGCGTGACTGAGAAATTAAATTGAAATTTTCTCATAAGTTCGGAAACCTGTGAAAATGTGTTTAAAAAATCCACAAATCACTACCTACACTCCATGCTTACTCACCTATGAAATTTCACATCAAGCCCTTTTTTGTATCTAACTACACAATTGTAGGCTGCACACGATAAAAGCATAGATATTTAAGAATGTGTATTACTTATCAAACAGTTCAGAAACACTGGATAAATTTATAAAAAACTTTCAAAACACCACACGAAAACACATATAAACAATATACGAAACCAATGTTATGCCTGAACTCATTCTGTCCTGTTTCACAGGATCTGATATCAATGGTCTCTTTTTCACAGCCAGTCCATATTATTATAATGTCTATGGTGGGGGTGAGAAGCCAAGAGCTACAAGTGACAAGTCCATCATTTTGTGAAAACGCAATTTGAAGTTGAATCATTTTGATAAATTCCCTGAAACTCTCTGTCCGTATAATGCTATTGTCGTCGCCAGAACTCAGCACATTATAGTAATTTACGTAACAAGTTCCGAAAGTGAAATCGTCAAAGATGACGTCACAAGGCCATTGTGACCAATAATTTTAAATGGAACCCTACGGCAAGCGACACCTCCTTTAAAAGGTATCGAAAAAACCTATTCAACGATATTAATTTTGTTTGTACTTATGGCAGTATTAATGGCTCATTAGTAAACATTAAAATTTAAATTCCATTGAGTATGATATTAAATACAGATTTAAGAATCAGTATCTACTTAAATAAATTGCTCGAAGTGACCTCCATTTACTTCCTGACAGTGAAATATCCTATTTTTAAACTATTCTCGTACTTTTGTAAATGTGTCTGCGGAAACAGCCTCACGTTCTGCAACAATACGTTGTTTTAAAACGTCAATATTGTCAGGTTCAGTGGCGTAAACCTTCGAGGTACCCCCACAGAAAAAATCCAAAGGTGTGAGGTCCGGTGATCGAGCTGGCCATTCCGTTGAACCTCGTCGTCCAATCCATCTACCACGATACTCCTCATCCAAATACCGTCTTACTGCACCGTAATAGTGTGGAGGAGCACCATCCTGTTGGAATGTTATTTCCAAATTGCCGAATTCATCTGGATTATCTTCCAAAATTTCAAGGATTAACGGTTCTATTGCGTTTTGCAACAGCTCCAGATAAACCTCACCCGTTAAATTAGTATTTAAAAAAATAGGCCCAACGATGTGGTTCCCCAGGATACCTGCCCAAACATTCACCTTCTGGGGAAATTGGATATGTGTTTCACGAAACAGGTGAGGATTTGCGTCACTCCAATACCTCACATTCTGTGTATTTACATTTCCATTTAGATAGAAAGTACTTTCGTCACTAATACAAATTGTTTTGACATATTCTGGATGTTGGTTAATTTTAGTTTCCATATTTTCACAGAATTCTAGTCTTCGGTCTGGGTCGTCGTCTGAGAGTTGATGAACCATTTTTAATTTGTATAGATGAAATTTGTTTTTTTTCAACACCCTGTGTATTGTACTTCGACTGACTTCACAGGTAGATGCAACGTGAGTTGTCGAAGAAGTAGGATTAACTATTACTTCTGCCAGTATATCAATTTTTTTCTCATCAGAAATTTGTGGTCTGCCAGATCGTTTCGCATCATTAATACTACCCGTTGTTTCAAACTTACGAAGAAGCTCCCTCAAATAAGTCCTCGAAACGGGGCGATCGGGAAACCTCTCATTAAAAATGCGTTCTGCTGCATGAATATTTTGTCCAGTTTCACCAAGAATTAGGATCGCTGCTACTTTATCACCTAAAGCACGTACCATTTCGCTTCTTGAAGCACTTAAACGTTCCGCTCACAATAGTTTAACAAATTATTAAAACGTACAAAAATAGTAAAAGTACCAAAAGTTGCTAAAACAGTTAAACGTTCGATCAACAATACACAAATTATTAAATGTACAAAAACTTGGACAATTACAAAAACGTCGAATTAGGGAGACTAACAAAAACGTCAGCTTATTTGACAACTATCCAGAGGCGGAGCTTGAATTTTGAATTTTAGTATTAACTGATTTAATTCATCACAGCTTTGAGTTTTTTAAAAGCGAGTTGCCAAAACTGCCATAAACACAAACAAAATTAGTATCATTGAATAGGTTTTTTCGATACCTTTTAAAAGAGGTGTCGCTTGCCGTAGGGTTCCATTTAAAGTTATTGGTCACAATGGCCTTGTGACGTCATCTTTGACGATTTCGTCATCGATCATCACTAGTAGGGAAGTTTACAAACTTTAATATTCAGTTTCCAAATTTCACTTGTTTATGTATAATCGTTCCAAAAATAAGAGGGGGGGAGGGGACTTTTGAGAAGCACTGTATAACAATCACTCTTATGATATTACATTACTTATGAATATTAATTACACAATTATGACAATTACTTATATTAATATTATTAGGGATATTAACAGAAGTGGCAGTGTTGAAATTATGATTAGACGCATCAGTAATTGTACTAGTTTTCGAGATATTAATTTCGTTATGGCCCTTTTCAAATTGTGAAGCTATGTGAATTTTGTTTCTTAAAGAATTTTCTATGTATCCCTCTGCTACATTGGTTGATTTCCATCATCCGTGTCTCTTCAAGTTGTTATACTACCACCACTTGCAGCGAGTAAAGTGGCTGAGCTCCTGCGTAAACAGTGCCCGGTGTATTCTTTGGAAATCGGTAATTTAAGAAATTCAGCAATTGTGCAGGCGATTTTTCCAAAAGTGTGAATACCAATAGGTTGTATAGTACATTTTCCGTTTTTATGATAAACAAATAATCTACGATGTGGTGTGTTTGCTTGACGTAATGACAAATATTTTCCGTATAAAGAAATATTATTTTCTTCAATGACGACAAAGGTTCTATCCATATTCGTTTTAGAATTAGGAATTTTAATCACTAACATGGTTGTCTTCTCTTCTATATCATCCAAATTCATTTTACAAAGCCTCTTCACGACGACAAGGGCCTGCCAAACAAATTATTAATGCAACCTAAAATAAAAAAATTAAATCGTTAGTATAAGGAAGAAGAAGAGTTAGATTTAATTATATTACCTTTGTCATTAGGTAGATACTATCTCCAGCTTCTGATAAGAAGTGACCTATTTCTTCTTTCAAATCAAATCAAAATGTATTCAATATATAATACAATATTTGTCATTAGTACCATTCTCAATTTGGTTTACAATTCTAATATCTATAATGGCTATTTTTTATTTAACAAATGGAATTCTATATTTAGATGCATTACTGGAGCGGACTCACGCTAGGCTTAGAAGCCTGTGTTGTGATATCTAATTCAGTAAGGCATTTACCATGTATGTTTTTATGAATGGCATTCCATGCAGGGTGAAGATTTAGATTAAGTTACAGATTAGGATTCGAATGAGATTGGACAATTCAAGACGTGTTGGTTTTGCTTGAACAACATTTACAATTTGGTATGTAATTATTGTGAAAGAAGGTGCAAACTTATTTGTATGCACGACACACATTTACTAATATGTAATTCCGTAAAAAAGTGGAAATTTGTCAGGGTGATTTTGTTTCATTTCTTTTTTGAGTATTTTAAGGAATTTTATAACTTGCAGATTTTTTGGAAGAATGTTGAATATTTTTGGGCCATAGAAAAGAAAAGAATTTTGTGACAGTTTTATTGAAAAATTCGGTTTGTACCTCCAAGTTCATTTTTGATCGGGTTTCTTTTGAATATATGTGTGTTTTTTTTGTGTATGGAACATTCTTTATTCAATACTTTTGATTTTTTTGGTTTATAGCCAATGGATTTTCTTTTAAGGAAAGCAATAACTTTGGGATAGCGGCTTATATCTATATTATTTTTAATATTGATTGTGGACTTGAGCATCGAGTACTTGCTCCAGAAGCTTGATGGCTTTAAGATTTTAGATTTTCCCATTAAATATGCAAGAATCACTTGTTCATTTATAGTATGCACATTTTTATAATTGCTCCATTTTTGAAATTGTAGACCAATTCATACCTCTCTCTTGACTTTACCGGCAATAATTCATAAGTAGCCGCTTTAGCAGATTCACTAATCTCATGTGGAATCATTTCGGCCTCACTTTCCATTTTTTGGATTTTAAAAGCGAAAAAACACACCAATGTTACATGACAAGCGCTGTCATAATAAAATACAAAGTTCATGTTATTGTGAAAGCCGTCTACATAGATACCCAAAATCGCCCCGAAAGTAACAAGAATCGTCCGGAAAGTAACAAGAATCGTCCCAAAAGTAAAGAAATCATTTCGAAAGGGAAAAAAATCGTCCCGAAAATAGCTACTTTCGGTACCATTTGTGTAAAATTTTATTTTCGAGACGTCTACAGAAAAAAAACATTAACTTGTTTCCCTTTGCCACCAACATTTGATTATGTATTAACTATCTATAACAAACCGCACTTACCTTTTTTTAAAAGTCACATGTAGCTCTTGACTTCTCACCCCCTCATATGATATTACCCTCGATAAAATCCCTAGTACTTATGATATTACTCTCGATAAAACTCCTAGCACTTACGATGCTCGAAAAATTCAATTTCAAAATGATAAAATGCGCTAAAAAAAATTATGAAATTCATGGTTAGGTAGGTACATTTTTTCCGAATTGCTCAAAAACGTTTTTGGAGAAAAATCCCCTCTAGAAATTCAAGAGAAATCAATCAGTTATCTGATATTTGACCAGTGGCGGATTTACAGATTTTCCGCCCGTAGGCTATTCAATTTTTGCCGCCTCTTAATTTTGATATCTTAGTCCACAATCATATCACTTGTGCTATCCATTCAGCCAGACACCTCACAAATACGATGTACATGTATATTATTTAAAAAGCAACTTATCAGAAAGAAAAATGATCGCTGTGCTCATAAAAATTATTTTTTCAGTTATGATTAATTACTTTTTATATAAAAAAAAGTAATTTTAATGCCATATCGTATGGATTTTTGAAGATCGTGTTCACAGTAAACACGATAACTTTCGAAAAAATAATTTTTTCACTCCAATTTTTTTTTAATATACTAATTTGACTGGAGAGAAGCCGTTGAATAAAAATTGCTGCTTAGTATTGTTTTATCTTATTATAATTAATTCATTCCAGGCATTTTCTGAAAAAGTTGGCTTTGTGAAAAAGTTAACAAATGTACTAATGTAAACATTCAATTTAAATAATTCGTGTACGACATGAGCGCTTAAGGCATGCTCATTTGGATTTTCCAAACTTTTTCTTACTACAAATAAAATAATTAACTGATGAAATGTATCAATTTTCTAATCAGCAAATTGTCTAACTTCATATTTTGTGGAGGGAATTTTTTTATTGTCAAGTCGCAGTCGTTCAAATATCAGTTATTCGATTAATTTAAACCAAAAGACTATATCTCTATAAGATATTGAACTAGTTTTTTATTTAATAAAAATAGTCAATTTTAGTCATAAAGAAATAACTTTCTGAAATTGAATTTGACAATTTGCAAACTTGCTGCAGCAATCATGATTAGACCATCGAGATTGAATTGTGTAAGGAGATCTCATAATTATTAGGTACACGGAGAAAAAATTATAGCAGTTCTCAATGAAGAAAATATGTAAAAATAACTAAAATTTCGTTTTTTGTTAAATATTTTAATTTCTCTCCAATTTTCGAAATTCGTATTTTGTGTGTGTATAATATATTTTTTTTAAATTTGTAAATCGAAATAAAAAATGTATGAACTAAATTTGCCGCCCCTTAAAATTTGCCGCCCCTTAAAAGCTGCCAGCCCTACTCAGCCTGCTGGTAAATCCGCCACTGTATTTGACACACATTTAAAAATTGTAGTAAAATATATAGTGAGTTTATACAACAAGTAAAATAAAATAAGAAATAAAATAAAGTAATTTAAAAAGTTAAAACTACACAACATTCATAACAAGTTTATACAGAAATAAAATAAGAAGTAACATAAAATAAGAAGTAAAATAAAAGATGGTTAACTTTTATCTTTTATTTTATTTTACTTTGACTAGTTGTTAGGCACATGTAGGTACATACTGAATAATTTGGAGAAATTGATGAAAGTTGATGATAGATGACATGATATAATAGCTATTCCGTCCTAGAATATGTTTTTGTTTTCATAACTGGAAAATGGTGTGTTCAGAGCCATTTTAAAAAAAATCGTTTTTGGCCAATATGTCTTTAGATGACGAAGATTTTATAATATTGATATTAGTGTTGTCAACAATGGCTTATTTTTTATTCAATAAACAACAACAGGGACCAATTTCTCAAGTATACATCATTGAAATTGAGGTAACCTCAACATAAAATCCCATATTTCGATTGACAGCTTCTTACTTCTTAAATTAATTTACTCATCTCTATAAACACTCGGAAAATTATTACTTCTTATTTTACTTTATTTTATTTCTTATTTTATTTTACTTGCTGTATGAACTCACTTATAGAGGATTTAATTTCATTTTCGCGCCAGCGCCATCTGTTCTGTGTTGGATCTAATATTTGGCTATAGTCCAGAATCCAGAAAAGCAACTCTGGAAGGCACTGCTTGGACAGTTCGTTATCGTATGAATCGGCAAATTAGGGGAAACATTCGCGAGAACAATAATTTATCGAAACCTCCCCGTACAAGTCAGATGTAGAACCATTATTGATTCTCGCCAGGATTGCAGGCAACCAACCTTACCTTCGCTCGATTTTTTTTTTCACGGCCAGCAGTGAGCCACAACATGTCATTAGTGTTTTATAGTGTGTTTTATACGATTTTATTCTTGTCGTTTGATTAACATGATTACCAATTTAACGATCCTGATGTTCGACTTGAGTCGAGTGTTTGGACAATTCTGTTGTGACGTTCCCAAGTGTAAACATACATATTGAGACATCGAAATTGGGCAATTCTTCAAAATCTAGTCCATTTGATTGAACTCCCATTTAGTTCTATATCGACACCTGCTTGTGAGTGATGTCTTCGCCTAGCGATAGTAGTGTTTGTTACCATAATAAGCATGGATCACTTGGATGGAAATTTTTGAATAAAGAAACGTTTGGGCCGCCAGGTTTGTGTACTTATAACTTTTTTTTAAGTTCCTGGTAAATGCGTTGAAATAATTTATAGATAAATATTGTTTTCAACATATGCTACGTTGGTCATAGGCAGGGGCGCGCCAAGCCATGCGGCCGCCTGTGGGCAACATATAATTTTACTACCCCTTACCCCTTTTTACACGCTTTATATTAGCTTCACTTGTATGTTTGTTTGTTTGTAACCGACTCCTTTGGGCGCGATTTTGACCCACTTCCAGACGTCCGAATGATCTGAAATTTAGCAGGTGTACATTATTGACAATGCATTAAGAAATTTTTGTGTGAAAAAAAAAACAAAATGGCGGCTCCAAAATGGTGGACGAGTTTTGTGATTATGAAATTGGTATGTGGGGGTTTTGGGGGTCGAATATTATGATTTTTGTAAAAATTAAAAATTCAAGATGGCGGCTTTAAAATGGGCCGAGTTTGTGATTATGGTCTGATTCTATTCAAAATTGGTATGTGGGTTTTTGGGTCGAATTATGATTTTAAAATCATTAAAAATTAAAATTGGTATGTGGAGATTTTTCGGGTCGGAGATTATGATTACCTAATATGAGAAAATTATTCCATTTTTTTATTTGCAAAAAAATAAAAATAATAGTTTAAAAAAAACTAAAAAAACACGCTTTTATAGAAAACCAGACTAAAAAAATTGAAAATAAGAAAAACATGTATATAAAATACATGTTTTTCTTATTAAAAGCGTGTTTTTTAGTTTTTTTAAACTATTATTTATTTAGTAAAAATTCATACATGGGTGGGTATACACAAATAGAATTAAAATACGTGCTAATACCTATATTTATTTTGATACTGATACATCAGATACGGGGGTACACACAAAATTGAAATAATCGCTATTACTTATCTAATTTTGAAATGAAATATGTGTTAATTTATATACCGTATAATGTATAATCTATAATTTTAAATGATCATCATCATTTGACGTTTGCAAATAAAGGAAATGAGTATTTCTGAAAGCTCAAATAAAAAAAAGTGTACTGATTTTAATCAGCATGATACCTGACTACTCATCCCCATAACATTTAGAAGATCTTGACTAGTCTTAGACATAAGGATTAACGAAGAATGTAAAAAAGCAAAGCAATAACAAAACTGACAAAACAATAAAAAAAATTACATAACAGAAAAAAAAGAACAATAACTTATTGGAAGCACTCTTTTCTTGCCTTTTTTCGGCAAAATCTTTAATCAAAGGAATACATTCCATAAGGTCACTTTCTATGGACATAACTGCCAAATTACTGTGTCTCTCTTGTGCCATAGTTGATCGTAAAAAGTTTTTATTAATTCTAATAAAAAAAAGACCTTTCTCCCGATGCTACAGATATTGGTAGCGTTAAAAAAATCGTATTGCCACTGCAGATTTGGAAATGTTGAAATTAAATTGTTCTCTAAAATGTGTTGAAAAATTAACTGAGGATCTAACTCATTTTGCTCTGGTAAGTGGCATTTTAAACAAATGATTTCATCAAATAAGTCATTTGCATCAATATCTGATTCTTTACGTGCTTCATCTTTCAAATGAAATGATAAATTTTCACGCGAGTTTCTTAATTCTTCTTCATTCAAGCTGAACATTTGATAAATAAATCCAAAAATGTTATTAAATTGCTCCAACCCAACCTCCGATAAGGTCGTATCTAGTATAGAGAATAATTTACTTTGTAATTCATTTTCGGGTCTGTTATTGGTTCGTCAGTACTTTCATAATCAAACTGCCTTTTCTTTTTTCTTTGACACTGTTTGTGAAGATGAAAAATTTGGTTCAATTTCTAATTCCTCGGCCAGCTCCCTGGCGTCTACAAGAAGTTCGCTAAATCCCTTAGCATCTCTTAAGTCTAAAAAAAATGTTTTTATTTTGTTTAGTCAGTCTAAACAATCTTTTAGATTTATACTTTGATTCCGCATTAATTCACTTAGAGAATTGATTTTAAATAAAATATTGTACCAGATTACTACAGAGCATAAAAAATTGTAGTTTTGGATTTTTGATGCGAGCGATCGAGCTAGGTGTGATGTACTAAAATCTTTTGAAGATGCGGATGCATCCATTACTTTTAAAAGAGCATCATAAACCTCACCAATGTGATATCTCAAAGGTTTTATAGCGTCTATTCTACTGGACCAGCGTGTATCAGATAGTGGTTTTAAAGTTAAATCTGTGAGGCACGTTTTCAAAATTGACCATCTTTTGGTTGACGCGGAAAAAAACACATCTATCTCTTGAACAATGTCAAAGAATCCGGACACCTCAAAATAAATTTTAGCAGAATCGTTAATAATTAAATTTAATGAGTGCGCCGAACAAGGAACCAAACATGCTTGCGGGTTTATATTTAAGATTCGTGTTTGTAATCCACTGTGTATTCCACGCATGTTTGCTTCATTATCATATCCTTGTCCTCGCAAATCATATATACTTAAATTCAATTCTACTAATAAATCTGTCATATAGTTATACAAGCCAGCACCAGTAGAATCAACTATAGGGCAAAATAAAATGAAATTTTCACGTATTTAAATTTTTTTCGTCAACTCTTTTAATAAAACAAACCTCAAAACTACACTTAATTGTTCCGTATGACTCACATCCGGTGTACAGTCGAGGATTATAGAGTAATATTTATGTTTTCTTACTAGATCTAAAATAGTAGTTCTTACTTTTGAGCCGATTAAATTTATCAATTCATTTTGAATTTTATCGCCCAAATATTATGTCATACCGCTGCCGCTGCTTCGATTTTTATGTGTGCGTCGAACATGTTGCTCCATTAAATCAAATTTGGTGAACGTTTCTATTAATTTTAAGAAGTTTCCGTTATTATTTTCATATAATTTGTTAGATCTACCACGTAAAGCTAAACATTGACGACATAAAAACTGCATTGCTGAAATTATTCTTCCAATGACACGATACCAGTATTTTTTTTCTACATGCAATGAACGTAATTGACTTTCATTCATAGTAACTCCCTTAGATAACATATTTGATAAGTTTAACCAAGATCCGATATTTTTTTTTATGGGAGCCACTCTTTTCGTGTCTGTTTAGCACTAGTGACAAATGTTTCCAATCAGAACATCCTTCCTTATTAGACAAGTTGGTCAAAGGCTTACCAAAAAGTTCGCAACAGAAACAGTAAATGGCATCTCTTGTTGTTGAGTAAATCAGCCATTCCCTTTTAACTTTCCATTGGGGAGGTTACGATAAAAACATCTGGCAGAAAACATTCGGCCTTGTGAGTTTACTGGATAGATCCAATTCGTAATTTGATGGGGTCTTTTTTCCGTTAAAAATCTTGCATCTGCGGATGTAATTATTTCGGGCCACTCTCCAGGGTCATCAGATATTACGGTGGAGATAGAAAATAGTAATGTTGCCGCTTCAAAGAATCAGCTAATTTTTCTTGCTCTTCCATTTTCTGCCGTCTTTGTTGGCGGAACTGATGACCTGACAATCGTTTTCTTTTTTTGTCCTTTTCCTTAATGTCATATTGATATAGGATATGTTGCATGGTGATATATTTGAAAAAAAATTTTTTTTCATCTGTCTTTACCAACAAATTGGATTACAATTTTTGAACACCCCATACAACATTTGTTGAAAATAAACTTGTATTAGTATGTATTACAGGACCTTGAAAAGAAATTACCTAAAAATACTTCACAATTAGTAGTTGGAAGTTGCAAGGTAAAATTATTAGCCATATTGTTGATTGCCTTTAATGGGAAAAAAAATTAAATGTCAAATATCTCGAAAACTACTGAGTTTTGATATAGAACATGTTTCAGAAATTTTAATTAGAATTAGGCGTAGAATAGTAAAAATATACCGTATTTAGTTATTTTTTACACTGAAATATTCACCTCACTAACTAACTATCTAATCAACTAATCTGATTTGCAGAACAAACTAGAATGACCCATTTTACAAAATCCAGACATATTTATATTAATTTTTATTTTTTGCGGCTTCCGACAGACGACTTTTAAGCGTTTCTCGAATGAAAGAAGCAATAAAAACATTTCTCTATATTTACTCTCTTTGTTTTTGATACTTATCGTTACCGCTAGCCGCTATCGCTAATAGCAAAAGAGTACCGAAAGAGAATCATGCATTAAACATGAATTGGAGCCGACGCGCGGCAAAAGAGGTCGTTGGTACGGTTTATTTAGCCGAATTGCCGCCCTTAGATTTTGCCGCCCGTGGCTTTTGACTACATTCGCCACATAGTTGGCGCGCCCCTATAAATATTGTTTTCAACATATGCTACGTTGGTCATAGGCAGGTATTGCTCGGTTATTTATTTCAGCTTTCTGATCAAGTGAATAATCTCAAGTAAATATAAATTACTCGAAAGTACGGACTGCCTCCGGATAATTGAAAAGAAAAAGTACCTACTTCTAGAAAATGTAATAACTCTGATTAATGAATCCCAGCTTCAAAATGGTTCTCCCTCTATGTCGTTTTATCAGGCCCGGCGACAGAAATGTTGAGGCTCGTTACTCTGATTCCCATGTGGCTCCCCCTGGTTCCTTAGTTTTGCATCTGTTAGTTAGGATACTAAAGTAGCAAGTAACAGTCTGCTATAGTTTTAACTTTATACAGTGCTTTCGTAAAGTAGGTACTGAATAAATTAATTTTCACCCAAACTATCCATTTCTGAGGAATCTCCTGAAACAGGTCGATTTTTAATCTCAATTTGCCACATTTATAAGGGAAAATTAAATATACAGGGTGACAATTTTTTGAAATGGAACACCCTATATATTATTCAATTTTTTTAATCTTCATGGAAAGCTAATTCAAAGTTTGTACACAGTGCGTCCGTTAAATTCAGTGCCCTCGTAAAGTAGTGGATAAATTCATAAAAAATTCAAGGAATAATTTTTTGGAAAGAACGCTCGAAGCCGTCGAATTTTATTTTCATTTGGGCATTCTTACAAATTTAATTAATACATACAGAATGATTCGTATAGGAGAAATGACGTCATCGGTATTTTTTAATGGCAACTCCATTTTTCATTACGGAATGTGAATAGGTGATTATGAGAATGGGTGAAATGAAAATAACATAAGAAAAACTATTTTGAAATATGGAAATACTAAATTTAATGGCAATGATAGCTTCAAACAACGATCAAATTAAATGTTCAAATTGTGCACCGTTTGCTATCCGACTATTTTCATTACTTGCCAGTAGCCATAGCGACCAGAATTTTGTTTTTATTGCTGAATAGTTTTTGTGAAGTTATTTCTTTAAATAAAAACATATCTTATCGTTTGTCGATACATTGTTGAGTAGTAACTTTGTCATTTCATCGGAAGTGATTAAATTAAATGAACGAGAAAGAATTGAAATTCTTTGCATGATAGGATTTGGAGACAGAATGCGCACCCAAAGAAAAGTAGTTGAATTGTTTAATGCAACTCATCCTGAAAATGAAGATATACCATATCTACTCTTATATGGCGACAAATAATTTCATATATCAGGTGCTATGTATTTTGACATCCAGAATCCGATTCTGCATACTCGAAAACTCTACACCGACGTTTAAACTGAATTTTGATTTTTTTCAACATTTCCACCCCCTAATACACACATTGGAATGATTTACCACACCGAAAGCGAGATAAAAGGCTTCAAAGTTGCAACGTTTAACACGTAATCCCTATAGTGAGCTACCGCGGACACCACATTTTAAGGCATAACTAAAAACCCTCCATTCAGAACTTTTTGAAAAACTAGTACCTATATTATTAAAAGGTTAGTATGTAACTAATTTTATAGAAAAATTTAAACACGCGTAGCCATACAGTTATTTAGTTATTGCCATAAGAAGTTTATAAAAGTGCAAGAGAGGGAGGGCTGAGAATCGTGGCAACGCCTCAAGCGAGCGCTCCTGATTCAAATAAGCGAGAGCGCGAGGGTCTTGGGGGTTTGATTGAACTGTGTTTTGGAATGCACATATTTATGAATAATAATTGTGAATAATTGCGTTAATATATACTGATGCATTTTAAACATATTACAATAGGAATAGATATAAAATAAAATGTAGTTTTGGCGAGTAACGGCAAACAACAGTACATAAACGTTATTTTATTTATACATTCGTACAACACATGTACGTATAACATAATTCGAATATTTTTAAACATAAACAAACATGATTCAGATTTTCAAAAGGCTAATAAAATATAACGTTTAAATCTACAAAAATATAAACAACAATGAATGTTATTTATTTTCCTAACTATTATATTAAATAATCACTTGATTGACTATACATTTATTTTCAAATCATTAATGATTTTAGTAAATGCTTTCCTATTTTAGTAACTATATGTTTTCTATTCTCCAATTTTTCAGTTAGGTGATTAATCACAGCTTCTTCTCCTTCATCGTGATACATTTGTTTCAGAAAATCGTATGTTATATTTTGTTGCCCAATTTTTTTCAATAATTCAACATGGCTCAAGTACAGTTCCAAAGTCAACTTTACCAGTGAAACATATAGAAATATTTTTTAATAAAATAAACAAACACAAACCTCAATCACAAACTGAAAGGGAGTCTTATATTCGTTTTATAAAATCGGGTGATTATTTTCGAGACATCAGGGGTTATCTCGGGACGTACATTTAAAAAGGCTAAGCCCGTCAGCCTCTCTTCTGACCGAGGGGAAACAACTACCCAAAATATGTACACCATAATTAAATATCTGATAATGAACAATATTTAAAATATATAAAAAACGCACTAATGAAATATTTAAAATATATTTAGGATAATGATAGTATTTAATGTACTGAAAATGTATTTAAATAATTAAAGTATACTGAAGTATTTAAAGTACTAGAGATGTATTGAAAATAATTAAAATATACCGAGGGTATTGAAAATACTGGAAATGTACTTAGGTTTGAAATGTAATGAAATTAAATGGAACATACAATATAATTTTGGGGTAATTAAGGTAATAAAAACGTGATGGAACTATTGAACTGAAGGAATCAACGGTTTTGGTATAATTTACCCCGTCTTTTTTAAAAGTACCTAAAGTGTACATCTGTTGGTGAGAAATTGAAATGAAAGTTTTCTCAAGTTATTGGGACATATTATTATATTTCATTCAAAAATCATTTATTTGAGGATCAGGGCAAATGCCTGAAAAATGAAAAGTATTCCAAAATAAATATTTATTAATAAATAAAATAAATAATATAATAAATAAAGATTCAAATGTCAAACTAAAAACAAAAGGCATGCTGATAAAAAAAAGGACAAAGAAATGTTCAAAATAATTTTCCTAAAAACCCTTTCGGAGTATTACGAACATTCAAAAAAAACACTAGCCAAATCGGTCCAGCCGCTGTTTTTATAAAATAAAAAAACAATGTTACCCAGACTGGGATTCGTTTTGCGCTTAGAAAGAATCGAGATTTATTTTTATTATATAGAAGATTATATATTCATGAAAACTTTCCAGGGCAAATAGATTTCCAATAACTTTTCTAAAAAACGTGGGGCGCATGACTTGGGTGAACTATCCATGCTTCAATTATCAATTGCATGTGCCCCACGTATTTCGTTTCATAGCTATTGAAAATTCACAATAAAAAATTTTCAGGACAATCTCAATGGGGTTAGGAATCTGTATGGGGATATAAATCTGTACGGGGCTAGCATACATTATTTTATACTTTTTAGTCCGTTTTATAAACGTGGTATATTAAAAAAATATTTACATAATTATTTTATACTTTTTAGTCCGTTTTTTTAAACGTGGTGTATTGTAGAAAAAATCATTTAAATGATTATGCCATACTTTTTAATATATCGCGTTCATAAAACGGAATTTTTATGAACGTGATATATTAAAAAAAATATCTGAATAATTATTCATTTCATTCAACTCTGTGTCGTTCATTGTCTCTATAAATTTTCCCTTCTGGATATCCGGATTTTTTGGGAGTGTTCTTCGGTTCTATTTTCGGGTTTTTTTATATGTTCGTTCCTCTTGCCTATTTTCTGGAGCTTTGAATTTTTCTCCATCTTTTCCATTTTGGTTTCCATTGGTTACTGGATTTTTCTCGTTGGTTTTTTCAGCTCTTTTGGTTTGTTTATCATCCATGTTTAGATTTCCATCTGTTTTTTGGGATTTTTCAGCGTTTTCTGATTTTTATAGACTTCCATTTTTTATATTTTCTTTTTGATTGTTTGTGTATGTGTCTGATATATTATACAGTGCTTCTCAAAAGTCCCCTCCCCCCCTCTTATTTTTGGAACGATTATACATAAACAAGTGAAATTTGGAAACTGAATATTAAAGGTTGTAAACTTCCCTACTAGTGATGATAGATGACGAAATCGTCAAAGATGACGTCACAAGGCCATTGTGACCAATAATTTTAAATGGAACCCTACGGCAAGCGACACCTCTTTAAAAGGTATCGAAAAAACCTATTCAATGATACTAATTTTGTTTGTGTTTATGGCAGTTTTGGCAACTCGCTTTTAAAAAACGCAAAGCTGTGATGAATTAAATCAGTTAATACTAAAATTCCAAATTCAAGCTCCGCCTCTGGATAGTTGTCAAATAAGCTAACGTTTTGTTATTCTCCTAATTCGATTTTTTTGTAATTGTCCAAGTTTTTGTACATTTAATAATTTGTGTATTGTTGATCGAACGTTCAACTGTTTTAGCAGCTTTTGGTATTTTAATATTTTTGTACATTTTAATAATTTGTTAAACTGTTGTGAGCCGAACGTTTAAGTGCTTCAAGAAGCGAAATGGTACGTGCTTTAGGTGATGAAGTAGCAGCGATCCTAATTCTTGGTGAAACTGGACAAAATATTCATGCAGCAGAACGCATTTTCAATGAGAGGTTTCCCGATCGCCCCGTTTCGAGGACTTATTTAAGGGAGCTTCTTCGTAAGTTTGAAACAACGGGTAGTATTAATGATGCGAAACGATCTGGCAGACCACAAATTTCTGATGAGAAAAAAAAAGATATACTGGCAGAAGTAATAATTAATCCTACTTCTTCAACAACTCACGTTGCATCTACCTGTGAAGTCAGTCGAAGTACAGTACACAGGGTGTTGAAAAAAAAACAAATTTCATCCATACAAATTAAAAATGGTTCATCAACTCTCAGACGACGACCCAGACCGAAGGCTAGAATTTTGTGAAAATATGAAAACTAAAATTAACCAACAGCCAGACTATGTCAAAACAATTTGTTTTAGTGACGAAAGTACTTTCTATCTAAATGGAAATGTAAATACACAGAATGTGAAGTATTGGAGTGACGCAAATCCTCACCGGTTTCGTGAAACACATACCCAATTTCCCCAGAAGGTGAATGTTTGGGCAGGTATCCTGGGAAACCACATCGTTGGGCCTCTTTTTTTAAATACTAATTTAACTGGTGAGGTTTATCTGGAGCTGTTGCAAATCGCAATAGAACCGTTGATCCTTGAAATTTTGGAAGATAATCCAGATGAATTCGGCAATTTGGAAATAACATTCCAACAGTATGGTGCTCCTCCACACTATTACGGTGCAGTAAGACGGTATTTGGATGAGGAGTATCGTGGTAGATGGATTGGACGACGGAATGGCCAGCTCGATCACCGTACCTCACACCTTTGGATTTTTTTTTGTGGGGGTACCTTAAATCGAAGGTTTACGCCACTGAACCTGACAATATTGACGTTTTAAAACAACGTATTGTTGCAGAATGTGAGGCTGTTTCCACAGACACATTTGCAAAAGTACGAGAAGAGTTAAAAAAATAGGATATTTCACTGTCAGGAAGTAAATAGAGGTCACTTCGAGCAATTCCTTTAAGTAGATACTGATTCTTAAATCTGTAATTAATATCATACTGAATGGAATTTAAATTTTAATGTTTACTAATGAGCCATTAAAACTACCATAAACACAAACAAAATTAGTATCATTGAATAGGTTTTTTCGATACCTTTTAAAAGAGGTGTCGCTTGCCGTAGGGTTCCATTTAGAATTATTGGTCACAATGGCCTTGTGACGTCATCTTTGACGATTTCGTCATCTATCATCACTAGTAGGGAAGTTTTTTTAATATTCAGTTTCCAAATTTCACTTGTTTATGTATAATCGTTCCCAAAATAAGAGGGGGGGGAGGGGACTTTTGAGAAGCACTGTATACTTTATCCTTAGCCGGTATGTTCCCAATTTCAATTTTTTGTTGCAGAATTTTTGTTATTTTGGCAAGTGTGGAGAACAGGATTTTTTTTCCGAATAGGGGTTTTCTGATGGTGTTTCCCTATTCCACTTTCCAACCCCCACATTGTGAATGGTTGGACTCACCAGTTCATTTTCACTATATTTTCCTCTTTGCGTTTTTTCGTATGTTTTTGCGTTAAGCTCGACAAGGTCGGATTTCTCATCCTCGGACCCAATGCCGGGGTAGTGGGGAAAGTAGTATACAATTTCACAGATTTTCAGCTTCCGCAACTGTGCAACTAGAAATTTCACTGTTCTACGTTGTACACTTACTTGGTAAACTGTTTTTATCTATTTCACTTGTCTTCCCAGTCGCAGATGATTCCACATCTGATTTTATGAACATTATGTTCATATTTTCAAACAAATCAGTCTTTTTTGGGTTTCTATCAGGTATTCTTTTGTGGCATTTTGGTTTCACTTGTTTTATTTTTGTGTTACACTTGGCTCTTCCCCAGCTGGATTCCTCGATCGGGGGATGATTCAATGTATTGTTTTACTCAATTAGTCGTGGTTTTTGTGTCTTTTCACTGTTTTAAGAGGAAATAATTGTTATCTTCACAGATTTTTTTGATTTTCTAACCTCACTTTCTCCCTTGCGCGATGCCTGTAAGGTCGAGAATCGCAATAGGGTTCATTTAAGCGGAGCACACTCTAGATCGCAAAACAACTTCCCCTCGTCACGGGTATTGAGAGATTGTGTGATCCTAACCTCATTTTTTGTGGTCCATAAAGAAAACAGACTTATCTAAAAAATTAAATAAAGTAGTGTACCAAATTAGGAAACTAATAGAATTTGCTACTCTAGATACCGCAT
Source organism: Gonioctena quinquepunctata (assembly GCA_018342105.1). Classification (NCBI taxonomy): domain Eukaryota; kingdom Metazoa; phylum Arthropoda; class Insecta; order Coleoptera; family Chrysomelidae; genus Gonioctena; species Gonioctena quinquepunctata. The sequence continues at coordinate 1,086,537 of JAFIRS010000148.1, forward strand.
ATTATTACAGTAACTTTTATTCAACTTTTTCTTATGGAATTCTTCTTTGGGGAAACTCCGTAGAAAGTGGAAGAATATTTAAATTACAAAAAAAAGTTGTACGAATAATAGCAAAGGCTAGTTATCGAGAACATTGTAAACCATTATTTGCAAAATTCAGCATCTTAACTTTACCTTCAGTATTCATTCTACAATGTGTGATGTTTGTGAAAGAAAACGAAAAGTCTCTATTTTCAAATTCTTCCTACCATTCTCATAACACAAGGAATAGAAATTCGTTGAGCATTCCCTATCACCGCCTGAAAAAAACTCAACAGCCAATTAATCACACATCCATCAAAATTTTTAACAAATTACCGGATGCACTGAAAAATGCCCATACCAAACAGTTAAAGGCAGCAATCATCAATATATTATTAAAAAATACATTCTATTCTCTAGAAGAATATTTCGAATTTAATTTTGACGGAACAAATGATTGAGATATAAGCAGGCATTTTTTTTATCTGTGTATCTTCTGTTGTGATGTAATATTGACTAATTTTAAATTTTATATATATTTCAGGTGACTGAACATAAGTATACATATAGTTTTATATTCAAAATTTTACTATAATTGTCGACGTTTCTTGTATATACCTGTACTCAGTTTCGTTCATATTTTCTGTTTTTCGTATTATTTGACAACCTTAAATGTAACTTACATAACTTGGGCCAATAAATTATTATTATTATTATCTCCTAGGAAAAACTATGCATATATATTTTATCACTATATTTCAACTTCAAGCTCATATGAAGCAAATTTGTGAGTTTGTGATCTCGCCTATTGCTATGATGATTAGTATAGATATTGGGTAATAAAACGAAATAGATAAAAATTTAATGATATATTAATGTATCAGACCTATCTACTGACACAGGATAACTATTCTACCGCCAACAAAATAACAATTTATTTTATTAACCGACGAAACCAAAAAGGAGGAGATTCTCTAGTCGACGCGTATATTTTTTTTATGTATGATCACGCATAACTTTTTACTGAGACGTCCGATTCCGATAATTCTTTTTTCAATGGATAGGGTGTACTTCGAAGTTGTTCCCATTTGAATTTAAAAGATGAAATCCACCCCTAAGGGTAGCAAAATCAAGGATATTAATCATTCTTCTGAATTCTGGTCCTTTAACCGATTCTATCAGGCATAACTTTGTACTGGGTTCTTCGATTTGGATGATTCTTTTTTTATTAGATAGAGTATACCTCATAGTTGATCAATTTGGATTTCTAATGGAATTATCCAACCTCACGGGTAAAAAAATAGGGAATAATTGATTTTTCACTTGTGAACATTGGCACACATATGTAGTTGACAATGACAGATCGCTAATGTCATTATTTTTGTTCTCCTACATCCGTCACAATCATTATATTCTATGAGGGGATGGAATGATATACAAAGTAATGAAATAAACTAACCAGAACAACAAAAATAATTTATATCACAACAAATAGTAAAAGTAGATATTCATATTATTTAACTGCTAATAGTTGAAGTAAGGTGGGTAAGTATTTTGGAAGTAATCAAAAAACAAGTAGGAAGTAATTAGTAGATTTCAGCCACAAAAAATTGAAAAATAAAAACTTTTCAACAACAAATTATACCGACGAAATACGTAACTGAATAGTAAAAAAAAAAAAATTAAAATAGTTTGTGGCATTCAGACGAGAAAATGAAAACTAGAACTGAAAAATAAAAATGTGGATCAGCCTTCTTAGTCTCAATAACTAAGCTCCTAAACTAATGTAAGTAACTAATTTTGAGTCGGCGCCAAATGAACAATCAACGAAGATCATTAAATTACTTCAAAAAAATTACCGAATGTCACCGCGCAACTCGATGCCATCATTTTACGCCTTATCTAATGCATTTGCTTGTTTGTTTGGCGCCGACTCAAAATTAGTTACTTACATTAGTTTAGGAGCTTAGTTATTGAGACTAAGAAGGTTTATTTTATTTTTAACTTTTCAGTTCCGTATTTCGTCGGTTTAATTTTTTGTTAAAAAGTTTTTATAGTCTTTTCCTCGCTTTAGTTTTCGCAAAAGTATCAATGACTTCGGTTAAATCCAGGCTTGGTGTGGCGTTGTTTTTAATTGCTATTAGCTATAAATATCGGAGTCGAACTTCGCCCAAACTATTTCTCAAATATATTTTTTTATTATTTTTTATTTGCTAAATGATCTTTCAGATGTTGCAGAAGTGACAGGAATTGTATAAAATAATAACATAAGGCCACATTCTAGCACTCCATATTAGTCATTATCTCCTGACGTAATTGGTGAACAGTCCATGCCTGGGACAAATCAGGAAGAACTAGGTGATATTAAGACATTGAAGGGAAAAAAATGGGGCCTATTATATCAGAATATTTACTTGGGAACTGAGTTGCCATGCTTAAAGCTGTGTTGCTACTTGTTATATTTATGTTCTGAAGGGAGACATTTTCGCGAGGTCGGTTCGAGGTTTGCGGGCCGGGGGGCGTCCTGACTTTGGGGGCCCCGATGCACGGCGCCTGGCCTTCGGTACCTACGCTACTGGGTCGAATGAATAAACTCCTTTTTTAGAAGTCGATTAAAAAGTTGCGACACGTCAAGAAAGTATCTCGGCCGGGAATGTTATGAACCGTTTAAAATATCTATTTTCGTTCCATTCAGAAAATAAAAATACCTACCTATAGTGAATTTATTATCAGCACTCACAGTTGTATGAGCGCACATCGACTAAAGGTTATTCAGGTTATTTGTACAGCGGGTTAGATAATAGAGTTCAAAATAATGCTTTAAGGAGAACGCATATATGGTGTTTCAAGATCGTAATTTATTGTGAAGTTATTTTTTTTAGTGAGCGAATTCATATCGAATTAGTCGGAGTGTGTTTTTGATGATACATATGAAATGAGCAGTACAGAAAATGGTGCTAGTGATAAACGCCGTGTGATGACGAGGGCTTATTCAATTCGCATAGGTAGATATAATAATAAACAGGGTGGTTCAGGATTCTTGGGTGTATATAATAACTGAATGTTGGAATTTAATCCCAAGAATTTTCAGTTAGAAACCAAGCTTTTTTTTGTTTTAAATGGTAATTTCGATCAGTTCGATACATTTCTGAAATTTGAGTCAGTGTATGCATCATTGTCATTGTCGTAGTCAGAATCACTTTCTCAGTCGTTGTCTTCAGAAATTTTTATATTTATGCATCACAGTCTTTAGAATTATTTCAGCAATTGTTTTCCGCGAAAGGAAAAAGTACTTTGCTGACCAGAATAGAATAGTCCGTTGATTTGAGACTTGTAATGCGATTATCGAGATCATAATACAAAATTGACATCTATAAAGGAATGCCTTCTTGCCCCCAAGGCCGTACCCAGAGAAAAATTTCGCGGGTGGGGTTTGGTTTTAAAGTAAATAATGCAATGTACATTTTACCAAATTTTATTACACATCATTAAACAGACAGATGGAATCAGATTGTACAGTGTGGAAAGTACTACTTTATGGTCGCAAAATCTGTTCTTAGTTGACTTATTGGAAATACTTCTCAGGATCATTAGTTGGAATAATACGAATAATTTATATTCAGAATAACTAAGGGTATTTAAACAAAATTGAAAAATGTGAATTAGTGTTTGGGATGTACATAAAACTACCTGATTTTCACCTTATTCCAGATATATTTTACAGATTTGGGTACGGCTTTGCAGCCTCCTTATAATGGTAGTTTATAACTGTGATTTTTTAGAAAAACTTTGCTGACCGGGGGTATCCGAAGAAGGTATTTTTCATTGGAACGCTGGAATATAATTGGAAAAAACATACTCTTTGCGCCATCATAGAAAAGATTCATATCAACCTCCTCATAAGGGTAGTTTATACGTGTCATTTTTTGAAAAACTTTGCTGACCGGGGGTATCCAATGGTTATATTTCATTGAAAGGCTGAAATATGATATGCCACCATGGAAAAAAAATCATATCAGCCACCTCATAAAAGGGTAGTTTATGAATGTGATTTTTCGAAAAACTTTGTTGACCGGGGGTATCCAATGAAGATATTTTATTGAAACGCTGGAATATGATTGATAAAAAAAATACTTTTACATAAGAAAAATTCATATCAGTCACCTCTTAAGGGTAGTTTATACACCAGTGTGAAGTTAGCAGCCACTTTTCATCAGCCATTTTCTCCCCAGCCGCCAAACGACCAGTGGTGGCGGTTATAAATAAAATACACTGAATATAGTATTGAACAATTGGGAATGAGTTTCTCACCGCTACCTACCGCATGTCGCCTTATTTGTGATCGCCTTGAAAGATATTTGAACCATTAATGAGCTTCCAGTTAAACTCTAAAATATTAAAAGTTAAAAAAAAATCTGTGAAGGAAAAAAATAGCCACGTTCATATTTTGCAGAGAGTGTTTTATGTATTAGAAGAGTACACTGTTTGAACAGCTTCGATTTGGGAGGCGTCCAAGGGGTGGTTCCACCCTCATGAAAACATAAAAAAATCGATTTTTCTGTGAAGGAAAAAAATAGCCACGTTCATATTTTGTAAAGGAAAAAAAATAGCAGCGTTCATATTTTGCAGAGAGTGTTTTATGCATTAGTAGAGTACACTGTATGAACGACTTCGATTTGGGAGGCGCTCAAGGGGTGGTTCCACCCTCATGGAAACCTAAAAAATCGATTTTTCTGTAAAGGAAAAAATAGCAGCGTTCATATTTTGCAGAGAGTGTTTTATGCATTAGTAAAGTACACTGTATGAACGACTTCGATTTGGGAGGGGTCCAAGGGGTGGTTCCACCCTCATGAGAAAATATAAAAATCGATTTTTCTGTGAAGGAAAAAAATTGCCACGTTCATATTTTGCCAAGAGTGTTTTATGCATTAGAAGAGTACACTGTATGAACGACTTCGATTTGGGAGGCGTCCAAGAAGTGGTTCCACCCTCATGGAAACATAAAAAAAATCGATTTTTCAGTAAAGGAAAAAAATAGCAGCGTTCATATTTTGCAGAGAGTGTTTTATGCATTAGTAGAGTACACTGTATGAACGACTTCGATTTGGGAGGCGTCCAAGAAGTGGTTCCACCCTCATGGAAACATAAAAAAAATCGATTTTTCTGTAAAGGAAAAAAATTGCAGCGTTCATATTTTGCAGAGAGTGTTTTATGCATTAGTAGAGTACACTGTATGAACGACTTTGATTTGGGAGGGGTCCAAGGGGTGGTTCCACCCTCATGAGAAAATATAAAAATCGATTTTTTGTGAAGGAAAAAAATAGCCACGTTCATATTTTGCGAAAGTGTTTTATGCATTAGAAGAGTACACTGTATGAACGACTTCGATTTGGGAGGCACCCAAGGGTGGTTCCACCCTCATGGAAACAAAAAAAATCGATTTTTCTGTGAAGGAAAAAAATAGCCACGTTAATATTTTGCAGAGAGTGTTTTATGCATTAGTAGAGTACACTGTATGAACGACTTCGATTTGGGAGGCGTCCAAAAAGTTGTTCCACCCTCATGGAAACATAAAAAAAACGATTTTTCTGTGAAGCAAAAAAATAGCCACGTTCATATTTTGCAGAGAGTGTTTTATGCGTTAGAAGAGAACACTGTTTGAACGGCTTCGATTTGGGAGGCGTCCAAGAAGTGGTTCCACCCTCATGGAAACATAAAAAAATTATTTTTATGTGAAGGAAAAAAATAGCTACGTTCATATTTTGCAGAGAGTGTTTTATGCAATAGTAGAGTACACTGTATGAACGACTTCGATTTGGGAGGGGTCCAAGGGGTGGTTCCACCCTCATGAAAAAATATAAAAATCGTTTTTTCTGTGAAGGAAAAAAATAGCCACGTTCATATTTTGCCGAGAGTGTTTTATGCATTAGAAGAGTACACTGTATAAACGACTTCGATTTGGGATTTGAGCCTAGAGTTCTGAGAGGTAGAAAACATATTCCTGGCAGAAACGTCTTCTCCATATTTTCAAATTTGTGTAACCTTGACAGTAATTATTCCAAAATATCAAAGGATAATTGAGTTCCACCGTATATTCTAGCATCCCATTTTACATCTGATCATAAGGACCATAACAGCACAGTTCAAGAATAATACGATGAAAAATGTACCCCCAGATAATTGAGTTTTTGACGACGAACTTTTTTCGTTATTGTAAAAAAAATCGTGTTGGCTTTTATCGTACATGCTTTTAGAAAACTAATCAATTTATGCCTTAACAGATTATGATTCATTGAATCAAATGCATCTCTGAAGTAGACAAATGCACAATAACTTTCCTGCATCTGAGTCTTAGATGCAGTACAAAAACTCAGATGAGTACAAACACATTGACAATTACCTCTTCGGATTTTTGCCGAAACAGGACTGATTTTCAGGGTTGATATCATTCTCATTCCACCAGGTAGCTAAACCTTTTCGGAAGTATTGAAGTGAAAACTTCAGGTACAAAGCAATACCGGAATACTGGTACGTCACTCGGTAAGCCCAAATCCCGTTCAGTCTCTCCCCTATAATTGTATAATGGATGGCTTTGTGTTGTGTGCATAGTTACGATTTTTTAGTTTACCATAAATTACTCTCTGTTTACCTATAAATTTACTAAACAAACCACCAATAATCCTTGAATGAACTCAATTCTGAATGAATAACTACTTGTCCTCCCCCTGTACGCTCGACCTTATATATAATCTTCTTTGATATCCAGAAGCTTTCGGCACCTGCTTGTCGGTTCGTGGAAACATCTCGATGATCCCATTTTTGTTTCGGCAATCCCCAACGGTTATGTCGTCTGACATACAATAATCACGCAATGGCGTACTATATTTATTTTCGTAACAGTATTTTTGATTTATGTGTTGTAATATATTTTTTTTTGTAGGGGAACGAGCTAATTATGTGAACACCCCTCACGTCATCGCCATGGTGGGCCTTCCTGCCAGAGGCAAGACCTACATTTCCAAGAAGCTATCGAGATATCTGAATTGGATTGGCATAAATACGAAAGTGTTCAATTTGGGAGAGTACAGACGACATGCAACTACGGCATACAAAACTCACGATTTTTTCCGACCAGACAACACCGAAGCTATGGCCATCAGAGCGCAATGTGCACTCGAAGCCCTACATGATGTCTGCCAGTGGCTCGAAAATGGCGGTGAGGTAGCTGTATTTGATGCTACTAATTCTACAGCTGATAGGAGAAAGATTATTCAAGAATATGTTGTTAACAAAATGGGCTTCAAACTTTTCTTTGTCGAGTCGGTATGTATGGATTTAAGAACAATTTTAATAATGATAAGCTGTTTATTTCCAAGAACAATAAAATAACTAAAGTTTGAGCTTCAAAAATTTAATGTATTGCAGTTGATATCACAGAGTTTGGAATACGATTGAAGTTTTGGTACAGGGCTCTTTAGTGAAACATTCGTACGTGAACTATAGTTTTGAAATTAAGTCTTGAACCTAGACGGTTCACCAGTCAATTATTTTTATTCACGAGATACGGGCAGTCGATATCATTAACTTATAAAACAATTAAACAGAAGCAATAATTCTCCTACTTGATGAAGATACTACATCAAATATAATAATAGGTAAACAACACGACTTCGGTTTATTTTTTTTATATAATTTTCAACTTTTCAGTTCTTTAAAATATTGGGACAGTTTAAAGACCAATTCCCGAAAAGATATGTAGGATTGCATCGCGAAAAACCTACTCACCTTGTATATATAATGACAGAAACATACTATTATACAATATTTTCTAGGTCTTTAGGATGATTGAGTTGCATTAGAATCAGTTAAAATAAACAACAGGTTACAGATGTAATTAGTATGTGTTTTTAAACAAGTGACGTGTTTTAACATTATGCTCTCCTATCGAATATTGCGATTTTATACTTTTAAACCTCAAGTTAATGTCTTGAGAAAGGAATACAGATGTTCAGAGAAATTCAGTATTGAAGTGCTCCTGAAAATCCCTAATTTTGGTTGGGTTCTAGTTATTCAAATTTTATTGATGTTTGTTCAGTAAATTAATTGGATGCCCTCAATTCAATGGTGTTGAAATTAATTTCCCACTTCTCTCTAAGTGAACTTTGATACAAGATCAATATAATTTTATTTATAAATATACTTAATTGTGCCATTTAAAAACAGTGAAAGAAATGGATAAAAACAAGTGCAAGAAATGTGAACAGGTGTTCGATACTAATCAGCTGTTTTTGTGTGACCTTGTGACAGTTGTAAAAAACCTCTATGTAGTGAGTGTGGAGACCAGCGTTGCCAATTACCGGGATTTTTCAACGTATGCCGGGAATTATGTCGGGATTTTTACAATTGTAGGAAAAAACGGGAATTTTATTACTATTCGTTTGATTCGTAACATACTATATATTGAGCAGTCAGTCAGAAAACAGGACGCCGTAAGCTGAAACGCGAAAAGCTGCTAGTGAACATTGTGAACTGGACATAACATTTGACGGTCATCCACTGTCACGTGTCACGTAATGGGGAAAACGCCTGATTTTATTTTAATTTTTCTTTGCCTCAGATATTATATTTTATGAATATAATTTCTCAAATCCCAATTTATTTTGAAATTTTAAATTTAAAGGTGCTCCTCAATTCAAACTCGATTTGACCTTCACTTGAATAACTTCCTTCAAACACTAGCGCCAATTGTGGTATCACGATATTAAATATTTGTATTTTACTGGGGTTACCCGTTTACAATAAATAAATAAAAAATAAAGACATTCCGAAAGCTTGACAGTAACAAAGAGTTTTCTTTTAATCATTGAGGCCTGATGAAAGATACATCTGACTGCAACCCCAAGACAGTTTGAATACTTTTTTAAACTAATATATATATATATATATATATATATATATATATATATATATATATATATAGATATATAGAGGGTGTGAAGGTTAGACGACTGTCTAAGTTAAAAAAGAATTCTTTTTAAATTCGGGTATGCAGTCAACAAGGGTATGGAAATTAAAGTGCACTCTTTTTTATATTCAAGCTTTCGAGTCATTTATTGTCTCTTCATCAGGAACTCTACAATGAATTAAAATTGAACATTATTAGATTTCACCTCATTGTATGTTGGCAACAACTAATAACTATTTTTCATACTTGTCAATTGTCAACTTCATTTATACTTCAATTGTCAGTCATCTGTCACCACTTCTTCTTGAATCCAACATGACCTCCATAAGGGCCCATTTGGAATTTTAAAATGTTTTCACACTTATGTTTAAGTAATCATGATCAATTTTGATCAAAGTTTTAACTATATATGACTATACCAAGGGTGTTGTCTGTTGTGACATGTTATTTTATAAATTGCTGCAAGTGAAAGGGTTTAACCTCACTTTCGTAAGTACACACATGCCTATTTGGTTTTCAAATCTAATAATGTTCAATTTTAATTCATTGTAGAGTTCCTGATGAAGAGACAATAAATGACTCGAAAGCTTGAATAGAAAAAAGAGTTCACTTTAATTTCCATACCCTTGTTGACTGCATACCCGAATATATATATATATATATATAATATATTTCTGGGTATATATAAATATATATATATATATATATATATATATATATATATATATATATATATTATATATATATATTTTCTGTTCTTTAGGATCACTATAGAAAAAGTTGCATTCGAATCGGTTAAATAATAATCGCGAACACCACATACTTCTGATTTCCTCTGTGCATATAAACCAAAAACATATTAACATCCTCATTCTATCCTATTTATTATTCTGTTTTATCCCGATCTACCTACAGCATGCGGCTCTGACTAGCGGGTTATTGGCCCAGGAGAGGACAATCAGTAGTTCTCAAAAGTTTTAAAAAATTGTATGCATTGTACTTCATCATAAAATTGATTTGGAACTTTCAATATCTATACAAAATTTCTAGAACTTTAATCCTTAAACAAAATTCGAGCTTGTAGTAATGATACGAATTTTTTCAAGGTTTGTGATGATCCCAAAATAATCGAACAGAACATTATGGAAGTGAAAGTTAGCAGTCCTGATTATGTGAATATGAATAAGGATGCAGCACTGGATGATTTTTTGCAAAGAATCCAACATTACCAGGAGAGATATAATCCGTTGGATGAAGAAAATGAAAAGGATGTGTCTTTCATGAAGATATATAATACAGGAGAAAAAGTCGTGGTTCATAAACATGAAGGGCATGTTCAAGCTAGGATTGTTTACTATTTGATGAATATTCACATCACCCCCAGGACCATATATTTAACAAGAGTAAGTTTATGACGCATTGTTTTTTTATGATTACGTAAAATTTCACACTTTTGGAGTAACATATATATTTATTTTTAATATATATATATATATATATATATATATATATATATATATATATATATATATATATATATATATAATACAGGGTGGCCCACCACATTCGCCTCGGTATTTCTATGAGAAATGAAGATAGTTAGGGAAAAACTTTTAGCACAGTTATATGTGGGTCCATGAGGAGCATATTCCAAAATTATTTTGAAATATATAGGGTGATCCCCAAAAAAATTACATACCAAAGTTATATTTTTTCTTATGGAACACCCTATATTTTTTTATATTTTTAGATACTATAGACAAAATAAAGGTGAGTTACTATTATATTTCCCATACTTGAAACTGACCGTTTCTGAGAAATTTTGAGAAATTTAAAAATACAGACCATAATTTGAAAATTGTTTTCACCCTGTAACGTGTAACGAGCTGCTCGTGATTAAATGTACTGCTCAGCTCAAAGGTTAAAGTTAACTACTACATGAAATTTTTAATGCAATATTATACAGAGTGGCGAAAAAATTGCCTCAAAATTTGGACACACATTTAATTAAATAACTTCTTAAAGTTGAATGGAACACCCCGTATTTAGTGGCGTAATTTGACGCAGAATTAGATTCCCTTCAAAACTATATTAGGGTTCCCTATACCTATCTCTTCTGCTTTTTACACAAAAGGCGTTTTTATATTTTACTTATGAGTAATTTTTTTATCTTAAAAATGAAACACACTGTATTGTAATGAAAAGCTTAAAAAGCATTTTTGAAGTCATTTTATCGAAAAATTAAGAATCTTAAATAGTTTATTATTTTAATAAATGCTCAAAATGGTGTCCATTATTCTCGATGCAAAGGCTAACTCTTTCTTGAAATGAGTGCTGAACTCTGATAACATATTTTGCGGTATGGAACTAAACGCATTTCTTATTCGTACTTTCATATCCTGAGGTGTCGTTGGCGGTGTATCGTGAACAATACTTTTGATATATCCCCATAAAAAATAGTCGGGACTTGTAAGGTCTGGAGACCTGGCTGGCCAGTTCTGTGGACCTCCTCGTCCTATCCATCTATTTGGAAATTGTCGATCTAACTCGTTTCTAACACGTCTATCAAAGTGTGCAGGAGCACCATCTAGCTGCATCCACATCCGTTGACGAATATTAATAGGTATACTTTCCAACAGCACAGGCAAATTATCAATTCGTTCTTCCTGGGGGGGGATAAGTTCTCATTTTATAATATTTCAAAAAGACAATAATTTTAAACTAGTTAAAACAATGATAATGGTTTGATTAACAAGTTGTGTCACTGTCAAATACTTTTTGTTTCATAATTAACGTCATCTAGGCCAAAGCCTACTATTATTAAAAAAATAGTATAATAGGTTTTATAGGAAATCGTAAATGTATGTTTTTATTGACCCCATATTGTAATTTTGGTTTTTATTTCAATATGAAGTCTAATTTGCTAAGAAACAAGCGAATTTAACATATTTCGCCTCAATAATTAAGACACGTGCATCTTCTTATTTTGAAGAATGCTTTAATATTTCAGAAATGGCAATAAATTTGAGTTTTTACATTTGCCTGCATTTTACTTTAGATACACCGTATTTTCAAAAATTTCTTCTTCTTCTTCTGCTTCTAGCGAATCTACGTATTCCTTAATAAAAAGGTTTTTAAAACGCTTTTTAAGTTTTTCATTACAATACAGTGTGTTTCATTTTTGAGATAAAAAAATTACTCATAAGTAAAATTTAAAAACGCCTTTTGTGTAAAAAGCAGAAGAGATAGGTATAGGGAACCCTAATATAGTTTTGAAGGGAATCCAATTCTGCGTCAAATTACGCCACTAAATACCATTCCATTCCATTCCATTCAACTTTAAGAAGTTATTTAATTAAATGTTTGTCCAAATTTTGAGGCAATTTTTTTCGCCACTCTGTATAATATTGCATTAAAAATTTCATGTAGTAGTTAACTTTAACCTTTGAGCTAAGCAGTACATTTAATCACGAGCAGCTCGTTACACGTTACAGGGTGAAAACAATTTTCAAATTATGGTCTGTATTTTGAAATATCTCAAAATTTCTCAGAAACGGTCAGTTTTAAGTATGGGAAATATAATAGTAACTCACCTTTATTTTGTCTACAGTATCTAAAAATATAAAAAAATATAGGGTGTTCCATAAGAAAAAATATAACTTTGGTATGTAATTTTTTTGGGAATCACCCTATATATTTCAAAATAATTTTGGAATATGCTCCTCATGGACCCACATATGACTGTGCTAAATGTTTTTCCCTAACTCTCTTCATTTCTCGTAGAAATACCGAGGCGAATGTGGTGGGCCACCCTGTATATAGTGCAATATTAGAAAAGGAGACTTAAATTTAAACATAATCAAGTTTAATCAGAAAGAAACATTTGCAATCAATTTTCAAATGCACATTGTGAAAAAACAAATCAACGAAATTATAAAAACAATTAGATGGTTGGAAAGAGAATTGAACAATCTTTTTACAAGTGTGCCACATGACCCCCCATGCTATTTAAAGTTGATGTGCCCCCCCCCGCGCCATCTATCGGGCAATCACAATGTCTTCTATTTCAAAAAGTAGTATCGTTGATATCATACAATACCTTTTTTTTTCATTGTTCTACGTCGAACCGTTCAAAAGTTACAAGGGCCATAAAAAGCTGAAAAGTCACATTCAACCAAATGAAAAAAAAAATAGATGTTTGCAAAGAGAATTTAATTACCTTTCCAACGACACATTTTAGTCTTTTAGTCACAATTTTTTAGAGATATTAATATCGCCAAAACTCCAATTTGGAAGATAAATTCGGCCTCTTCACACACAAATTTTAAGACATAATTCATGAGAAAAAAACCTCTATGTACGAAAAATATTAAAAAAAACAAATCTTGTGCAAGTTTTGTGAATTTCTATATATATATATATATATATATATATATATATATATACAGTAAAAACCTGATATAACGACATTGAAGGGACCGTATACTTCGGACGTTATGTCCGATAGTTGTTATAAGCAATATACACAAGTATGTATGTATATATTATGTCTGTTTGTAGTAGGGGGATAGGTTATGCATATGAACTTGTTTTCAAATAACTTTATGTTCAGATGTCCTCGATCGTTTAATTTTCAAAGAGTTGTTCTCGAAAAGAGCTTTTATTTTATCTCTATCTTTCCAAATCGTTGATATCGTAGAGTGTGAGACTCCACATTCCTTTGCAATTTCACTATTTGACTCGCTATTTTCTAATCTCCATATAATATGTGATTTTTCTTCAATATTAAACACTTTCCTATTTCTTTTTTGCGACATAGTAACGCGTAATCACACGATCTAAACCAAAAGTTTTAAAATCAACCTGTAATTCACTCGGTCAACTATCGCAGTGAATAAGTGAAAGAGGTTCTATAGCAAAATATTCCTTCATATCATTAGTATAAAGGTGAAAATTGTTCGTAATGCTTTGTTTTACTGGATAGGTAAACGGTTTGTCGTTATAGCCGATGAATATCGATAAAGTTTCGTCGTTTTAAGCGATATGTCGCTGTATCCGATGTCGTTATAGGCGGTATGTGTACTTATTAGTTTATATAGATTCGCCGGGACCTTGCCATTCGGTTGTTATAACCGATCTGTCGTTATAAACGATGTCGTTATATTCGGTTTTTACTGTATCTAGTTTGTGGCAGCTCTTGACTATAAAATTATTGATCATTCCTAACAAACCGATAATTCTTAACCAGTTATTTGATTTTTAACATTTACTATTAATACTTTGCTGTTGGATTTCTTTTTGCGAAAAATATAGTCAAAAATGCATTTTTTTATTCACGGCCAAATCAACCAATTCCTCTCCTCGTAAATTCATGTTTTTCTGTGTTCAATTTTTTTCAGCATGGTGAAAGTGAACAAAATTTGATAGGAAGAATTGGAGGTGACTCGAATTTGAGCCATAGAGGAAGGCAATATTCTAATGCCTTGGCAACTTATATTCAAGAACAAAAAATCAGCGGTCTCAGGATTTGGACATCCTGGCTAAAAAGAACCATTCAAACAGTTGCTGGTCTGCATGCGCCACAGGAGAGATGGAAGGCGCTGAATGAAATAGATGCTGTAAGTTGAACTTTGGAATTTGAGAATCATGTACTAGTTTTGAAAAATCAAAACACGAATAAACTATCTAATCCCAATGCTATCAGAATCAGAGTCCCTCATCAATTGGCCCATAAACCATTTATCTGCTTGGGGCAAAACCGATTTACAATAGTCTCCCATCAAGTAACATAGACTTAATTTCATCCATTGTTGGCATGTTACAGTCTAGGAACTGAGGTTTTGCTTGTTATATTCATGTGGTTAAAAAAATAAAAATATTGCAATCTTAAAAAAAAATCAGGAAGTTTCAGTTTGTTGAGAGCATGTAAATATTTCATTATTCCCATTCTAGATAATTTTTCGCTGGAACGACATTACCGTAGATATTCGACAGCACAACATATTTTGAGTTCTTGTTTGCCTTTTACCATAGTTACATTTCCAAAATCGTTTATACAATCCACAAGAAAAATAGTCACTACTCAGTTTTCGAATATGCTTTTTTGACTGTTCAACATCAAAACTCAAGATCAAATCTCAAAGTCAAAACTTAATGTTATGAATCTCAAGGAATTCAAGGTCAAAACTGAAGGTCGAATCTCAAAGTCGACGAAACACAATGTCAAAACTCAATGACAAATCTCAAAGTCAAATCTCAAGGTCAAACACACACACACATTGCACACCTGCAAGCATTCAAGGTCACACGTGACATCATAGTAGTGGGGGATACCCAGAATAAATCTCCTACTTACCTATCTTACTTCAACTATTAACTGTATTATTATTTTGAGATATTCACAATAACTCCACAAAAAACCAGCATTGATTCCTAAACAAAAAATGAACCACCACCGCTGTTCATTCGTATTATGATAATAAAATAAATTCTTCCAAAAACAAAACGAAAGCAACGTGGAACATCATTTCGGAAATACAAGGTAAAAAAAAAGCAGCTAATTTGAAAATAATACAAAATGATGAACAACTCGATGATGAGGTAGTCGCCAATAATTTCCTTAGACATTTCAGTCTTGCAACTGATGAAGGTGAAAATGATGTAGAATTTCTAACATCGAATATTCAACTTAATGACAAATCATTTTTTTTGGCGCCGGTGACTGAGCCTGAGGTAGTCGGTTTCATAAACAGACTGAAACCGTCCAATTCTAGTGGTCTGGACCATATATCGAACAACATTTTGAAGCGGTGTAAATATGGTATCAGCAGTGTCCTCACTTTCTTGATAAATTTAAGTTTCACCCAAGGTACTTTCCCTAACAAACTGAAATCTTCCGTGATTAGGCCACTTTACAAAAAAGGTGACACGAATGAGTACTCCAATTACAGAGCGATTACATTGCTGTCAAGCATATCAAAGCTTTTTGAAATAGCCCTAAATGAACAACTGTCAAACTTCTGTTTGAGAAATCATATAATTTCCAGTAATCAACACGGATTCGTGAAAAAAAAGGGTGTAGATACAGCTTTAACAGATTTGAATATTCAGATTGTCAATGCCATTGAGTCAAAGTTGATTCCTCTTGGTTTATGTATTGATTTTTCTCGAGCTTTCGATTGTGTTGACCATTATCTCTTACTTGAGAAACTGAACCGATATGGCGTTCGAGGCATACCACTAGATTTCATTAAATCGTACCTAACAAATCGTAAGCAAGCAGTGCAAATCAACAACAGTTTCAGTCAAACCGTTAGCGTTAGTCAAGGGGTGCCTCAGGGGTCTATTTTAGGACCTCTTTTATATATAAATTTTGCCAACGACCTCATAACTTTCCTCGATGGTATTCCAAATGTAAATATGGTTTGTTATGCCGATGACACTAATTTCCTAATTACGGAAACTAGCATCGATCGGACAATGGCTACTGCTGAAGAGGTATACACTCGGTGTTTATTATGGTCAGAAAAAAATTTCATCAATTTGAATAAGGAAAAAACTGTTTCTATTATTTTCCATCGAGGGCACAATCAAACGCTATGTAACAATAACACATATAATTTCAGTTTTCAAAACGATGTCAAGATCTTGGGAGTTATTTTTGATCAAAAGTTAAACTGGGAATCTCACATACATAATCTATGTGGTAAATTGAGATCTGATTGCTATGCCCTGAGGTCATTAAAGGAGCACTGCAGTCAAAAAATACTCCTCACTCTGTATTATGCGAATTTCCACTCTCAAATTCGATATGGCATCATGAATTGGGGAGCTGGCACTGATTGTTCAAGAATATTAATTTTACAAAAATCCGCGTTGAGAATCCTCTGTAATCTTCCCTGGGGACACTCATGCAGGGAGTCTTATAAAAATAATAAAATTTTAACCGTAGTTGATACTTACATATACGAAATATCGTGCTATGTTCATAAGAATCTTTCATTGTTTAGCTGCAATAGATCGAAGCATAATTACTCTACCAGATTTAAGAACAATTTACTTCCGGCAAAGCACTCAACCAAGTTTTACCAAAGAAACTTGTACTACAATGGCTGCAGAATCTATAATAATTTACCTGAAGAAGTGCAAAGTGCCAAATATTCTCATTTTCAAAAATAGGCTCAAAGACTTCTTGACCCAAAAGAACTTTTACACACTTGACGAATATTTTTCTTAAGAGGTTGTTGGGACCACTGTATGTCTAGTTGTATACATTAATATATCTGTGGTTCGTCAATATTCGTGTTTTACTCATAATTTATGTTATATTTCTTGTCTTCTATTACTGTGTATACTTTCATTTACTGACGCTCTCGGCAATTTGTTATGGACATCATTGTAATGGTTTTGATAACTTATTGTTGATTAAAGTATATTATTATTATTATTATGGGACTGCATTAAAATGCTTTGAAGCTGGAGAATGCCCTGGTGGGATATTTTGTAATCTCAGCAGGGCATTCGACTGCATTGATCCATGATATATTTGGAGAAAAACTTTTTAGGTATGGTATACATGGCATCCTACTAGCTTGGAGTTAGGGGTTCCACAGGGATCCGTTCTGGGCCCAATATTGTGTTTATTTTATATGACTGATCTAGATAAATCAACTGCAACATAACGTCCATAACTATGTATGCAGATGATGCCTCAATCATTGTCTCCAATAGAACTGATTCTACCTTGGAAGAAAAATGCAATCAAGTTTTTCAGGATTTAAGCAGATGATTTTCTTCAAAAAATCTTTACTTTACAATTATGATTTTTTAACAAACAAACAAAATCAATAACTTATCAAATCAGAAACCTGAAACAAGTTTTGAACACAAATCAGTTGTTAAGGTTGTATTATGCTCAGGTTGATTCAAGATTAAGGTATGGTTTATATTTCTGGGGTTTATCCTCACGCTGGTTTTTATGGCACAAAAAAGGATATTACGTACAATTATAGTTATACCTTCAATGAAATCTTGTAGAAATATATTTATCGACTATAAGATACTGACGTTGCCTTGTCTTTCATTATTTGAATTATTTTTGTATATGAAAATGAACATATATTAAGCCAAATTTCGTTTTATTCAGTCGAACAAAATTGGGCCTATTATTTTCATGTCTACAAATTTAGTTATATCCCAAACTTACAGAATTTGAACACGATGACTCATACTCATTTGGGTTTTTTCTAGGGGGTCTGTGAAGAGATGACATATGAGGAAATAAAAGAAAAATATCCAGATGAATTTGCATCCAGAGATGTGAATAAATTCGCTTATAGGTATCCTCGAGGTGAAAGTTATGAAGATTTGGTAGCTAGATTGGAACCTGTGATTATGGAGTTGGAAAGGCAAGGAAATGTTCTTGTAGTTTCGCATCAAGCTGTGATCCGGTGTTTGCTGGCATATTTCTTAGACAAAACTGCAGGTATGTAAAAAAATCTGGAAAAATTGTAGGTATATTGTCATGAGAAATAATAGTTACTTTTTATATGGACAACCCGTAGAGTCTATTAGTTATGTGAGTCCCACGCATAGGTTTGCGTACAATAGCATATGCTATTTTTTCCATGGTATTGACGATTAAATTAAATTTTCAGTAAAGTATTTTTCCCAATCGTGTCATTTCCTTCGTTAGGTTGATAAAATGTTCAGCAAATCTGTTATTCCAAGTCCAGCGCCAATCTGTATACTTGACCAGAGGGTTTGTTTTGTTAGTTGTTCGGTTACCTTCCGTTGAAAATGATCAATAATACTATGATTTTTTTATTCCCTTACTGTCCAATTGATGGATTTTTCATTGTGATTGTTGATTCACTGAAGAAAAATGTCCATTTTGAATACAAAAAATAATGTCAAAGAAAATAACAAATATTTATAGGTTACAGGAAAAACATCAGTATTACAATCCGCGCATGTGTTTAGAATATAATACTTTATTTGCCCAAAATAACAAAAGATGTTTTAGCATCGTCATAAAAATTTGGTTTCTTGTTTGCTTATATATAAAAAGTATATGTAGTAAGTATAAAAGTACATTCACACATTTCAAGTATGCATAACATAGTATAAAGACATATTAAAAAAAACCAGGAAAGACAATACAGTTAAAATCTTACTGTACTGAGGAGAGATCTGCTTCTATGAATTCTTCGATGGTGTAGATGTTAAGTGCTAGAAGGATTTTCTTTATTTTTAATTTGAATTTTGATGTTTGAAGGTCCCTAATATGCGTTGGGAGTTTATTGAAGAGTTTAATAGAGATGTTAATAAAGCTTTTGTGAGTTAATGTTAGTCTATGTTGGGGAATTATCAAATTATTTTTATTTCTTGTGTCATGTGAATGTAAGGTATTTTGTTTTTCGAAATTGCTTTCATTAGATTTAATGTAATATAGGCAGTGATAGACAAATAAGGCTGGGAGAGTTAATATGTTTAGGTTTTTAAAGATCCGAAGCTTGAAGTTTAACTGGCTCTCCAACCATCAGTTGACAGTTAAACTCCGAATGGCAGTCACAGACACCTATACAACGAACTTTATTAATTAAACCAAAGTTTAACTGACTCTTGAAGTTTAAACTGAACCTATACAAGTGGGCCTTACCAATTGATGTATCACTTTTAATCTTCCAGAAATTATTTTCCAGATAGAAGTCTACATCCCGATTGAGTGTATTTGGTGTTGAAATCACCACCCGAAATTAATTCGAATCTCTTTTTTTTCGGAATATACCTACAACTTCGTTTTAGTCTTGACTTAACTGATGTGTGGACAACTGCACTGCCTCCTTTGGCTACATTTTCGGGTGGTATGTTGTAACAGCAATATCCATCCAATTCGTTCTATGTCAGATACTGCTTGCATGTCCTATTATGTTGAGCAGTCCATTAGCGTTCCATTCCATAATCTCCAGTTCACTAGGCATTTCAAATTACAATTTGATGATATTTAAAGATCTTGTTTTTACATGCTTTCTATTAGCTTCACTTGTATGTTTGTTTTGTTAGTAACCGACTCCTTTGGGCGCGATTTTGACCCACTTCCAGACGTACGAATGATTTGAAATTTGGCAGGTGTACATAATTCCGGTGACAATGCATTAAGAAATTTTTGTATGGCAGACGAGTTTTGTGATTATGGTCCAATTTGTTTCAAAATTGGTATCTGAGGGTTTTCGTGGTCGGAGATTATGATTCTTTTGTCAAAATTGAAAAATTCAAGATGGCTCCAAAATGGCGGACGAGTTTTGTGATTATGGTCTGATTCTATTCAAAATTAGTATGTGGGGGTTTTTGGGGTCGAATATTATGATTCTTTTGTAAAAATTGAAAAATTCAAGATGGCGGCTTTAAAATGGCGGCAGAGTTTTGTGATTATGGTCTGATTCTATTCAAAATTGGTATGTGGGGGTTTTTGGGGTCGGAGATTATGATTCTTTTGTAAAAATTGAAAAATTCAAGATGGCTGCTTTAAAATGGCGGCAGAGTTTTGTGATTATGGTCTGATTCTATTCAAAATTGGTATGTGGGGGTTTTTGGGGTCAAATATTATGATTATTTTGTAAAAATTTAAAAATTCAAGATGGTGGCCGAGTTTTGTGATTATGGTCTGATTCTATTCAAAATTGGTATGTGGGGGTTTTTGGGGTTTGAGGTTATAATTACCTAATTTGATAAGATTATTCCATTTTTTAATTTGCAAAAAAAAGTAAAAATAATACAGTAAAAACCGGATATAACGACATTGAAGGGACCGTCTACTTCGGACGTTATGTCCGATAGTTGTTATAAGCAATATACACAAGTATGTATGTATATATTATGTCTGTTTGTAGTATGGGGATAGGTTATGCATATAAACTTGTTTTCAAATAACTTTATGTTCAGATGTCCTCGATCCTTTAATTTTCAAAGAGTTGTTCTCGAAAAGAGCTTTTATTTTATCTCTATCCTTCCAAATCGTTGATATGGTAGAGTGTGAGACTCCACATTCCTTTGCAATTTCACTATTTGACTCGCCATTTTCTAATCTCCATATAATATGTGATTTTTCTTCAATATTAAACACTTTCCTATTTCTTTTTTGCGACATAGTAACGCGTAATCGCACGATCTAAACCAAAAGTTTTAAAATCAACCTGTAATTCACGCGGTCAACTATCGCACTGAATAAGTCGTAGAACATGCAAGGTCAAATGGCAAAGAGCGGGAAAGAGGTTCTATAGCAAAATATTCCTTCGTTATAGCCGATGAATATCGATAAATTTTCGTCGTTTTAAGCGATATGTCGCTGTATCCGATGTCGTTATAGGCGGTATGTGTACTTATTAGTTTATATAGATTCGGCCGGGACCTTGCCATTCGGTTGTTATAACCGATCTGTCTTTATAAACAATGTCGTTATAGATAGATAGATAGATATCTTTATTCGTTCTGTTAATTTACATACCTCATAGAAGTGTAGAACATGTCAAATAAATAAATAATCTTAAATATAATTACAATTACAATGATTACGGTAAAATATTTACACGTATGTCGTTTCATACTGCCTGTCATAATAAAATCATTGAAAATGTATAAAATTGAGAAACTTGCACAGATATTCAAAGGGAAAGTAATCAAATCCCAATTACCAGACTTGTCGAATAAACGAAATAATGGGTTTCTAAATAAACATACTCTAATAGGTACTGATATACACTTACACAGACACCTTTGTGTATACACATACATAGTAAGTTGTCTTTATTCGTTCTGTCGAATAATATACCTCATAGAGGTGTAGAACATGTCAAATAAATAATCTTAAATATTACATTAGGGTAAAATGACTTAAGTAAGTATTTATATACATAATAATACATTTAATACATTTAAAAAATTATGAGATTCACCTGCAAATTAATTCCAGTTATCCAGAATAAATTGCAGGATGAATACATTAAGATTGAAACACTCACATATTAAAACTAATAAATTTTTTGTATCATAGACTTTCCATATTATGTTGAAAATACTCTTCAATTTTATAAAAACATTTTTACTCAAAAAACCTTGAGTCTTTTTAATAATTCCATTTTCCATTAACCTAATGTTATTTGGTAGCTTATTCCATATTTTCACCAAACTGTACTGCACATTTTTTTGGATATACGATATATTTAACTTTATCATTTAAGTAAATCACATTTACTTAGTATTGTGCTTATGAGATACTACCCTGTCATTAAACAAGTATTTATTATTCAAAACAAAATTAATTGATTCATATATATATAAAGAGATAACTGTCAATATATTATTTTCTCTAAATAGGGGTTTGCAACTTTCGTGAGCAACTTTAAAATTTTCCTCAACATTTTTTCTGAAGAATAAGTACTCTCTGTATGTGGGAAGAGTTTCCCCAAAATATTATTCCATACGGAGTTTGGACTGTACATATCGTGATACGACATTAGAGCAGCATTCACATTAATATTTTCAGAGAGTACATATAAGGCATATGTATATTTTGATAGATCTCGAGTCAACTGATCTATATGAGATTTCAATCTAGGCGATGATCTATTATCACCCCCAAAAGACATATTTCTGGATGTTTCAACTACTGCATTGTCGATTACTATGTTTAATCGTTGGTTTTTTCTATCAAAATGCATAATTTGGGTTTTATTTACATTTAACAAAGATTATTGTCTGAGAACCATCCATTTAACTTTTGTAAATTTTCATTGACCGTTGCAACAGCCGACAATGAGTTATCTTCATTGATGATCAAGGATGTATCATCTGCATACAATATAACAGCTTGCTTAACTATTTCTGGAAGTTGTTCGTGTATAAAATGTACAAAAGTGGGCCTAAAATTGAACCCTGTGGTACCCCTCTTTTAATTATAGCCATTTCTGATTTAATGGGTTTCCGCTTTCATCCTTTTCTACCACAAATTGTTGTCTGTTACATAGATAAGATGCAAACAGTCTATGCCCACTCACGAATTCCATATTTTTCCATTTTGTCCAGTAATATCTCATATTCCACACTATCGAAGGCTTTGAGATCTAAGCACACTGCTAAAGTGCACTTGCCATCATTTTGAGCATCAAGAATTTTTCCAAAGCTTTATAAATTGCCAATGCCGTTGTTGTCCCTTTCTAAAGCCGTTTTGACATTCCGTTATAACTTTATTTTTTCTAAAAGTTCATCAGTGTTTATGAATCAGTTTTCTGGGATTTTGCTCAAATTGGGAAGCAGAGATATAGGTCTATAATTTTTAACTCATCTTTTTTTCCTTTTTTAAATATGGCTTTTATGTGAGCTACTTTCAATTTTTCGGAAAGATTCCAGTTTCAAAACAGAGATTCATAATATAAGCCAAAGGAATTGCTATGAAATCTGCTACATTCTTCAGGAGTGAAATAGGAATTTCATGAAACCCACTGATTTCTTATTTTTAAGCTATTTATGCATTCAATTATTTCTAAAGGAGTAACTTCATCTAGAAATATACTATTGGGACAGTAATTTGGTATTTCACAAGTAGTATTGGATTTAGTTCTTACGTTTGGACATGCATTCAAGAAATAATTATTTGCCTGATCCAAGATACTTTTCTTTCAGTCAAAGTGATTAAAATATTTTTTTTTTATTGAGCTCTTCTTTGTTATATTATTTATCAAACCCAGGTGGCCTTCCCTTTATTTTCGCTGTGTTTATTACTTCTAAGCTATTTAGCACTTTCGCTTCCTCAATAACTTTTTCAAAATTTTACTATAATATCTATAATACTCCTTGGTTACTAGTCCTCTACTAAGTTTTTCAAATATTATTCGTTTGTTTTTGCATGATACTTTGATTCCAGCCGTTATCCATGTTTTGGAACTATGTTTATTAGAATAATATTTCTTTTTTGGCATGATTCTGTTCATTAGTCCAGAAATAATATTTAGAAACAAGGAATATGCCTCATTTGCATCTGAATTTTTGAGGACTACGTCCCAGTTTTCAGACTGCAGCTCATCTCTAAAATGTTTTAATTTTGTTTTGGAGAATATTCTTTTAGTTTGATATGTAACTTTTTTAGTGGAAACCATATTTTCCAGGTTTACTATTTGACCATGGTGATCAGACAAGGCTGTAACTAACACTTCACTCTCCACATCCTCGAAGTTTACGAAAAAATTATCAATAAGCGTTGCAGTCTTCTTTGTTACCCTTGTTGCCTCAAATATTGTTTGATGAAAATTATGGTTTTTACTGTAGTTTAAAAAAACTAAAAGAACTCGCTTTTATAAATAAACCACACTAAAAAGTAGGAAATAAATAATAGTTTAAAAAAACTAAAAAACACGCTTTTATAGAAAACCAGACTAAAAAAAATAGAAAATAAGAAAAAATGTATTTTATTTAAAAAAAAGCGTGGGGTGCATGGTATCAATAATTATATAGTAAATTACACACCTAGGGCAGTAAAGTAAGAAATGTCTCAGATCACAGGTAATTGTTGGCCGAGGCGATACCATGCCCCCCACGCTTTCTTTAAAATAAAATAAATTTTTTTCTTATTTTCTATTTTTTTAGTCTGGTTTTCTATAAAAGCGTGTTTTTTAGTTTTTTTAAACTATTATTTATTTACCACTATTATTGGTATTACTCCCATTAGTTACATGGCCAAGTTTTAGTTATGGATGCATTTGATTGGCCTCATGTATTGAGGCGAGAGGTTTGCTGGTTGGATTGGAGAAATTACATTTAATTTTGTAAAAGTGAAAAAATGCAAATCTGTTTTGTTTCACTTGAGGGTATGACAAGAAGAGACCTCCATTCTGAACTCGTATCTAACTATATAGCATTTTTTCAGTTTACTTTTCCTTTCAACATTGATCATAATATGTTGAAACTCATACTCGCAAATGTATACACATCTCATGAGTCAGAAATAATCCTTGAAGAGAATCAAATCCCTGATAAATAATTGGGAAATACAAATGTTGAAAACAATGGATATGATGAAACAAATAGCACAATAATTGCAAACAATAAACATTTGTAGACCGTTTTCAGGGAAATGGTCTTTGATTCATTTTTATTATTATTTCCCGTCTCAAGGTAGTTCCGCCACGAGACAGTTGAATTAGGAAATTATTTTCGACGGAATCGAAAAATTCAAAGGACTTTTCGATTTAAAACGCAAAAAAAATTTTTTTGAAGGGGGGCATTTGCCCCCCCAATCGACTCTAGAAAATTTCTTCGTTATAGAAAGTCGGCGACTCAAAAAACTTTCAGACCCCCCCCTCACTAGAAATCAAACGTCATGGGAAAATTTATCGTTTTTCGATAAAACTTCAATGGACTTTTTTGTAGTACTCTTATTGAACTTTTGGGGGGGGGGGATATCGTTAAAATCGATGGGGTCAACTAGGAGAAGCAGTTTTTTTTCGCGTTCAGAGTCTCAAATGGTCCGCCGTCCTTCTTTAAAAAGTCCCCTGGCACAATCCGCATTTCTCTACGACCCCCCCTTTAGGCTGTGCGCTTCCCCGTGGACTATTTTGAATAACAAGAATAGTTTTGATTATATCTGTCAAACTAGATGGTCAATCCCTTTGATTTTTTTTCACAATATCTGTGATATCCTGCTCTAGCTCCTTCTCGTTTTTCATTAACTTCCTAATTTTAGTACTAACGGTAGAATTAATAATGTGCTGTTTGCCCATGCATGGTCCATATGTTACGTGTTAATTGAGTCAACTTCAATTATATATATCTCGGGTTCGGGATGGTGAAACTTGTTAAAATTTTATAGAGGTGTTGTTCACAAGTTAAACAATACGTATGCCAAATTTTAATAATTCCCTAATTCAACTGTCTCGTGGCGGTACTACCTTGAAGCCTAGTAAACATTCAAGTACTGAATAAATAATAGTAGTCAGAAGTGTCTAGAACTATGATCGCATGTATGCAGAATTAAACTTACTGCTTTGTAACGGTTGATTCTTTTTTATAACTTTTCTATATTTATAAAAAAATTAAAATACCTGTATGAAATTAATGCAGTAGTCGGCATTCCTATTAACGTTGGCGGATATTTAAAATCGCAAATAAATAGAAATATATACCTTTTGGTGAATTTTGCTTTGTAAGTCCAAGAAAATAATCATGTACCAGAAGTAAACAAATTACCAAAACAGTTCGTAGGTTTTTGATAAAAGTGTTCTCCAGAATGGGTAACAACATAAAAATTGATATATTAAGATATTTTTACCTATTTCCTGTTCAGCCAGAAATTACATTTTTATTTTCTCTCAGAGATAGCTTGAATCTACGATACTAGTTTCATGAAATTGTACTTGAGTACTTGCAGTTAAAATGTACTCAAAAAAACTATTTGGCAAGTACATTTCCTCACTAATAGATGGCATGCTGAAATTTATGTTCACTGAATTTTTGGTAGTGTAAGTTAGAGAAATAATTTTGACTGTTCTGAATACAGTTTTTCAAGGGCTTTCAAATGACATATTGCAAGGCGTGAGGTGTAATAGAGCTGGTATCCCAAGTTAAGTCCAGTCAAGTTTCTGTCATTTTTCAATAGTGACATTTCCGTTTGACAGATGACAGCCAAAAACTAATTGTCACATTCGGGGCAGGAATTGTATCCTCATACCAAATTTCAGCTCGATTGGTCAAATGGTTCGGCAGTTATTGTGGAAGATTACAGACATACACAGTCAGGTTGAATACACTCTGGAAATGGCCTCAATCGTCTCAGGGGACCTCAAAACGGATAATTCCGTCGATGTCAGGTTTTTTTTTGCACGATTATATTACTTGACCCTTAGCGGTTTGTTTTTATGAGGCTTTTTTCCTGTAAGTTCTGAGCTATCTAGATCTTCAAAGAGGAGACCATCTAAAGATTGATCTGTCCGTCATCCTGGAGCTGCCATCTTCAATTTATGAATTTTGACAAAAAATCAATAATATTTGACTAAATTCATAATCTCCGACCCCAAAAACCCCTAACACCCACATACCAATTTTGAATCGAATCGGACCATAATTACAAAACTCGTTCGCCATCTTGAATTCGTGAATTTTGACAAAAAATTCATAATCTCCGACCCCGAAAACCCCCACATACCAATTTTGAATCGAATTGGACCATAATTACAAAACTCGTTCGCCATCTTGGAGCCGCCATCTTGAATTTGTGAATATTGACAAAAAATTCATAATCTCTGACCCCGAAAACCCCCAAATACCAATTTTGAATAGAATCGGACCATAATTAAGAGAGAGAGAATATGTTTATTGTTGCTAAGAGTTATCTCTTGTTAACAAACACAATGTTATACAGTAAGATTATCGATAATCAGTCAATTTACAAATTTTGTACAGCTTATTTTAAAATTATAACAAAATTAGTATAAAGTTAATTTTCACAAAATAAAAATAAAAAAAAGAATAAAAATCGAATTAAACGGTTTTCTTCACATAAAGGATTCAATAAAAAAAAAGAAAACCGTTTAATTCGATTTTTCTATAAATAATATAGATTAAACAGATAATATAAAAAGATGAAAAGATTGGTATACTTAATAAACTAGGATATCACAGTGTGTCATTAAAGTAATCTTGTAGATTATAATAGGCTTTATCACTCAATATGCTTTTTTTTTTAAATAGTTTTAGCGATGTTGTTTCTTTAATTTCTAGTGGGAGTTTATTGTACATCTTAATACCATTATATATAAGTGAGTTATGTGTCAAAGTTGAATTGGGTATTGGAAGCCTGAGTTGGTTAGCTTGACGGGTTGAATATGCAGTGTTTGTGACTTCATAATTAGCTCTGTTCTTGTGGATTATGGTCACTGTTTCCATTATATATATTGAAATGACTGTTAATATTTTATGCTCAAGAAAGAGGGGTTTACATGAATCTTGCCTCTTGGCCTTACAAAGATATCTGTTGGCTCTTTTCTGTAAGACAAAGACTGACTGCATAAGTGTGTTACAGCAACCTCCCCAGAAGGCTATACCATACCGCAGTTGGGAATCTATCAAGGCGTAGTACACAGCCTTAGCATTGGGAAAACCTAGCTCTTTCACAACATTTCTTAGCGCGTAACATCCAGATGCTAATTTTTTATTGAGATATCTGATGTGTTCGTCAAATTTTAGATTTTTATCTAGATGGACTCCTAGAAATTTCGATGTGGTGCTGTTTTCGATAGTGTTTGTTCCTAAAGAGATATCTGAAAATGTACATTTGAATGCTATTACATTGGTTTTTTTGGTGTTAAGTGTTAGGAAATTAGAATCGCACCAATCTTTTACTTTAATCATATCTGCACTCATTCTGGTATGCAGCCTGTCTTTGTCATGCCATATTAATGTAGTATCGTCGGCAAAGATACCAATTTTGAATCGAATCGGACCATAATTACAAAAGTCGTTCGCCATCTTGGAGCCGCCGTCTTAAATTTGTGAATTTTGACAAACAATTCATAATCTCCGACCCCGAAAAACCCCACATACCAATTTTGAATAGAATCGGACCATAATCATTTTGATTTCATGAATTTTGTCAGAAAATTCATAATTTTCGACCCTGAAAACTCCCACATAACAATTTTGAATCGAATCGGACCATAATTACAAAACTCGTTCGCCATCTTGAATTTGTGAATTTTGACAAAAAATTCATTATCTCCGACCCCGAAAACCCCCACATACCAATTTTGAATAGAATCGGACCATAATCACAGAAATCGTCGGACATCTTGAAGCCGCCATTTTGATTCAATGAATTTTGTCAGAAAATTCAGAATCTTCGACCCTGAAAACCCCCAATCCAATTTTGAATAATGGCCAAACACAAATCTCGTCCGCCATTTTGTTTTTTTTTTCTCTAACAAATGCATAATTCACTGTCACGGGAACTATGATCACCTGCCAAACTTCACGTTAATCGAACAAATTTAACTTGCAAGATTTGATGATAGACATCGGGACAGGTGAAACTAAATAAAAGCTTGTAAAATAGAAGATTGTTTTTTTTTCAGACGAACTACCGTATCTCAGAGTTCCATTACACACCATCATCAAATTGACGCCTGTTGCATATGGATGTCGAGTAGAAGAAATTCCCCTGCACATAGATGCAGTGGATACTCACCGAGCCAAACCGAACGTAAGTTGAACGATGCAGTTATTTTATGTGGTGATGGATTCATTTTGCTTTTAGTCGACTAAATTATGGCATGTCTGTTAGTAACTGTTGCAAATGTTTTTCAGGAACCAGGCCAAACTCCACAAGTAGAAACCATAATATTAAACGAAAATTAATTTGAATTATGATCTAATCTAAAATTTGATTGGATCATTCTGCTCTTCAAAAGTTGAAGGGGCTAAGCAATAGTTAGTTTAATTGTTCAGTGATAAGTTTTCTTGCCAATTGGAAATGTCTGATTCCTAAAGTAGCTAATATTAGAAAAATTCTGTACCAGTAACCCATTTTCGTAAATGTATTACGTAATGTGATACTGCTTTAATGGTCCGAAGTAGCCCTAGCAAGGGAAATTAGTAATTTATGTTATAATTGCTCATAGCAGTTCATTTGTTCGTAATGTTCGGAAAGATAATGTGCACATGCAGATTGATCAAATGAAGTGGTGTTGAAAACTTGTGAAATATTATGAAATTATTGGCCTGGCTCCATTTACTTTGGTTTCTCATTCTAATTTCCATTTCCAAACCTTAATTGTGATAAACTTCACATACCCATTTTATTTTTCCATCATTTCATTTTTTCAATTTTCCGCATGTGAACATGATCTCTTTTAGCAGCTTATATTGGTTTCAAAAACAACCTTCACCGTGGTTGCCCAATGATTAACTGGCATATTTATGTTATAAATAATGGACGGTGTTTACCGTGCAAGTTAGGGTTGAATTTGAACCGCACTATTTCATACTAATTAAATAATGTGTTATTATTCCATTATGAACCCATTTCCCCACTGAAAATGTGTGGATAAATTCAAATATTTCAAAATTCAAATTTAATTTTGAAACAGTTTCGTTCTCTACTTTTCATCGAATGTATTGTGGTATGTCTTCTGAGGATAATACCATGTCAAGTAGGTCTCATACAACAAGATGTACCTGGTGTTTTGAAGTGACCCGCCATTTTTAACTACCTCTGTGTCATTCTATCCTTGGCACATGTGGAGAATATTTTTTGGGTAAGAAAAAAAATCCATAGCAAAAATGTGTTTGAGGGTCTGAAAAACCCATAAATTTTAATATGAAGGCTGGGTCACTAAAAATCTTAAAACAGATCTCGCATGGAGCAATTAAATTTGAGAAGTTCCAAACATAGGTTTTTCCAACATTTTGAGTAAAAAAGAGTTCCCAGTTTCAAATGGAAATGAGGTAAATAAAAAAAAGAAAAAAGTGTGGAAACACTCCATTATCATTTTCGGAGGTAAAGCTCGGACAGGTCAATTTTGTATAGTTTTCCACCTTTTTTTTCAAAAAATTGTTTTTCCCCCATCACCTTACAAGATATGACGTCATTAATTTTTTTTTTTTATTGAAAGGGTATATTTTTATATCAAAAATTGAATATTTTTCTGAGTTCAACCCTACCACATAAGTTCAAGTTACAGTATACTGAGTAAAAAGGAAACCAGTGTTCATATTTCTTAACATTCATTTAATTATTCATTTTGCAGAGACAATATCATAAGTAAGTAGTAAAAATAAAAAAAGAACAAATTTACAACAAATGATCGAACTGAGCTTCTTGGGTTAGAAAAACACCAATAACTTCATGAATGGTATTTTGCTCATAACAATGTTAATGTAATATAAACGTTCATTGAGACAGATCATGACATAAAATGTAGTGATGTTAGGATTGTAAAAATAATATAGTACAATAACAAAACAATACTGTTCATATTCAATTAAAAAAATTATTCATAATAACACCAAATACTTTATGAATTATCCATCAAATTTGCTTCATTCACATTCCGTGATATTGGCCTCCTATCCTCAAAGATTTTTGTAGTCTCCGTTTCGAATTGATCTTTTTCCATGGATCCTTTAAATTATCCATCAAATTTGCATCATTCACATTCCGTGATATTGGCCTCCTATCATCAAAGTTTTTGGAGTCTCCGTTTCGAATTGATCTTTTTTCATGGATCCTTTATATTATCCATCAAATTTGCTTCATTAACGTTCCGTGATATTGTCCTCCTATCCTCAAAGATTTTTGGAGTCTCCGTTTCGAATTGATCTTTTTTCATGGATTAATAACAATATCCTTATTTATTTTCCATTAACCATAATCTCCATTTCGTGAGTTATATTTATGGAAAGAGGAAACATTCTCGACTTTCTCTCCATGATTTGAACTACGCTGTCCTTAATCCATTGCCATAGATTTTTGCTTGAACGCTGGGCGAAACATATGAATACCTTGCCAGCTAGCTTCAGATATGATTTTTCTATTCGAAGATTCTGGATCTCCTTCCACAATGGTATTCAAACAATTCCGAAATTTTTTATCTTTCCATACAATATGAGTCAAGTGCAACTTGAACAGCTCTCATGAGGCACATTTTTCCGCGGAACATATGAGTTCGACGCATCGTGATTATTCCCAACTAGAAGTTTACCTTCTATTTTCTCATCTACAACAACTTCATTTCCAATGAGTTGTCGTCCATTTCGAAGTCTACCTTTCTTTCTCTTCCTTCCCTCAAAAATTTACGTGGCTCGGGCGAATGAGACGTTCTGCAGTTGAAACAACACTGGATGCCTCCATGGTTGGGCATGTTTGCAAGATGAGATCTGTAGTGTATTCGTAGATATCAACGACCCCTTCAATACTTGTGTGATGTATTACTTCACCCATCTCTTTAAAATGTGATACTTCGTACAATAGAACTGTTGAAATCACTGAGTGTCCTTACCATTTCGTGAGTTATATTTATGGAAAGAGGAAACGTTCTCGACTTTCTCTCCATGATTTGAACTACGCTGTCCTTAATCCACTGCCATAGATTTTTGCTTGAACGCTGGGCGAAACATACGAATACCTTGCCAGCTAGCTTCAGATATGATTTTTCTATTCGAAGATTCTGGATCTTCTTCCACAATGGTATTCAAACAATTCCGATAATTTTTTATTTTTCCATACAATATGAGTCAAGTGCAACTTGAACAGCTCTCATGAGGCACATTTTTCCGCGGAACATATGAGTTCGACGCATCGTGATTATTCCCAACTAGAAGTTTACCTTCTATTTTCTCATCTGCAAAATTCCTTGTGTGATGTATTACTTCACCCATTTCTTTCCTTCCCTCAAAAATTTTGGCTATGCGAATGAGACGTTCTGCAGTTGAAACAACACTGGATGCCTCCATGGTTGGGCATGTTTGCAAGATGAGATCTGTAGTGTATTCGTAGATATCAACGACCCCTTCAATACTTGTGTGATGTATTACTTCACCCATCTCTTTAAAATGTGATACTTCATACAATAGAACTGTTGAAATCACTGAGTGTCCTTACCATTTCGTGAGTTATATTTATAGAAAGGAAACGTTCTCGACTTTCTCTCCATGATTTGAACTACGCTGTCCTTAATCCATTGCCATAGATTTTTGCTTGAACGCTGGGCGAAACATAGAATACCTTGCCAGCTAGCTTCAGATATGATTTTTCTATTCGAAGATTCTGGATCTCCTTCCACAATGGTATTCAAACAATTCCGATAATTTTTTATTTTTCCATACAATATGAGTCAAGTGCAACTTGAACAGCTCTCATGAGGCACATTTTTCCGCGGAACATATGAGTTCGACGCATCGTGATTATTCCCAACTAGAAGTTTACCTTCTATTTTCTCATCTGCAACAACTTCATTTCCAATGAGTTGTCGTCCATTTCGAAGTCTACCTTTCTTTCTCTTCCTTCCCTCAAAAATTTACGTGGCTATGCGAATGAGACGTTCTGCAGTTGAAACAACACTGGATGCCTCCATGGTTGGGCATGTTTGCAAGATGAGATCTGTAGTGTATTCGTAGATATCAACGACCCCTTCAATACTTGTGTGATGTATTACTTCACCCTTTTTTTTTC
Organism: Gonioctena quinquepunctata; assembly: GCA_018342105.1. Lineage (NCBI taxonomy): Eukaryota > Metazoa > Arthropoda > Insecta > Coleoptera > Chrysomelidae > Gonioctena > Gonioctena quinquepunctata. Next base: position 1,119,737 of record JAFIRS010000148.1, read on the forward strand.
TTTCATTTACAAAATTTTTTCCTTAATCCATTGCCATAGATTTTTGCTTGAACGCTGGGCGAAACATATGAATACCTTGCCAGCTAGCTTCAGATATGATTTTTCTATTCGAAGATTCTGGATCTCCTTCCACAATGGTATTCAAACAATTCCTATAATCTTTTATCTTTCACATTTTTCCGCGGAACATATGAGTTCGACGTTTACCTTCTATTTTCTCATCTGCAACAACTTCATTTCCAATGAGTTGTTGTCCATTTCAAAGTCTAGCTCTCTCCCTTCCCTCAAAAATGTTCGTGGCTTGACGAATGAGACGTTCTGCAGTTGAAACAACACTGGATGCCTCCATGGTTGGGCATGTTTGCAAGATGAGATCTGTAGTGTATTCGTAGATATCGACGACCCCTTCAATACTTGTCTATTACTTCACCCATCTCTTTAAAATGTGATACTTCATACAATAGAACTGTTGAAATCACTGAGTGTCCTTACCATTTCGTGAGTTATATTTATGGAAAGAGGATACGTTCTCGACTTTCTCTCCATGATTTGAACTACGCTGTCCTTAATCCATGCCATAGATTTTTGCTTGAACGCGGGCGAAACATGAATACCTTGCCAGCTAGCTTCAGATATGATTTTTTTATTCGAAGATTCTGGATCTCCTTCCACAATGGTATTCAAACAATTCCGATAATCTTTTATCTTTCCATACAATAATGAGTCAAATGCAACTGAACAGCTTTCATGAGGCACATTTTTCCGCGGAACATATGAGTTCGACGCATCGTGATTATTCCCAGCTGAAGTTACCTTCTATTTTCTCATCTGCAACAACTTCATTTCCATTGAGTTGTCGTCCATTTCGAAGTCTAGCTCTCTCCCTTCCCTCAAACATTTTCGTGGGTCAACGAATTAGACGTTCTGCAGTTGAAACAACACTGGATGCCTCCATGGTTGGGAATGTTTGCAAGATGAGATCTGTAGTGTATTCGTAGATATCGACGACCCCTTCAATACTCTTCTGATGTATTACTTCACCCATCTCTTTAAAATGTGAATACTTCGTACAATAGAACTGTTGAAATCACTGAGTGTCCTTACCATTTCGTGAGTTATATTTATGGAAAGAGGAAACGTTCTCGACTTTCTCTCCATGATTTGAACTATGCTGTCCATGATCCATTGCCATAGATTTTTGCTTGAACGCTGGGCGAAACATATGAATACCTTGCCAGCTAGCTTCAGATATGATTTTTCTATTCGAAGATTCTGGATCTCCTTCCACAATGGTATTCAAACAATTCCTATAATTTTTTTATCTTTCCATACAATATGAGTCAAGTGCAACTTGAACAGCTCTCAAGAGGCACATTTTTCCGCGGAACATATGAGTTCGACGCATCGTGATTATTCCCAACTAGAAGTTTACCTTCTATTTTCTCATCTACAACAACTTCATTTCCAATGAGTTGTCGTCCATTTCGAAGTCTACCCCTTTTCCTTCCCTCAAAAATTTACGTGGCTTGGCGAATGAGACGTTCTGCAGTTGAAACAACACTGGATGCCTCCATGGTTGGGCATGTTTGCAAGATGAGATCTGTAGTGTATTTGTAGATATCGAAAACCCCTTCAATACTTGTCTGATGTATTACTTCACCCATCTCTTTAAAATGTGATACTTCGTACAACGATCAGTATTCTAAAGAACTGTTGAAATCACTGAGTGTCCTTACCATTTATACCTGTCCGATAATGTATTACAAAAAGTTGATACGTCGGAAAATAAGTCATTAAATTCATAGCCATTATAATACTATTTTTCAGAAAGGTATTATTTGAAGACTTATGAATCAATATGGTACACAACAAATTAATTCATTACGGACATATGCAATGGTAACTAAGAACTTATTGTCTGGTTGCTAAGGGCTTTCAGATGTTTGCATAGCCTACTCAAGTTTGTCAATATACCTTACAATTCTCGGGTTTTTCATTACCAAATAAATAATGAAATTTTTTTTTTTTAAAGAAATCTAACACTGGTTTTATACTCAGTATACTGTAACTTGAAGTGTTACATATGGCGGTGTGGTATGGTTGAACCAGAAAAAATTTAATATAAAAATATGCCCTTTTCAATTTAAAAAATATCGATTACGTCATATCTTGTAAGGTGGTGGGGAAAACAATATTTTTTATTTAAAGGTGGAAAACTGAAATACAAAATCGACCTGTCCATACTTTACCTCCGAAAATGATTAACTCGTGAGATAATGGAGCATTTCCACACTTCATGAACGCACTATATATATATATATATATATATATATATATATATATATATATATATATATATATATATATATATATATATATATATATATATATTTATCTTTTATTGTCCTTATTTCATGGTAGGAGCATTTAGCAAAAATATTTTTTATGCATTATAATGCAGTCTTAAAGATTATGCTATTTTATTATGCTTTTGTATTTCAATAACATCCTGAAAAAAAAATCAGATAGGTAAGGAAATATTCATATGATTGTTTGTTTTGAAATATTGGAATTATTATTCCGCAACATTTTAGTGGAAAATGGTATAATAATAAATTAGATGAATTACATTTATTACATATTTTATTCAGTACTCTAGATTATGTCAAGGTCATTTAATATATGTCAGAATGTAGGGTGAACTGAAAAAATTCATAAACAAAGATAGCAGATATGTTTTCTTCAAATTATATACCTCCTTCTAAGTCTACACACTTCTCCCAGCGATGCTCCCATCTCTTGACCTGTCCAAGTTGAATTTGCATCTTTTTTGCAAAATAATTTTCTGAAGGTGATGGACGCCACCCCATTTGACAAATTCTGTCCACTGTTTTGACTGTATTTTTGTTTCTGTGGTATAATGGTGTATCCAAGTTTCATCTACGGTAATTAATCGGCGCCAAAACTCTGATTTATTGCCCTGAACTGCAACAAAGTCTTGGAAATGTTCATCCAAGCAGTTTTTGGTCAACGTGGAGAAACGCTGCCCCCAATGCACGGACAGCTTTCTCATGCAATTGTGACAAACATGTTCATTGGACATATTCATAGCCTCTGCTATCTCTTCACTTTAATCGACGGTCGCTAGCACAATTTGGTGAACTTGGATAACCATCGCCTCCCAAGTTGGTACAGCTACGTTTAAGTTCAGCTGCCCAAAATTTCACGGTCAGTGATGGTACAGAGTCCCACGAACGCCCAAATCGCTTTGATTTTATGTAAGCGATTGCCTTTCAAAACAAATATTTATATCATGTTTAGGTCGGGAACTTTTCAGACTACTCTCGTGTAGGTCTTGGGAGGAGGGAGAATTCTGCAGTCATTCATTTTGAAAAAAAAATATTACTATGAAACAATTTATGGTTGATTTCATGTACTAATAGATAGATTTCATGGATGGAGTCAATATAGATCAGTGGGTATTCCACAAATAGCATAAGACATTTTTTTAACAAGTGAACTACACAAACTATTTCGTGTAGCAGAGCATTGTTTGTCAGGATTTTCAGGTGTCTTTATATTGTTCCGAGTTATGTCAAAGTAGTATTTAAATTTTAGATTGCTTTAATTGTTGCAAAAGTATTATTGCTTGTTGCAAATATGCCAACTCGATGCAAATAATTCAGTGCTAGCAGTTAGAATGAATTTCTTCTAAATGGAAATTGTAAACCATGAATGTAGAAAACATTCAAGCAAATCATTAAAAGATAAAAAGTTGAGAACTCTATAACTTTAATTTTGTTTATCACAGGAAACTCTATCTATCATAAGACGAATTTTGTAATATACATTCCAATTAGTTTTAATGTTTGAAATATTGCTGAACAAGGAATATCAATAATTGTTTTATACCATCTACTGGTAAAGTCTTATTCCATTTACTGACTATAAATAATGTTGTTTTGCATCGAGTAGGTTGAGAAGTGTTCTTCTTGCAGGGGATGTCATCACAGCAATATTGTTAAATGAAAATATTTGGATTTGTTGTCAAAATATATTTTTTCATTTTTCTATGGTAGTTTAATTGTATATTCTGCTATTGAGTATATTGAAAAATATTTTTTTAAGGTTCCTGGCGAATTGGAGGAAAAGTTCATCCACAAAAATAAATCGAAACCCAATTCATAAAGCCATAGAAGAGCAACTAAATACTGGGTGCCTAATAATTCATATTGATCTTCAATGATGTGATCTATCATCTGAATGGTTTCAGTTATATAACCTATATCCAAGGTGGAAGTAGACAGAACATCTTAAGATTCTTAAATCAGAACCAATATGACAATTTTCGACTATACTATATACTCTACTACTTTTACGACATATTTCAGATGTATCTACTCTTTTCCAGCCTATTTTATTTCTTGCTGTGGTAATATGATAATTTGATTATTGTATCTGTTGAATAAAGAATTATTTTATTTTATCCATCAACTCCATGCCCCAGTCACTCCAGTTCATGGCAATTTTACAAATAAATTACATAGTTTTTTTTTTTTTTTAATTTTCAACTACCGTTAAAAAATTTCAGCTAATATTTGTGGCAGTACCTTATGAATAAGGGCAGTGGCTGTAAGAATTTTTGGTAGGTCCAGTATTCTAGGTTGATCTAATTGTACAAAAATGTAGTCTGGGGAAATCTTATTCTAAATATAAGCAAAGCAGCGAAGAACGAGATGTTTATGACTGGCAATACGTTTAAACCTTTAGTTGAGATAGTTATCGATCGATTTTGGGTTTTTTCTACATGTTCCAGTTTTTTTAATTTTACCTCTGTAAAAATCAGTTCGTCACCAGTATGAAAAAATTACAAGTAACAAAAATATGTTTTAAAGGTAAAGAACAAAACAAATCATACTTTTAGACATACATTCCCTAGGTTAATAATAATGTGTATTCAAATTAACCTCATATATACACAAAGCCAAAAGAGCAATAACGTCAAAAGTTTAGTAAAGGTTTTATACAGCATGGTTCAGGTAGTCATTCTACATTGTAAGGTTCTAAATCTAAGAGCAATTTTCGTCATTTTTGTATTCTATTGATTTAAGAGCATTTGGCAGCTTATAAAATTTTTGTATATACATACAAAACGGTTTTTTTTTCAGTCAAACTGAGTCGATGCTTTCACATCATTGTTTATTCCAAATTCGCTCTTGTTGCCTTTGTAAAAACATCAAGCACTCCTATAGATATAGACCATATATAGTGAAATTTAACAAAATAAATACTAGTTTAAAAAAACTAAAAAACACGCTTTTATAGAAAACCAGACTACAAAAATAGAAAATAAGAAAAAAATGTATTTTATTTTAAAAAAAAGCGTGGGGTGCACGCTTTTTTTTAATAAAATAAATTTTTTTAGTCTGGTTTTCTATAAAAGCGTGTTTTTAGTTTTTTTAAACTATTATTTATTTTCAACTTTTTAGTTTAGTTTTCTATTAACGCGTGTTTTTAGTTTTTCAAATAATTATTATTATTAATTTTTTTTAACTATTATTCTCCAATATTGAATAGAATCGGACCATAATCACAAAACTCGCGGCCATTTTGGAGCCGCCATCTTGAATCCTTCAATTTTGACAAAATAATCATAATCACCGACCCCAAAAACCTCCACATACCAATTTTGTTAGAATCAGACCATAATCACAGAACTCGGCCGCCATCTGGAATTTTTCAATTTTTACAAAAGAATCATAATATTCGACCCTAAAAACCCCCACATACCAATTTTGAATAGAAGCAGACCATAATCACAAAACTCGTCCACCATTTTGGAGCCGCCATCTTGAATTTTTTTTCCATTTTTTACAAAAGAATCATAATATTCGACCCAAAAACCCCCACATACCAATTTTGAATAGAATCGACCATAATCACAAAACTCGTCCACCATTTTTGGAGCCGCCATCTTGAATTTTTCAATTTTGACAAAAGAATCATTATCTCACCCAAAACCCTCAGATACCAATTTTGGGCGAATCGGACCATAATCCACAAAACTCGTCGCATATTGGAGACGCCATTTTTTTTTTTTCACACAAAAATTTCTTAATGCATTGTCACCGCAATTATGTACACCTGCCAAATTTCAAATCATTCGGACGTCTGGAAGTGGGTCAAAATCGCGCCCAAAGGAGTCGGTTACAAACAAACATACAAGTGAAGCTAATATAAAGCGTGTAAAAAAAACAATTCTTCCCCAATATCTCTGAAACCGCTTCAGCTTTTTTTTCAATTTTGGTACATGCAAAGTACGCATAAAAATAATTAAATTTTTCCATGATAAAGGATTTCTTAATTTTCATCACTGGCGTCCCTGTTAGCATGCCCTGCCATATTTTTTATCAAAATAATGATAAGCCACTGTTTTTTTGCAAATAAATATAATTTTTGTAATTGTCCTCTATCTTCTCATAAAAATGGTCTCTATCTGAGAAAAATTGTTTTGTTGAACTAAATTACGTAAGTTTGTGTCAAAAAACAAAATTCAACGGGGTGTCAAAGGTTTAATAAAAAATCTGTTTTTCATTAATTATACTCAAAAGTCTTCGCCGATTTTGATGAAACTTGGTGTATTTCTTAGCAGTAACAAGGGGCTTCTTTCCATGAAATAAGTTTTTTAATTTTAATACCAATGTCGTCGCAGGGGGTTGATATTTATGGTAAAATCATTGTAAGCTACTGTTTTTTGCCAAGTTAGATATTCATCGAAGCAAAGTCAGTGGTGTAGAAATGGGGGTTACACATCATTAAAGTTCAAAAATTGAGTTCTGTAATATGGAGTCCAGATCAGGCATCCGTATTCAAGATGTGTTCGTACATATGATGTATATAAAGAGAGGTAGCATGAAGCCGAGCATTTTTTTTTCCAATGATGTTATTTTGTTAAGGTGAGAGGTAAAGTTCAGTTTGGGATCAAATTCAATTCTGAGATCATTTATTTGGTAGTTACACTCCAATTGGAATGTTGTTCACTGATAGTCCAAGAGGGGACTGCAGTAAACCTGACCAATCGAGTAACAGAATGAAATGTTTTTAAAATGTTAGTACTTACAGCAAACATTAGAAAAATCATTGACTGCCTGGGCAAAAGTGGAGCATAAGTTTTTTTGTGGTCTTTTTTTGGAAAAAGCAATCATAACGATGTAATACATGTCCGAAATATGTTTGGCACTTACTATCTCTCCAGTTGGTCAAGTGGTCTAAGGAGCTGGTTCACGAAATGGAGCGTGGGTGAGCGAGGGTTCAAACCCCAGCTCAAGCAGCTTTTTTTTTTCTTTTGAAATTGAAAAATGATTTGTTTGGGGCGAACATTTGTCCCAAAACAAATAATTTATAATGTTTGAGAGCTGGCTCACTTGAATAAAAGTCCCTCGAGGCAAAAAGTACTATTTTATATAACAAAAAGAAAAGTTATTCAAAAGAATGACCTCGCATATTAAGCCGAAGGCATGAATCCAAGTCTGACGGACTAGTGGTAAACCAAAATATCAGTGCCTTACATAATAATATAGAAACACCCGATCAAAATTGGTGTTGTGGTAGAAAAATCCAATTTTTTTTTCATACACCCTGGTGACAGCAGCTGCCCTTATAATATCTAAATATTATATGAAGAAACACGTTTGGACAAAGAGTGTGACTATACTTTTACATGAGGAGTTGAGATAATATAAGTAAGTATGGAAATTTCATTATGTTATCAAATCGGGCGCACGAATTTATTTAAAGTATTTAATTTTTTATTGACAGAAAAATATTGGGTTATCAAAAAAATATTTTTTTCTAGAATTTATTTTTTTCTTTAAAAAAATTGGCCATCAAAGCCAATGTTTCTTTTGTACAAGAACAATGAAATATTGGTGGAAAAAATCACAAATGTGTAAGAATGTATGTTTTTCTGTTTTTTCCCTTCCCAGTTTTTAATTATCTATTGGCAAATTTTAAACAATAAAATATTCTCAGCCTGAGAAAGAGAGTAACTACATATTCAACAAACTGCACTGATAAACTAATTTTACAAAGCAACTCAAAGTAAATCAATATACAGCCCAAGTAGCACACAGAGGTCATAATTCGGTTGTACAGACGTCTACTAGACCTTTCGCAAAAGTCCATGACTTATGTCTTGTAATATGCTGAGACGTCGCTATGTATACCAATACGACAAAAAGGCACACTCTTGCGATGTCACATCGACGTTATAAAGTAGTGGTAATGACTTGCCAATATAAGCCAGTCGCAAAAGGGTCGTTCTGTGGTCTTAGTGTAGTCATTATATCATTATGCATGAAGGTCATAATCTTTCTAATATAGTATTACAATATGTATACCATATCAAAATATTTTATATAATATCAATAAAATATATAAGTCAGCCTTCCTTTACATGTTCATGATACTCTGTGACCATGATAGTTATCGAGATAAAAATGATTTTCATTTATGTCTTTAAGAATTGTTCTGAAACTCTAGTAAAGCAAATCCATTTTTACAAAACCAATTAAAATTCCGAAAATGAAGGGAGATAAATATTTATTTTCATTTCAGAAAAAATATATTTCATCAATTTTTCTCATTAATCATTGAAATATGTAGACCATATTACGAAAGATACTTGATTAGCACATCTCCAATGATTTTTAAATTGATATAATTATATATCAATTATATTATAAATATTTTTGTTTCAATATGGCTACCAGAATGATGTTATCAATCAATCGAAAAACATGGATGCCGTCCTTCTAGTATCGAAAAGTTGTAATTACTCCGGTATGTACTATCATACGAGTGTCTCAAAGACATCGCAATATCTTACATAAAAAAGTTGTAATGTAGTCGCTGTGACCACAAGTAGCAAATTTTGTTGTACTAGCGTAACGTCGTAACGCTATCAAAACAGAAAAAGAAATATACTCAGTGCATAAGCTAATGCTAGTTCCGCCTAATGGAAAACGCTAAAAATAACTGACATTTACAATAGATGTTGAACAGTTATATTTAAATATTTTTTATTTATCACTCGAAGTGCACATACATATTATTTGTCTTTCCTTGTTGTGAAAACAATTGAAGGAACTGGATGAACTTCATTTTTTTTGCAGTGTCCCGATAGACTGATTAATTATTTCAGATGTTAATTTTAGGGTAGGCACTCATCCTTCCTCTTTATATTTTTCTATACGCTCCAGTTCTCTTGTAAGGCAGATTGGATTTTTGTTTTGGCATTTTAATCATTCATACAGAACTGAATATTCTACATACATAACACAATATACCTATCCAACAAAAATAACATAACCAACAAAAATAATCTAACCATAGATACATAATGTAATCATTACGACCAAAGTTCATCAGTTGATAAAACTGTATCTTTAGACAATGATAAAACTACATTACATGAGTACAATATGTAGTCTAGAAACGTTTAAAAATCTATTCATTAGAACCACATATGTTCATTGTCATAATAACCTCACAGCAACTGCTCTTAAGTTCTACTTAACAACACATACAATGTATTTACATACAAACCACTGTACAACTTCATCTCGAGAATTCTTTATTGTACTCTCGTTATATCTACTACACGATGACATAGCAACGCCTAAAGGTTATAAAACGCACATTAACTTTTTGGTTCTAAAACATACAAATACGTGGTCTTTAAGACGGTATAAGAAGTCATTATGTTAATTTTATGACTCTGTGCTACTTGGGAGGGGGGGGCACCCCATACGACATGGTCCCTGTAAACCAAACCATTAATTTTTTCGGGAATTTCTCCATTTCATTATATGTATATTGATTGAGGCTGCAAAAGAAAATTATTTTGGAGTCTACAGGGTGGCTAAATAAAGTGTGACATATCAAAGTTGTGTTTTTTTAAATGGAACACCCTGTATTTCGAGAGAGAGTATTTCGTTACACTTTTGAATAGGTCAGGAAAAAATAATAGGATTTCATAAAAGGTACTATGTACCTAACTATAACCGTTCTCGAGTTATTGTTTTTTTTTATGAAAATGCTAGGTACAATTGGAAACTAAATAACATCGAAATGTATAGAAATCATCCCTTCGAATTCTGACCAAGCATAAAAGAGGTTTTGGGCTATTGATTTCGATAAAACTCGTTTCTCAATATTATACAGAATGTTCAAAAATCATTGTCACTTTTATAATTTCGAACAAAGATAACTTTGTTATTTCAAATAGAACACCCTGTATTTTTTTGGTCTGAACAATATACAATTCAATTATCTTTCATTTCATATTGGGGTTCCCTATACCTAACCTAAATAGTTTTTCAGATATTGGCTTTTTCAAATAGTAGTTCTTATTTCAATGCATTCTTTGAATCAAGATAGCTTTGAAACGACATTTATTCAACTTGTTGAAAGAATTCTTATGGACAGTTATTGTGTTTTACGTAATTCAAAACATT